>CACRSC010000015.1:507778-664049 GCA_902651635.1 Mastigamoeba balamuthi
GGGGGCGCTCAACTGGTGAACTCAAAGTCCTCTGCCATGGCGTTGACGAGGACGGTGGGGTGCTTGCCCAGCGCCCCAGTCTTGTAGGCGCAGTTGGGCGTCCAACGCATGTAGAAGTACAGGCTGGGGTCCAGGAGCGTCACGCTGCTGGGCTTGAGATCCCTGCGCGTGGCAAGAATGAACCGCGTCTGCGTGAACGGGCCAGCGCCGACCTCGAGCAGACGGCCGAGGTCCTCCGGCAGCACGCTGTAGTGCCCGAAGCCCTCTGCATGCTCCCTGGCCCTGTCGTTGGTCCACTTGCTCCCGTTCCAGAACTTCCTCTCCGACTCCTGCGCACGCGGTGGGCACGTGAGGAGATGGGCGGACCCCTCCTGCGTCGCTGCCTCACCTGCGCCCGGGTCCACATGAAGTGGGGCACGTGCGAGACCCCGGCGTCCGGCGTCACGAAGCACGAGATGTGGTTGCACTTCCTGAGGTTGGGGATCGCCTTGTCGCACGCCGCACCTGCAGGCGCCCAGCGCGTTGAGCTCCGCGGAGCTGCGATCCCACCGCCCCGGCCAGCAGCAAAAATAGAGCACCTGTCCAGCCCCTGTCGCAGAAGCACCTGTTGACGACCAGGTACCCGTTGACGCACACGGGCAGGCCCTGCGGCTGCGCGGGGTCCGGGGTCTGCGGGGCCCTCTGCGCGGGCGGCCCCGCCAGCAGCTGCGTCTCGGGGTCCTTGGTGGCCCTGCGGGCGCGGGCCTCTGCGTCGGCCAGCTGCCCGCGGCACTTGGCGACGGCGGCCCGCTCGTCGGCCACGCGCCGCTCGGCCTCGCGCTCGGCGGCCACCCGGGCCTCGTCGAGCGCCACGGAGAAGGCGCGCTGGAACGCCTGCAGCTCGCCGCGGGCGTGGGCCAGGCGGGCCTCGGCGTCGTCGGCAGAGGCGGGCTGCTGCTGGGGGCTCAGAGGCACGCGGGCGCCGGCCGACACGAGGGGCAGCGCCGCCGGGCGGGTCTCGGTGACGGCGTAGAGGAGGAACCCCGCGTTGGCGGCGACGATGAGGGCGAGGACGGTGGCCAGCCGCATCTTGTTGCACCCCTAACGCAACCAGATATGAACGAAAAATCGGAAAACCACCGAGCGGTATTTCCGGTTGGCTGAAAAGCGTCGCAAACACGCATTCCTCCTTCGAACGTGAACTAAGCTCGCGCCAGGCCGGTGCTTCTACTGGTGTGGTGGCAAGAAGGCTGCTGCTGCTATACAAACGAATTGAGCTGATTATGATCGATTTACTAGTGTGTCACGAATAGCACAGCACGTTCAGTAGGCCAGGGGCCACGGAGAACTGCATGGTGCTGAACGGAATGCGCTCGCCGTCGATGCCGACGAACCCCGTGGGGTCCAGCGGCTCGAGCGTGAACGCCCGCACCTTGATGTAGTCGAACTTGGGGTTTCCCACGTGCGACGCGTCGCCGAGGTTCGAGAAGAACTTGAGGAACTGGAAGCGCGTGATGCCCTGCGACGCGGCGAAGCAGATGTCCATGCAGCCGTCCGCCAGGTGCGCGTAGGGCGCTGCGAGCATGCCGGACATCATCCACGGCAGGTTCTGGAACGTCGCGAACGACAGCGACACCTCGCGGGTCTCCCACCCCGCCGGAGGCGCGTGCCCGACCCTGTGCCGGGGGCCGTCGAAGAGCTGCGCGAACTTGGCTGGCATTCCGTCCACCCAGTCGCTGTCTGCGAACGCAGTGGCCCGCGTCAGTGCCCTCGTGCTGCGGCGCCGCCAGCAAGAGACTCGCACCGAAGGTGAGGGCTGCGGTGAACACGGCCCCAGGGTTCGCTGGCGGCGGCATGCTCGGGGTCTCCTCGTCTCTGTCCGAGCGCGCAGAGCACACGGACGACGCTCCGTCGTCGTCGGCGTGGCTGTCAGCCGCGGCTTTGCCCTCGGTCCTCTCGGCCTCCCGGAGCGCAAGGGCATCGTGGGACTGGTCGATGATGTCCGAGCGAGTGGGCGCCGAGGCGCTGGGGCCGTAGCGGCAGACATCGCACAGGCGAGAGCACTTGACGCCGGACCACACGCTCTTGTCGCGTTCGCAGGGCAGGTACGTTATGCGGCAGCGGTACGCCGACGAGCACATGATGCGCCACACGGCCCACACGCTGTTGCGCGCCGGCCCGAGGAACCGCACCTTCTCCGACCCGAAGTCGACGTCAGCCACGATGCCATACTCGCACGACAGGAACCCCCAGATGTACTGCCTCAGCTTCGGCTGCGTCGTCAGGTACAGGTCTGCGCCGACGCCAAAGTGAGCAAACGAGAAATACCTCCCCTCCCCCCCATCCCAAGCAGTGCAGCGGAAGGGGCAGTACCGACTGCGCGCCTGGCGTTCTTGATGATGTGGCAGGTGGCGACCACCGGGCTGCCGCTGAGGAAGAAGGACTCGGCAGCCCCGTTGCCCGTGCCGCCGGGGATGGGCGTCACGGGGGTCGTCTCGATCGCCGCGCGGAAGTCGTCGCGCGACATTATCCCGTTGATCGCCTCGCACATGATGCCGTCGCCGCCGACCGTGGCGACCGACGAGAACCTCCCCAGCGGCATCGTGTGCGTGTAGTCGTAGGCCTCTCCCGCGCGCGTGGTCTGCAGGACCTCGTAGCGGACCCTGGCCCCGCGCGAAACAGTCAGCACCCCCCACAGACCCGCGCAAGAGTCGCTGCCGCACCCGGCAGCGTCGAAGAGCGGCTGGCACTCGTTGCTCCATATCGCCGGCGCCCTCTTGGTGCCGCTGAAGGGGTTCACGATGACGAGCACCGGCAGCCTCTGCGCCGGGTCGTCCGCGCACGCCGCCCGCACCGCCCCCTTGAGCTCCGCAGCCCACGCTGTGGGAGGGGGGGGACCCTGGTTTAGAACTCATACGCCACTGCAGCAGCGGGCGGGCTGTGCCTGCGAAGGGGTCCTCGCTGTCCAGGGGCTGCGGGGCGGCTGGGCCGGCCCACGCGAGCTCGTGGCGCTCGTAGGCCCGCGGGGCCGAGGGGTCTCGGGGGCTGACCACGAGGCAGTGCGCCACCAGCGCCCGGCCGGGCGCGTCGACGCAGATGGCGGCGATGTCCGCGAGGGCGACGCGCGAGGGGCGGGATGCGGAGGCCGCGGCCCACGAGAGCTCGCCCGCGCCGACTGAGACGGTGGCGCGGGCGCCGTCGACGACGAACGCGGCCGAGACGAGCGGGCGGGGCGAGGCGGAGGCAGCGGGGGCCGTGGCTGACATTCGAACGGGAAACTGCCAACCCGATGAGGGAGGGTTGCTGCTGCCTCTGTGCAGGGGTGGTGCTCCTGAATGCCAGTAGTGCGGGGGGAGGGGTGAGTAAGCCCGGTGAATCTAAATTACAGTCACCAGAGGAAATCTGCCGGTTAGAACGGTCTTTGTTCTTCAACATGGTTCAATTCTGTTTGCTCTGAAAAGACTTTCTGCGGTGCCGTCCATTTTTTCCCCGTCAACGTGGCGGGGGAAAAACAGATCGGGCTGGGACAGTGTGGGGGTGATTGTCTTTGCCCACAAAGATGACGAGATTCTGGTAGTTTTCCTATCGGCTGTTCGCGAAAACAGCCACGCACGTTCTCTGGCACTGCTTCTGCTCCTGGGGGGCCACATCGTTTCGGACCCGCCCCCAGCAACACCATGTGCGCAGCTGTCGAGTGCCCCGCAGAGCTCTCGGTCCCATCTGCGTCCAACACGGGCCTCCAGAGAGAGGACTCGGCCCCCAGGCTGCCCTCTGCAGTGCGCCACTCGAAGCACCACTCGCAGCCCGAGGCGCCCGAGATCGCCCCCTTCCTCTCCCCGCTGGTCCAGGACTACGAGCGCAGGGCCAGCAGGTCCCCCCGGAGCAGCGGCAGGAAGGAGCACCGTCGCTCCGACGGCGGCGACCCGGAGAGCCGCACGGCAGCTGCCGGCCTGCAGTCGTCGCCCGCAGGGGGAGAGCGCGTCCGCGTGCACCACAGGCTGTCCGAGGCCGACGCCGAGACGATCCTGGCGCAGACGAGGCTCGCCAGGCGCTCGCTGCCCCCCGAGAGGGCCGCCTCGGCTGCCGCTGGCGCGCTGCTGGGCCCGTCGAGCGGGACGTCGTCGCCTCCACCCCCGCTGCACGGCAACAGCAAGGACGAGACGATCGCGCACCTCGCGAGCCAGGTCCGGGCGCTGCGGGCCCAGTGCGACGCCCTGCGGTCGCTGGCTGCCGCTCCGAGGGACTCGGTGCTGATTCCCCCCAGCTGTCCGCTTCTTTCCCGAAACTGACGCCATGGAAAAACCAAAAGGGAATGCTCGGCTGCGAGCTTCTCGTCGCCCAAGACAGGGCCGAGACGCTGGAGAAGGAGGTGGCCACGCTGAGGGCCCGGGTCGCCTTCCTGGAGGACGCTGCCTCGCAGGAATCGGCGCTGGGGCTGCTGGACGACCCCGCCTCGCCACGTGGCGATTTCGCACCCAGGATCTGCCTGAGCGCGTCGACCTCGCTGACGGACGTCATCGGTGGCGTCACGTCGCGGCTGGCGCCACCCGTCGGGGCGAAGAAGAGGTGGTCGCTGTTCAGGCCGAGCTCCTCGGACAAAGAGAAGGAGGCAAACGACCTGCGGCAGACGCCCCTCTCTGCCTCGCCCGTCAAGAACGAGCTCGTGGTCGCGCAGCCCCGCCAGAGCGCGCTCCAGCTGGAGAAGACGTTCAAGCGCGAAGTCGACGCGCAGCTCTCTCGGGCGGACGCATTCCTGCGTCGCTGCCAGAGCGCTCTGAACTCGGGAGAGAAACTCGACGAGGCCCTGGAGAGCCCTCTCATCGAGCTGTGGAAGGTGCCACCACAAGTCCTTCCCAAACTGCTCTTCTCACGCGAACGCTAAAAGGCCGTCGTCGCCCAAGGCCCTGTCCCGCTCGACAGACAGCAGGCGCTGTTGGAGGTGCAGAACAAGGCGATGGAGATCTCGCGCAAGTGGTCGTTGGTCAACGACTGTATGACCACCGCCTCCCAGTTTGCCAATCAAGTCAGCTCGGCTCTCCCCTGAAGTCCCGGGGGCGAAGAGAGGGGCGAGGACATGTCAAAGAGTCGGCAGAGAGTGGCCAGGAATCTGTCACAGGGAACAGCGGACTGCTATGTGGATGGCGCAGTCTGGTCTGGTGGAAACAAATGATTACATTGTACCTTGTTGCTTCTGTCAGACTACCCTCTGCTTAGTGATTTCGACTTGTTTTGCAGGAGTTGAACAAATTTTGTTCCCCGAGATGGGCACCAAGTCGCAGAATTTGAATAGAAAGATAATTATCTATTCCCATAATCCAGATTTGATGCTGCAACTGCCCAGGTTCAGAAGAGGAGACGGGAAAGAAGAGGACGCACGTCGCGAGAACTCGCAGAGCCAGGTTCGACCCGAAAGCACCCAACTCCAAGCTCGAGTCAAAGGGGGTGCAGCCGTTGAACGACACCAGGCAAGGAACAGCACCGTGCATGACCTCTTCGAACTCGTCTATGCGGTCGCTGTCCGCGAACCCAGGGCATGGCTCGGCCCCGCTCTTGTACCGCACTATTTTACTGTGCACGTGCCCAGCCATGTCTGTCGCGATGAGGTCGAGCAGGCACGACTTGCCCGTGCCAGGAGCACCAGCGGTCACCGCCAGCGGGTTCTTGGCACGCATCTCGAGCTTCGGCCCCACCTTGGGCGGCACGAAGCGCGTCCACATGTACTCGTAGTATGCGTCCATGCTGTCGTCGCGCTCTACGACGGGAAAATGGCGCACAGATAGCTGCATAGTGTGTGACAAATGAGGGTTCCAGCAGTGCAGGAGTGGCAGCAGGACATGAAGTTGGGAGTAATCCGCCTCCCCTCGTCCTTGGGCAGCGTCGTCGTGCCGGGCGGGCGATGAACCTGAGGATGCTGTCCCTTATAGTTGAGGTATCGGTGGGGTCGAACTCAATGGCCTGCATGCCTGGGGGCCGTTGAATCCCATCAACGCGACCAGGTGATAGTGTCAGTTGAGAAAACAGCAGCACGTGTATTAATAGTACAGCGAGCACACAGACAACTGGACACGCATCGCGCATGTCGTTAGGAGGGCTGTGACTGAGAAATAAATGAGTTCAATCAACTCAAAGAACGTGTGACAAACGGGTTCATGATTCAACACACAGGCAATTGAACGCGCGAGGGGGACAAGATTACCTTGGGGGACGCTCTCGACAGCAGCCACCTTGTCGTAGACGCCCACCGTGACGCCGCGGTCCTCGAACAGCGACTGGAGCACGTCGAAGAACGTCGCGTCGAGACGGGGGCGCTGTGGCTGCACGTCGCGGACCTCTCGGCCGCCAACAGTCTTGCGGAGCACATACGCGTCCAACACCGGGTGCACGGGCAGATCCAGCACGAACATCGAAACGGGGACGCCCTGCGCAGCGAACGTCTGGCCGATCGCTGTCTTGAGTTGGCTGCCGTCTGATCCAGGCGCCACGTCGACAGTGACGGGGTCCTCGCTGCCCTTGTACTGCACAACAACGCGACGCAACGCCTACGGTCCCCAGACGAGGGCATGGATGGAAGCGCATGCTGGTGTGAGTGCGGATCGAGAGCTTCCTTGTAGAAGGTCACGCGCACCATTGGCGGGAGAGCTGTGCCAATTGTTTCCCCGTAGTATCCCGAGAAGATTGCAGAATCGTGAGTCAGTATCGGTACCACCGTGAACAAGGCCTGTGCTCTTCGTCGTTGGTCACAGGGTTGCGGACACAGAAGGGGGCTGATGCCTCCCGTGCAGTAATCCTTATGACAAGAGCTGTCACAAATCCGCGACTTGTGACTTGTGGCAGTGCTTGTTTTCTGGGAAGGCTCCGTGTCCGAGGGGCACTCACAGAGTCCGCATTGCTGCTCGCGGGAATGGAATGGTGTTAACAGGGCTGGCTCTTTATTGCCTGAGGAGACCGCAGAACTCATCCGCGGAGGGGACGTAAGCGCAGCTGTGCGCGAGGGCCTTGAGCGCCGCGGCGTGCAGCTCGCCGTCGGACCCCGCGCACGCGTCGCGCACCACCGCCACCGAGAAGCCCCTGCAGAAGGCGTCGCGCGCCGAGGCCGCGCAGCAGCTCTCGGAGAAGACGCCCGTCACGACGACCGCGCGCACGCCGAGCTCCTTGAGCACGTCCTCGAGCCCCGTGCCCACGAAGACGCTCTGCGTGTCCTTCTGCACGACGAGCCGCCGGCGCCCCGCGCGCTCCTCCGACAGCTCGCGCATCGCGGGGACCAGCTCCCACTCGGGCGCGCCGCAGCGCGGGTACGCGTCGGGGCACCAGTCGCTCAGGACGCCGCCGTGGGCCGAGCGCGCGTGCTGCGTGAAGACGGCGAGCGCACCGGCGGCGTCGGCGGCGCCCACGACGCGCGCGACGGCGCCCGCGACCGACGCCACCGCCGGGCAGAACGTCTGCTGCATGTCGATGACGAGCACCGCGGTGTGCCGCCCGCTGAACTCGCAGCAGGGCCGCGCGTACTTGAGGATACCGTCGCGCTCAGCGCTCATGGCAGCGCAGCAGGGAGGAGGGGCGAGAGAGGGGGTGACAGGATTATTGGGTTTACGGGGAAAAAGACGCAGCAATCTTGATGTATCTCGAATTCACGGGATGTCGGCAGACATCAACTTCGTAGAACGGGGCTGTAACGAACGGGGAAAGGTGCTGGACCTTGTTCAACGGTTATGCGCCACTGGCATGAATTCCTATCCACACGTCGGTCGGTCAGTCAAAGAGGCCGAAGTTGCTGGAGCTGCCCTTGAGCCCGCCAGCCGCGCCCGTGGGCTCGCCAAACAGCGACTCGGCCTTGCCGGCGTCCGCCTTGGCCTGCTTGCTCACCGTCGGCGCGAACAGCGGGTCGTCAAACACGGCGGCCGCGCTGACCTTGGGGGCCGCCGGCGCCTTGCTGGGCACGGCGATGTCGTCGTCGTCCAGCACCTTCTTGGGCGTCTGGGCGGCCGGCTTGGGCTTGGGCTTGGGCGCGTCGAACAGCGGGCCGTCGAAGATCGAGTCGCCCACGCTGCCCTTGCGCTCCTTCTCCTCCACGACGTCACCGAACAGCGGGTCCACAAACGCCTTCTTCTCCGCCGGCTTCGACGGCGTTGCAGGAGCAGGCTCCGAGTCGGAGACACCGCTCTGCTGCTTGGCTGCGCGCGTGGACTTGGACGGCGGGCGCCGAGTGGGCGGCCTGCGGCCACCGGCCCTCGCACGCGACTTGTTGACGCACTCCAGCCGCTCGCCCTTGCCGTTGCTCTCCCTCTGCTTGGGCGTCGCTCCCGTGTCGAGGTCATCGTCGTCCTCGTCCTCGTCGTCGCTGGTGTCGGCGTGGCGACGCGGTGGGCGTGCGCCGGGAACCATCATCAGAGGGTTGATCTTCAGGTTCTTCTGCAGGTCGGCGATCTTGCCGCCCGTGACCTTCGGTGGCGGCGCCGTGGCCGCGGCGCCAGCGCCGTCGTCCCCGATATCTGGCAGCGCGTCCAGAGGGCCCGACGCAACGGGCAACCCGAGCGACGACGGCGGCGGCGATGGCTGCGGGGCTGCAGGGGCCTTGTCGGCCTTCTTGCTGTCGCCCTCTGCCTCATCCGCGTCCTCGTCGTTGAACAGAGCCCCGGGCTTCTTGACGGCCCTTGCCTTTGGCTTCGCCTCCCCGTCGTCACCGAATAGCCCGCCACTCGGCGGCCTGGGGGCCTCGGTCTTCTTCGCAGGCGCAGGCGACGCGCTCTTCTTCGGCTCTGCCACGGGCTCCGCAGAGAGAGGCGCGGCCGCTGGCTTGGCGACGGGTGCCTTCTGCGGTGCGAGGAAGTCGTCGTCCTCTCCGAAGAGGTCGGCGGCCTTCTTGGTGGTCTCCTTCCGTGCCTCGGGGGCGGGCTTGTCTGCCTTACGGGTCGGCTCCTCTGCCAAGGGGGCCGAGTCGGGCTTCTTCTCCGCAGGCGCCCTCTTCTGGGGCTCATCGCCCAGCAAGTCGGCCTTCTTGGCAGGTGACGTCGGGACCGCTGCCGGCTTGACAGGGACCGCGACATCTTCCTCCCCAAACAGAGAGGCGGCGGATGCCTTGGGCTTAGGAGGCGTCGAAGGTGCGGCTGCCGCCTTCGAGGGAGCCGGCTTCTCGTCCACCTCTTCCTCGAAGAAGAGGCTGGAGCCCTTGGGCTTGGGCTTGGGTTTGGTGGGCACCTTGGCCGTGCTGTCGTCCCCAAACAGATCCGCAGCGCCGGTCGGCTTGGGCTTCGGGGGCTCGTCGTCGCCAAAGAGTCCGCCAGTCGGAGCCTTTACTGCAGAAGTAGCACTGGGCTTCTTCTCCTCCACCTTGGGCGCCTCCTTCTTCGGCACCTCGTCTTCCTCGAAGTCGTCAGCGAACGTAAGCGCCTTCTTCGGAGCTGCCTTTGGCTTGGCCGCGCTCGCGGGTGGCAGCGCGTCCTCCTCGTCGTCGAACAACGAGCTCGTCGCGGGCCTCGCGCTCTTCTTCGGCTTGACTACGTCGTCGTCTCCAAATAGCCCGCCCGAAGGAGGTTTGGGGGCCTCCTCGGCCTTCTTCGCCTCAGCCTTGGGGACCTCCTTTGCTGCAGGGGCCTTGGCCGCAGGCTTTGGCGTATCAAAGAGAGCGTCGTCGTCGTCGTCCTCGAACAGAAGAGTCTTTTTCTTCTCAGCCGGCGCCTTCTTCGGCGTGTCCTCGAAGAGCCCGCCAGAGGGCGTATCGTCCTCGTCGTCGAACAGCGAGTCGACGGCTGACTTGGGCTTCTTGGGCGCCTTGGCCTCAGCAGGCGCAGCAGCAGCAGCAGCAACAGGCTTGACTACAGGCGGCACCTGGGCCGTCACCGAAGGAGAAACAGGTACGGGACCCGCGGGGGACGGCGCGGTGCTCTTGCCCGACTGCGAGTCAGCCGCCTCGCGCGCAGCCCTCTCGTCGTCCAGCCTCTTCTTGTGCTTCTTCTCCAGCTTCGGAGGGCCACGTCTGCCAGCTGGAAGGGGGCATCACTAGTTAGTGTCGTCTTCAGCGCGACAGTCTGGTTACCAAGCTGGTCCGCGAGGGTCTTGTTGAGGGCCGAGCGTAGGTCCTTCGGCTCGCTGTCGCTGTTCCCCTCGGCCTCGGAGCCGTCGATCGGAGGCAGGTCCGGCCTTCCCTCCGACTTCTCCGTCCCTGACGCCGCCTCCAGCAGCGGGGGCGGTGGCGCCGCCGCTGCCTTGGCCTTCTTGGACCTCTTCTTCTTCTTGCGCTTCTTCTTCTCACCGCCGACGCTCTCCGAGGCGGACGCAGTGGCCGTGGTGGCCTCCTCCTCGGCCTTGGGCTTGGGCTTCTCGACGAAGAGGTCCTCGCCGTCGTCGTCGCCGAAGATGTTCCCCGAGTCGATGTGCTCTCCTAGAATGTCCGCGAGGTCTCCCTTGACCTTGCCGCGCTTCTGCGTCCTCTCCCCGTCGCTCTCCTCTGGCGCGAACAGGTCGGACCCCGACGAGGACTCCTCCTCGCCCGAGCCGCTGCCCTCCTCCTCCCCGGACTCGCTCGACGACGACACGATCTTCGGGAGCCCGTCCTCCTCGACCTCCGCGTGGGCAGCGCGCTCGGCGGCGACCGCAGCGACCTCGGCGTCCAGCGACGGCAGAGGGGGCGGCGGGGGGATGGTCCCGTCGGCAGCCACAGCCACCTCCTCGCCCTCCGAGTCGGTGAAGCTGCTGTCCGTCGCGGCCTCAGCCTCGCTCTCCTCGCTCTCCTCGACGAACAGCCCCGCGGCGTCGTCGTCGAGGAACTCGGCGGTGCCGATGATGTGCGGCAGCGGGGCCTTCGAGTACGGGTCCTCGAACCTCGGCCTCGCGTCCTCCTGCTCCCCGGCGGCCGCCGCGGGCCCTGCAGGCGTCGCGCCCGGGGTCGTGCCCTCTGCCGCGACAGGCGACGTCGATGCCTGCGGCGACGTCGCTCCTTCCGCCGACGGCGCCCCGCTCTCGGGAGCCGCCGCTGCGCCCTCTGCCCCCGGCGTGGTCTCCGCCACCGCCGGCTCCTCCTCGGGGTACCCGAGCCTGCGCAGACGGCGGCGGTCAGTCAGTCGGGGGGGTGCGGAGCAGCCGCGGTCGCGCAGCGCACTCGTGGAACTTGAGGGCGGCGAGCCCGGCGGTGACGGCCTGCGAGTACTTGGGCACGAGCTCTGCCAGCGTGGGCTCCTTGGGCGCCTCCTGCGCTGCGGGCTCCGCAGGCGTCGCCGACCCCTCGGCCGGGGTGGTCGTCGCGTCGAACTCGTAGACGCGCTTGGGGTGGAGAGAGGAGGTGTCGGTGGGCTCTCGGTGGGCTCTCGGTGGGTGGGAGGGCAGCAGGCGCACGTTCTCGATGAACTGCGTGTTGGACAGCATGAGGAACTGGTTGAACGTGTTGTGCACGTTGGCGCTGGCGGCCTTGGCCTGGTGGCCCAGTCCGTCGATCTGCGACTGCAGCGCCCGCGTGCGCCCCAGCAGCATCGTGCTGAACCCTTGCAGGTACGTCAGCATCTGCCCCCACCCCACGCCACGTCAGACCACCGCCGCCGTCGAGGGGGGGAGGAGGGGAGGGGAGGGGACACAGGGCCGCCAGCCCTGCCGCGCTGCGCACTCCGTAGTCGCAGGCGAGGTTCCACGAGCGCGTGTTGTCGCGGAGCTCTTCCAGGGTCCACTGGTGCTGCCACGGCCGCGCATCGGCGCCCGCCGCTGCGGGTTGCGCCACAGCTGGCGCGCCCTCGGGCGCAGCCGTCGTCGGAGCTCCGCTGCCCTCCATGAGAAGCCGAGTTTTTGCTGTGAGGCTGGCGGTGCCCACACCGCCAACGAGATATTTCAGCCCTCAGATCCCTCATATCTTCTCCGTTCAGGGTGCCGGTGTGGGGAATGCTGCTGAGCGAGGAGGCGATCAAGGGGCTGCTGGCGTTCGCGCAGGGTGAGCTGGCCAACGAGGCCGTGTTCAAGGCGCTCCTCGAGGCCACGCTCGAAATCATCCTCGGGCGCAGGGCTCCCGATTCGCTTCTCTGTCCGTCTCCCGCACGCGTTGTTGTTCCGGCGCTGACCTCGGAGCTGCGTACCGCCACGCAGCTGTCAGGGAACTCTCTGGCCTCGATCGCATTGCCGTGAAGCAGGGCCACTCGGCACTCTGTGTACGCCGTTTTCAACCTCAATTGCAATTGGGGGCTGGCGGGACTCGAACCCACGCCTCGTGACACCCTCCCTCAGTCGCTGCTGCTGGAGGCTGCCAAGGACAACGACGAGCCCCAGGCCGTTGCGGGTGCTCTCGAGGAGAACAACGTGCCCGCTGGCATCCGTGCGCTCGCGTCCGCGCGCTACGAGGCCGCGCTCCCCGCGCTGCGTGCCTCGCTGGCGAGGATCGGCTCCAAGGCTGTGCCGAGGATCGTGGGGGTCAACTGGCGTCTGGACTACGTGGTGAGGTCCGACGCCATCGACCACGCGTGCGCCCCGCTGTACTTCGTGAGGCTGCGGACGTCTGGGCAGGACGGCGAGGACGGCACGGTGGAGTTCTCGTGCTCGATTGACGACCTCCAGGACCTTGTCTCAAAGCTCCGCGTGAGTAGTACAAAGCAAGTCACGCACGGAACTGACCCCGCTGCGCATAGGATGCTACCAAGCAGATCGAGAGGTCTGCGTCATAGATGTCTTTACTTCATTCAATGCAGTCTCAGAATTGGTCTGCACGCTCCATTTCACTTGGTTCTATTTCGTTCTCTTGTATGAAAGCCAGACGGCGAACCACCTGCCACGGCCAGGCGGCTTGTACGCCACCATCAGGAAGCACGCCACGGTCGACAACGTCCCCATGATGTAAAACAGCTTGCGGTACGACCCCAGCCTCTCGAGCAGCATCGTCAGCATCAGTGCCTGCGTGAGCGACCCGATGGCAAGACCAGAGAAGAGCCAGCTGTAGTTGGTGTCGTGCCAGCGAGTCCCGAACGCGTCGGCGACAGCCGTCGGCAGCAGCGACAGGGCGCCGCCGTAGCAGAGCCAGATGACGCAAGTGCACAGCGACCACAGGACGACGCTCGTGCGTGTCTCGAAGTACAGGAACATGGCGACGCTGAGAATACTGAACACGACAACGTAGACCCTGCGGTAGTCGAGGATGTCGGCGATGGCTCCCCACGTGATGCGGCCGAAGGCATTGGCTAGGGCAGCAAGACCACCAACGAGTGCGAACGGTGCCTCGAAGGTAGCGTCGTGCTTGGCAAACGACGAATAGCTCCCGAGAACCAGCATGCACGACGTCTGCGCGAGAACCACAACGGCGTACAGCATCCAGAACTGCGGTGTCTTCATCATCTCTGCGGGCTCCACATCCTCCCCACCAGCCTTCGTATCAGGATTAGGGTTGCCCCCCGTGGTCGCCGGATGCTCGACGTTGGCCTCCTCGAGGAGAGGAACCACGCGCTCCTCCGGCTGGTGAACGAACAGAGATCCAAGAAGACCGAGGACCAGCGTGATGGCCCCGATTACGAAGAACATGAAGGGGACACGCTTCGCCATCTCCTTGTGGAACTCGGCCTCCCACTGGCGCACCTGCTCGTCGGTGGAGCCCTCTGGCGGCCTCGTGTGCAGCCCACGAGGGTTCGCGACCCTCTCGATGACGTTGTTGAACACCAGGGCGCTGCATCCAAACGCAGCAAGGACCAAGCCTCCAACCAGGCCTCTCCGTGCAGGGAACCACTTCTGTGCAGATACCACGCAAGTGATGTACACCAGCCCAACTCCGGCGCCATAGACAGCCCCATAGGCGACAACGAACTGTGCCAGGCTGTGCCAATCAAGTCAGCGAGGTGAATTTGGCGTGCTGCCCGCATTCGCACCTCGTGGACTGCCCTGCGGCGATGAGACCCAGGCCAGCGACCAGAGACCCCAGCGCAGCAGTCTCCGAGACGCCGATGCAACTGTGCAGTGCCGGCGCGGCGAACATCATGAACGGCACGACGACGCCGCACAGGGAGTAGGCCCAGATGGTCTGCGTGCTCGGCACACCGCGCAGGAACCCGGGGTCCGAGACGAACATGGTGATGGTGCCCCAGCTGTGCTGCGCCCCCAGGCCCAGCATCACCAGCATCGCCCCCGCAACGCCCATCCAGGGTCGACCGATCGGGCCCCCACCGAGGCAGCGGGGGGCGCGCAGCAGGTACGTCTGCCGGGCGTGCATGCGCGGTGGTGGAGAGGGATCGGCGTTGATGTGGATGCGGTCGGCAGCCTCGGGCGAGGGCAGGCCGGCTGGCAGGCCAGAGGGCCCGAGGAGGGAGGTCTCCTCGGTGGCGACAGGGTGCGACTCAGACGCCATGCGAAGAGATCTTCACAGAAATGGAGAGCCGACGTCAACGGGAGCGCACTGGTGTGGAGGTGTGGGATATTTCTTCATGAAATCTAGAACAGTGACCAGCGAATTACTTCTTTATGAGGAAAAACAGCGTTACAATTCCTTTGTGATTGAAGGCCTGTATACAATAACACAACAAATGCATCTGATCTGCCAAGTACCGACGCTTTGGTGGACAGCCACGGTGATGTTCTCTCTGGCTGATCGCTGTGACCCTTATTCGCTCGAACAACAATTCTATTCCACTCTGCCGCCATACACCAGTGCGCCTGCTGCCCGTGTTTCCAAGATCACATGGGGACACCAGCCGCGCAGGCCAGGATGAGCACAGTGACTAGATTGCGTCTCTCTGGCTGAGAAACTGACAGGGCGAGCAGTGTGGTATCACCTGATGCAAGCCGAAGACAGCTTTTGTAGACAGAGAACTCTGAGGTGCCCCACTGCTCGCTCTATGATGGCACGCAGCTGGCAGGGCAAGCAGAGCCCGCAGTTGCAGATCCAAGGCGCTTCCATCTGTACTGCTCTGTATGTGTATTAATTGATATTCCACCCCTCCCCATTAATATTCTCAACTGAGACCTTTCGCGACGCAGTGGAGGGCAGAGGGGCGTGGTGCACCCAAAATTGACACATGAGGACAACTGGAGCAGTTTCGCTGCCCCTGAGCAGCAAAGAGACCAGCTCCACTCTCATTTTCTCTGCAAATCTCAAATGGATACAGCCAAACAATTGACTATTGGCGAGGAGTGAGCCCAGCATGAGATTGTTTTTCTTATCAATCCTTAGGCCAATCGTGTATCAATGCCTTGATCAGAGTTGTGCCCGGGGTTCAAGTCGAATGTGAGAGCAGGCCTATTTCGTTCTCTTGTATGTGAGCCACACAGCGAACCACCTGCCACGGCCAGGCGGCTTGTACGCCACCATCAGGAAGCTCGCAATAGCAGACAGTGCCCCTATGATGTAAAACAGCGTGCGGTACGATCCGAGCCTCTCAAGCAGCATCGTCAGCATCAGTGCCTGCATGAGAGACCCGATGGCAAGACCCGAGAAGAGCCAGGTATAGTTGGTGTTGTGCCAGCGAGTCCCAAATGCGTCGGCAATAGCTGTTGGGTGCAGGGTAAAACCACCCCCGTAACACAGCCATATGGCGCAGGTGCACAGTGACCAGAGGACGACGTTCGTACGTGTCTCGTAGTACAGGAATAGGGATACACTGAGTGCACCGAACACGATAACATAAACCCTGCGGTAGTCGAGGATATCAGTGAGGGCACCCCACATTATGCGACCCAAGGCATTGACTAGGGCAGCAAGGCCACCAACGAGTGCGAATGGTGCCTCGAATGTGGCGTCGTGCTTGGCAAAGGACGAGTAGCTCCCGAGCACCAGCATGCAAGATGCCTGTGCGATGACAACAGCGTACAACATCCAGAACTGCGGGGTCTGCATCATCTCTGATGGCTTCATGTCGTCCATTTCTAGGAACGCCTTGGCCTTAATATCAGGATCGAGCCTGCCCTCGTTGACCACCATATCGTCTGCCGTAGTAGCCTCGATTGAAAAGCTTCCGTACTTCTCCTCTGGTTGATGAACAAAGAGAGACCCGAGAAGGCCGAGGACCAGCGTGATGGCCCCGATTACCAGAAACATGACAGGCACCCGCTTCACCATCTCCTTGTGGAACTCATCCTCCCACTGGCGCACCTGCTCGTCCGTGGAGCCCTCTGGTGGTCTGGTGGGCAGCCTGTGAGGGTTCGCAACCCTGTCGATGACGTTGTTGAACATCAGGACGCTGCAACCGAGCGCAGCAAGGACCAAGCCTCCAACCAGGCCTCTCCGTGCTGGGAACCACTTCTGTGCCGACACAATGCAGGTGACGTACACAAGCCCAATCCCAGTTCCGTTGACAACCCCGATGGCGATTACGAGCTGTGCCAGGCTGTGCAGAGTTAGGGGGTTCGCTGGAAAGGGTGGTTACGAACCTCGTGGACTGCCCTGCTGCGATGAGACCCAGACCAGCGAGCAGACACCCCAGCGCAGAAGTCGCCGATACCCCGAGGCAGTGGTGCAGCGCCGGCGCGGCGAACATCATGACCGGGCTGACGATGCCTGACAGCGAGTAGGCCCAGACGGTCTGCGTGCTCGGCACACCGCGCAGGAACCCGGGGTCCGAGACGAACATGGTGATGGTGCCCCAGCTGAACTGCGCCCCCAGGCTCAGCATCACCAGCATCGCCCCCGCAACGCCCATCCAGGGTCGCCCCAGCGGGCCCCCGCCGAGGCAGCGAGGGGCGCGCAGCAGGTACGTCTGCTGGGCGTGCATGCGCTGCTGTGGAACGGGATCGGCGTTGATGTGGATGCGGTCGGCAGCCTCGGGCGAGGGCAGGCCGGCTGGCAGGCCAGAGGGCCCGAGGAGAGAGGTCTCCTCGGTGGCGACAGGGTGCGACGCAGAAGCCATGCCTCCGAGGTGCAAAATCAAAGGACAATAGAACGGACTCGCGCCGGTGTGGAGGTGTGGGATATTTCTCAACCGTTATTCACATCAACACTACGCACAACATGGCCATTGGCTCAACGTCCACAGGGCGCTGTTGCACTGTGAACAACAGATAATGCGGGCAGATGCTGTTTGAAATTTCAAGCGTTGTTGAAGACAGAGATCTCTTAGAGACTCCAATCGGCCCGATCGAAAACTGAGAATTGCAGTGTGCGGCTACTGGCAACTCATTTCGCCCTTTTGTATGAGAGCCACACAGCGAACCACCTGCCACGGCCAGGCGGCTTGTACGCCACCATCAGGAAGCACGCCACGGTCGACAACGTCCCCATGATGTAAAACAGCTTGCGGTACGACCCCAGCCTCTCGAGCAGCATCGTCAGCATCAGTGCCTGCATGAGCGACCCGATGGCAAGACCAGAGAAGAGCCAGCTGTAGTTTATGTCGTGCCAGCGAGTCCCAAACGCGTCGGCGACAGCCGTCGGCAGCAGCGACAGAACGCCGCCGTAGCAGAGCCAGATGATGCAGGTGCACAGCGACCACAGGACGACGCTCGTCCGTGTCTCGAAGTAAAGGAACATAACAGCACTGAGAACTGTGAGGACAATGACATAGACTCTGCGGTAGTCGAGGACATCAGCGAGGGCTCCCCATACGATACGGCCGAGGGCGTTGGAGAGGGCAGCGAGCCCGCCGACGAGTGCGAACGGTGCTTCGAAGGTTGCATCACGTCTGGCAAAGGACGCGAAGCTCCCCAGGACCAGTGCGCACGCCGTCTGTGTGAGTACAACAACGGCGTACAGCATCCAGAATTGCAGTGTCCCCATCATTGCCCGCGGCCCCAGGTCCTCCACATGCACCGACTCCTGCACAGGCACTGGGTCGCCTCCAGCTTCGGGGTTCTCTTCAACAATGTCCACGAGCTCCAGCTCGGGCTCGGGCTCCGAAACAGGTAGGGGTTCCAGAGGCTTCTCCTCGGGCTGGTGCACGAACATCGACCCGAGGAGGCCAAGGGCGAACGTGATTGCCCCGATGGAGACGAACATGACGGGAACACGCTTCATCATCTCCTTGTGAAATTCGTCGGCCCATTGCTGTGCCTGCTCGTCCGTCGATCCGTCCGGGGCCCTGGAGGGGAGCCCACGCGGATTCGCGGCCATCTTCTCCACGTTGTTGAACATGAAGGCGCTGCACCCGTACGCCGCGAGCACCAGCCCGCCAACGAGCCCTCGACGTGACGGGAACCACTTCTGCGCCGACACCACGCAGGTCACGTAGGCGATGCCAACGCCAGCGGCGTACACGACTCCGAACGTGGCGACGAGCATTGGCAAACTGTGCTACACGTCAGCAAAGCAGCGAGGAAATCCACCGGAATTTCGTCCGCTCCCTGCGTACCTCCTCGCCTGGCTCGCTGCCATGAGCCCGAGACCCGCGACGACCGACCCGAGGATGCCCGTCGGTGCGATCCCGATGCGGCGCTGCAGCGGCGGGGCAGCGAACATCATGAACGGCACGACGACGCCGCACAGGGCGTAGGCCCAGATGGTCGCCGTGCTGGGCGTCCCGCGCAGGAGCCCCGGGTCCGAGACGAACATGGTGATGGTGCCCCAGCTGTGCTGTGCCCCGAGGCCCAGCATCGCCACAACAGCCCCCGCAACGCCCATCCAGGGCCGCCCGAGTGGCCTCCCGCCGAGGCACCGGGGGGCACGCAGCAGGTACGTCTGCTGGGGCTGCAGAGACGGCAGAACCGCAGCAGAATCGGGTTTCACGTGCGAGCGAGCGGCTGCAGACTCTACCGGAGTCAACAGAGAGCGGGTGTCGGGGCTGGCGCCGGTGGGAGGGGCTTCGGAAACGGTGGGGGGCACAGGCGACGACATTGACGGGTTCTGAAGATTTTTTTCCTCAGCGGATCGAATCTGGAAGAAGGAGAACCAAAGCAGGCCGGCCCCGAGCTCTGTTGCTCGTGTTATTTCAGAGCGTGTCGAGCATTGTGACGACGTCGGATGCGGTGCAACTGAGCACCCTCCTCTTCTCCTTGAGCTCGCACAAGGTGACGCAATCGATCAGGCGGGTCTGCACCTGCACGAAGACATCAGACACGCTTCAGACAGGAGAAAAGAGCCGCACCTCGCAAACGTAGCGATGCAGGCTGACACACCCGCGGGCGTACGCGAGGAGAGAGGGTCTGCAGCCGCCCTGCAGCTTGCGGAATGAGGTGGCCAAGTTCTGGGCAGTGTCGAGCGCGCACTGTCCCCTGCACAGGCAACTGGGAGGTGTGAGGCACGGGCAACGTGAGACGCGAGCACACTCTCTCTGGTCCGCAGGCGCGGCAGGAATCGTGGGCAACCCCAGAGCGATAGCGGGGTTGACTGCGATGGAAAACTCCGAGTCGAACTCCCGGAGCATGTCCTCGATCTCAGACCCCAGCCTCACACCAGAGGCCAGCGCCCCCAGGATGGCGTTGGCCCGCGTCGGTGCGTCGGGAAGGATCTCCACACAGAAGTTCGTCCGCTCGCCCGCAGCAACGAAGGATAGGAACGCGGTCGGTCTCTCGCCGCCCAGAGCTATCTCGGAACCGATGCAGATCTCGTCGACTAGCGCACGGCAGAGGGCGCTGCGGCTTGCCGCGAGACCCCTCTCGAACGCAACGCAGGCGCGAACGGTGGAGCCCCTCTGGAGGCCAGACGCGGCGACGGTGGCGCGCAGAATGAACGCAGGCCCGGTACGACGGACAACCCGCAGGCGGCAGACGCCAGCCCCTTCGAAGATGACGCCCATACGCCACGGCCATGACTCCAGCGCCGAGACGAGAGCGGGCTCCATGATCTGCAAAAGGGATTGTGCTGAGGACCTGCCGTTGTGCGTCGCTCAGGAGGTGGAATCGATTCAACTGGAAGATATCAACAGAAACAAACTCCCTGATATTTCCAAGGGAGCTCCAACAGGTTCGCCGAGGACCTGCCCGGCTACCACGGAATGTGCGACATGGGTCGCGAGGCTCGTCACATCACCTCGCCGGAATCTCAGTATCCTCTCCGTATGTGGCTCTCGTCAGGGAAATCCGCGCAGATTAATGAATCTTTGGATTGAATGAAGGTCTGGAAGCTAACGGATTAAAAAGGTGCGCTCCTGTTCACCCCGCCCGACAACAAATTGGGGGATCACCCTCCTAGCCAACTGATCCCGCCGCTGATTCTCGTTCGTACTGTTTATTGCTTTCGTTTCTCCAAGATCACAGCCGCACAATGCCTGTGCACGACCCGTCTTACGCCGTAGCGCTCAGGCAACTGGACAGGGCCAAGAAGATGAGCGATACCCCGTCAGCCCCGCCCACTGCAGCAGCAGCAGCGGCAGCCCCGACAGCCCCCGCGGAGTCGCCCGCGCCGCAGGACGACCCGCAGATGATGTTTGTGGGACGGCACTGCGGCGGCTGCGGTATGCTCGACTTCCTGCCCTTCCAGTGCCGCGTGTGCCACGGTCTCTTCTGCGATCAGTGCCGCCTCAACCACGGCTGCGTCCTCACTGACGACGTCAGCGACCCCCTTCCGCTCTCCCTGCCAGTGCACGGCAAGCTCCGACTGACGGGGCCTCTTTCTGTGCGCAGAGGATCGTTCCTGAGTGCCCGCTGTGCGGGGAGCCGGTGCCTGTGCGGCCCGGCGAGGACGCCAACGAGCGCATGTGCCAGCACATCGACCGCGGCTGCCCCAAGGAGAACCGCAGGACGCGGCACCGCTGCTCGGCCCCGGGCTGCTCGGCGAGCGAGGCGGTCAGGGTCACCTGCAAGTCCTGCGGCCGCAACACGTGCTTTGCGCACAGGTTCCCGCAGAACCACGCGTGCCCTTCGCTCTCGGGCAACAGGGCGGCTGCGAGCAGCCACGCGCAGGCCAAGCAGGGGCTGTTCTCGTCGCTGTTCGGCTCCAAGCCAGCGGCGTCGGAGGCGCAGCCGCAGACGTCGCCCAGGACGTCGCCGCCTCCCGAGGATGCGGAGGCCGCCAAGAGGCTGCAGAAGCTGCGCGACAAGAAGCGCTCAGAGAACGCACTGTGGAAGAAGGTGGAGCAGATGCGCGCCACGTCCAAGGCCACGGTGAGTCCGGGTGGTAGGCGTGGGGGGCAGACGCCGTTGCTCGCAGTTTTGGCTGACGTTCGTGTCTGCCAGGGCGACCCCAAGATCCCCGAGGAACGCCGGGCGGTCTACGAGGTCATGTTCCCGATGTCCAGCGGTCTCGAGCCTCGCTACATGTTCTTCGACGAGAACTGGAGCATCGGCAAGGGTGGGCGCATCCCCTCCGTCCCTCGGGCCCTGCTGACTGTTTTGTTCCAGTTCTCGACAAGGTTGCGGACGCAGGGAAGATCACGAACAAGAACTACCTCCCGGATGCTCCTGTACGGCAGTCCAAACCTCGATATGTGTCTGACAGTTTTCCCAGCGACTTGTGCTGGTGTCGGTGATTGACGGGAAGCAACTGCCGAACGCTTCCACATTGAAATCATTGCAGGCGACCACACTGAAGCCTGGAGATCCCATACTGCTCGAATGGAGCAATGCACTGGGGTGGTAATACGCAAGCAACCCCCCCCCCAAGCAAACAACAGGAGCGAGACCATCTTCTTTCCCCGCAAGCAGCTTTACTTCTCGGAGGGAGTGACCTCAAGGAAGAGTGTGAAGAAGGCGTCGCCGTGGAGATAGGTCGAGTCCACAAGTCGCGCACAGTGGCCTCTCGGAACACTCGCTGCGACCGCTTCGGACAGCCGGGAAACACACGCGGACTCTGCCTCTCCTGGCAATTGCCAGTCCGAGCGGGGCTCGGCGATCATCACTGACCCACCTGTGCTCTTCAGCAGACCGCAAATCATGGCAACAGTCTGTGCCACCTTGGACACCTTCGCTGGCAGAAGCTCCTTGCCAGACAAGGTCCCTGTCATCAGCGAAAGGGAGAACACGACTACATCAGCTGTGCCGGCATGGCCGTGGCCAAGCCAGTTCGTGTCGAGGAAGTCTGCTCTTATCAGGGAAGACACGGGTACCGAGCACTGCTGGAACAGCTCTAGGCAGAGCACGTGATCATCGGGAAATCCAAACTCGCCGACGAGTATACGAAACAAGTCTGCAGATGGTTAGGATGCAGGAAATGCGAATGACACCGCACCACCGCTTCCGCAGCCAATGTCGTAGACTTTGGGGAAGGAGTTTCCTTCCCTTGCACTTTGCCCGATTCTGTTGGCAAGAAACCTGCATGGCTCTTGCTCTCCCCAGTTGAGTCTGGCCTCGTCGTAGAGCTTGTGGTAGTCCAGCAGCACTCCAGGGTTTGCGTGCACGTATTCGCTGAACTGGTCGTGGGGCATCCTGCACAAGTCCTCGTGGAGAGACCACCCAGCATCCGGAATGAACTGAGCCCCAGCCAGCTTCACGAATTGCGCCAGCAACGAGGCCATCCAGAAACTGTCCGCAGCTACTATCGCAAAGTGCTTCTTCTGCTGCTCTGCGGACAGCCCACACCAGCAGGCAGCACCTGGCTGGCACACGGGCTCGATGGGCTCAACCCCGTCGCCCACGAGGCTGATGGTGCATATGGGCAGATGCACATGGCCCTCTGTAACGAGCACGTGCAGCACGCAGGGCTGGCATGAGGCCTGCACCCCGCACAGTGTGTCGGCGAGACGCGAAGAGCTCACACAGCAGTCGCAGTCCAGGTGAAGCACCAGAGGCATCTCCTTGCGGCCCTCGGCATCCCCTGATGGCGGTTATCAATTGAATGGCGCGCTCGCATTACGAACGAATTGTCTGCGCCAGTGTGTCTGCCGACTCGATGACGGCAACCCTCGTCGACTGGGCGCCGGCAGTGCTCTCGACGAGGCGCTGGATGATAGCGGCGGAGGACTTGGAGCTGCCGCGTACACCGACCACAAACAGACCCCTCCGCGACATGTCCATGGATTCTGCGCGTCGCACAGCGTCCCACAGGCACGAGCACGCCATCGAGTCACAACAGGAATATCTGACAAAATCTAGGGTCCGATAGGGAATCTGCAGAATCGGGGAGGCAATTTTTGAACATCATAAATGGCGGCACACAAGGACTGTGTTGCCCTCGATGCAATCCGCCCGACTGCGCTGAAGGAGGGCTACATATTCAAGGAGAGCAGTCGCAAGCACAACACGTTCAAGAGGCGCTTTGTGGTCCTGACCGACAGTTCGAGCCCTCAGTCCCACCCGCCCCACTCCGCACCCGACTCACACGGCACACCCCCCCTCCCCGGCAGGCGGCCTGTTCATGTGGATCAGCGCCTCTGGGCTGGTGTTCAAGGGCGCTAGCCCTCTGGGGCCCGGCTCGGACCTCGTCCTCGACCCCGCGAGGCCTCTGGTCTTCTCAGTCAAGTGCACCTCTCGTTCCCACAGGGAAAAAACCGACACTCAGCTCACGGGCCGTTGCGCTGCACTGCAGGGCCGCGGCCACGGCGGACCAGAAGCGCTCGCCGCACTTCGCCAAGGGGGACGGGAAGACTTTCTGTGAGAATTTCAATTCCTCCGCTGTGGGGAGGGGGGCTCTGACTCATCATGACTCGGCGGTGGCGCAGGCTTCCGGGACGAGACTGCCGAAGGGGCCAGTGCGTGGGCCAAGGCCCTGCGTAAGGCGCTGCACATTCCCGAGCCGGCCGCGCCCGCGGCCTCGGAGCCCGCTCCCGTCGAGCAGAAGCCCCGGCGTCCCGCTGTCAGGCGCTCCGTGTCCTCTCTGGGTATCGGGGCCAAGGGGACACGTCCGCTGCCTCAAGCGGGGCCCAGGGGGGCCAAGGCCCGCCCCAGGGAGGAGGGCACCGCGGAGCCGCCCAAGTCGCCCGCGGTAAGGCCGTCGGTCCCGCTGAGCAAGTCGACCGAGAACATCGCGACGACGCTGGGGTCCTCGGCGCTGGACTTGGCCTCGACCGTGGGCCCCGACCCGTGGGACGGCAGCGACTGCGACTCGCCGCCGCCCCTGCGGAAAGTCCCGAACCCCCACAAGCCCGCTGCGCCTGCTGCGCCTGCCGCCTGTGCGCAGACGGAGCCTCAGCCTGAGCTGCTGCCGCCTGCGGATCCGACCAGGTCGCCGCGCGTGAAGCCTGCGAGACCACCCCCTCCGCCCCCGGCAGCTGCTCGGGCACTGCCCGTCCAGCAACGCGAGGGCGCTCTGTAGGCGGCGACGTCTCGCCTGTGCGTTGTATTTCTGTGGCGGTTGTGTTCGTTTGCGATTCTAGAAGTCCAGATGCGCGAGCAGTGCTATTGCCTACACCTCCTTCCCTCCGGCTCTCTGCCGTTGGCACGGAAATCCGGCCTCCGTCTCTGGTGGCAGTATCGTGGGGGTCGTGTGGGGAGAGAAGTGGCGAGGGGCGACCACAGTGTCAGGGGATGTTTGACCATCTCCGCCCTCTTGTGGCATTGTCCTTTTCGCCGAAACGGGCGATGGCATAACCGTGTTGATGCCGTGTGTGGTTCCACCACGAAAGCACATCACCTCAAACAGGAGGGAAGATATTCCTCGAGAAATCTGATTTCGAGGAGCAGAGCCTGTGTGGGGACTGTCGAAGTAAGCTAAGGTGCACTGCAGTGAAGCTGACCGCTTCCGAGCGCCCCGCAGCCATGGAGAGCAAAGGGCGCAGGGCTGATGCCCTCACCAACATCATGCTCGCTGTACGCCTGCGCGCGCACTCCCCGCTGTTGTTCCCCCCCCCTGCGAGGGAAAAAATAAGTTCTACAAAAGGTGCACCGGGTTTAGGTGACCTCACCCTGTCGGATGCAGCTGAACGTCCGCTCTCCAGTCGGGTCCCGCCGCCCGCACGGCAGCACTAAGCGCGTCAGCCCCGAAATGCGTCGCGAGATCAGCTAAAACGCGGTGTTAGCGCCGTTTTGTCGGCCATCAACTGAACAACGATACATCCCCCCGCACCGTTTATTGACGGATAATGCACCGCGCTCGCAGGTGATGCAGGACACGACGCTGTTCGTGGAGGTCTCCAAGGCGGCCCAGAGGTACCAGGCGGCCCTGGCCACCTGTTCTGTCGCCGCCCGCAACTTCTCCGTCGCCGTCCTGCGCCTCCAGACCGTCTGCGGCGGCGATATCGGTGCGCAGCGGCCCTCCCGGGGACAAAACCCGCACCCCTCGCCCTCAGACCCGCTTGCCGCGAGGTGAAATCCGGCGGTCTGGAGGCTGCCTGCTTAATAGTTGCAGCAGAGTCCGTTGCTTGCAGTGTTGCCATGCAATTCTCACTGCATTGCCTGATTACGACGAAGCTGCAGGACTGAAGGAGATGGGCCACCAGGTCGTCAAGGGCGAGCAGCTCTTCACGGACACCGCGGCTGTCATGGAGCGCTCGGCCGAGGCGATCAAATCGCGCGCCGACAGCGACCGCACGGCCGCCGCTGCGCTCGAGCGCCAGGCGCGCAAGGAGCGCGACAAGTGCGAGTCGGCGATCGCTGTCGCCGAGAAGGCCGTCGCCCGCGTGGCCAAGCAGCAGCCCGACGCGCTCTCGACGGCCATGCGCGAGCTCGAGGCCGCGTCGCGCGACGACGAGCGCACGCGGCTGGCGCGCATGCGCGACGCGCTCGAGATGTACCGGGCCAAGTTCGCGGACCTCGCGTCGAGCCTGCTGGAGCCCATCGCCGTCATGGCGGAGCGCGGGGCGGCGCTGGCGGACTCGCGCGAGATCATCGCGAAGCTCGGCAGGTTCGCCGCGCACCCGCCGGAGCTGCCGGTCGACGACCTGGAGCTGCTGGGGGCCGCGGAGCGGTCGATCGCGGGGGACGCGCTGTCGCGGCAGGGGTTCGGGCCGTCGCACGGACACGGGCACCCTGCGGGGTCGCAGGCCGCGTCGAGCAGCGGGAGCGGCTCGAGCGGCAAGTCCTCGGAGGGGCCCGGGCCGCGCAGCCCGAGGACGACACCGCAGGAGCCCCTGGGCGTTAGCCCGCCGACGTACAGCGTCCTGCAGCCCCAGCCGCAGCGCCGTGTTGTCGTTGGAGCAGTCGGAGTAGTGCAGCAGCCGCAGCAACAGCAGCAGCAGCAGCAGCAGCAGCTCCTACAGCAACAGCAGCAACAACAGCTCTTGCAGCAACAGCAGCAGCAGCAGCAGGGCTCGCTGACGAGGAAAGCGGCGACACAGCAGGAGATTGCCCAGTGGCAGCAGCAGCAGCAGCTCCAGCAGCAGGTGCTCGCGCAGCAGCAATACGCGCTGCTCCAGCAGCACAACTACCTCATGCAGCAGCAGTACGTCATGCAGTACGCTCTGCAGCAGCAGCAACTCCAGCAGCAAGCGCAGCAGCAGCAGCAAGGGCAGCAGGCCCAGCAGCAACAGCCAGTCGCGGGACAGCAGGGTCAGGTGTACTTCCAGCAGATGTATCCAGCTGAAATGCTCGGTGTCTACCAAGTACACCCACAGGTCCTCTCGCCCCAGAACTCGCGCGCCGTCACGGCCAGCCAGTCGACACCCATCGACATCCCTGCCAGCCCACGCAGCGCCTCGAGCTCCCAGTCCCTGCCGGCCACCCCGGCTGAGTCCCCGAGCCCGCGGATCGCACCCCAGCAGTCGCCCACTCACCAGCGCCACAACGCCGTCGGAGGTGCTGCGGAGCTCCTGTCGGGCTCGGCTCCTGCTGCGGCGCCGCCCGCTGCTGTCGCTGCGCTTCAGAAGAGCGCCTGCATACAGCGGTCGGAGTCTGGCCCCCCGGGCCCCCCGGCGGTGCCCTGCCCTGCCCAGCCGATCAAGAAGAGCGATTCGGGCCCGATCGCGGGGACGCCAGCCGCGTCCTCCGCTCCTGCCGTGCCACCCGCGCGGCGCCCGAATGGCTACCTCCGCCCGCCTCCTCCGCCGCACCACGACGACAACGTTCCGAGCCACACGGCCGTCGCTGCTCCAAGCCACGCAGCTGGCGCCGCCTTCCGTCCCGCAGCACCTTCCCGGCCAAGGTCCCCCGGAGCGATGTCCGACAGGCCCAGGTCGCCGTTGCTTGGCGAGGCGAGGGTCGAGCAGAGGCACTTCCTCCCAGAGAGACCAGCGGCGTCTCCAATGAACGTGCGGCGGCCCCCGGTGCCTCCGCCGCCGCGCACCGCAGGGCAAGTGGCGCCCCCGCAGAGAGGAGAGCAATCCCCTAAGTCGTCGTCGCCGTCGTCGTTGCCGCCGCACAGAAGGCCGCCACCGCTGCCGCCGAGCAGGGTTCAGCAGGCGGCGGCAGCTGTGCTGCAGAAGAGGGCCAACACGGCGCTGGCGGAGGTCGGCAACAGGCCTCCGCTGCTGGAGGAGCTGGACGCTAAGTAGTAGTATGTGTGGGTTGTACACTACGCGGTCTGCCCGCTTAGTAGTTGTTTGTCTGTTGTGTTCGTGCTGATACATACGATCAATCGCAGTCTCTCGTTTTATCGCACACAACTTCAACGCCACCGCTACCAGCTGCTCCTGTCTGCTCCGGTGAGCGTGTGTTTTGTTCGACGTCAGGATTTTCTCTGGCAGATACCCGCTCCAGACATCCTTTTCCCCTTTCTCGTGGTGCGGCGAACGCTGAATCATGTCAATGGCCTCCGCTACGGTAGTTCCAACGCCATGCGACCGCAGAGCACAGCAACCACAGTGGTACGACCGCGCCCTCTGCAATCCCCACGGATGACGCAATCCCCAACACACACCGCAACCGACTTCTGAAACAAAACAAACCGACTGCGCGGTGCAGTGCTCAGTGTCGCCGCCGCCTGGACGCCATGCGGCAGCAGAGCCCAGCGGTGGCTGCGCTGTGGGAGGAAGCCTGGTCGCTCTCGGGTCTGCGCTGCTACGGCGCTTGCCTCTGCCCCGACTTCTGTGCCGCCCACTGCGTGCCGCTGCCCGTGTGCACCTCAACGGCCGTCGGTATGCAGCTGGCAACGTTCCCCTTCCGATCGCTCATCGCCCTCCTGTGTCGTCGGACCAGAGGGCCAGCATGACGTCCTGGTGCTGCGGAGCAAGTGGGAGAGGCTCGGGAATCCCTCTGTGTGCTCCGTCTCGCCCCGGGCGCTCGGCAGCGGCGAGTGTGATGGCTCCGAGTGCACCGTGCGGCTGCAGGCGCTGGCGAGGATGGACTGGGTGATCAAGGACGCCAGGGCGAGTGTAGCGGTCCGTGCTCTGATCTCGCAGACGGCGCAGGGCAGCTGCAACGGGGTCTGCCAGACACCGTTCCTGTGCAAGACGCACGTGTGCCCTGCGGTGAGGCTCTGCAAGGACGGGGTCGCGAAGAAGAGCACCACGTTTGTCTGCCGGGAGCCGCACAGCAGGGCTGCGAGCGGGAGGTACCACGAGCAGTTTGCCTTCTACTGCAACGCACAGTGCTGTGCCCCTGGGAAGTGGTTCTCGAGGGAGGACACACACCGCCAGAAGCAGAAGGCACGCGGATACCAGTGCGGCCAGCAAGTGCTCTCAGCGTCTCAGCAAGACAATGTGTCGCCCAATGGAGCAGGCGAGAACTCATGCGTTGGCCTGTGTATGCAAAGGGCAGATTATGGCTCGGTTGTCCAGGAGCACACGGAGGCTCGAGCCAAGTGCCACAGAGAGCGCGCTAGCGGCAACCGAGGGAGAGCCCCGAGTGACAGGCTGTTCCTGTGTGCGACAGCAGCACTCTGCATGTTGCTCTGTGGTGCCGTTGCTGCGGTGGTGGCAGTCGCAGTGTGCAATCGCTGTCATCGTGAAACAGACACCGTTGTGGATGCAGAGAAGGCGTACAGCCATCCAGATTGGCAGGGATACGGCACTACTCCATTGGAACGCAAACCGTGTCCCAGGAGTCCGCGGTCACTGTGCTTCACCGACGACACTCGAACGCTTCAATGTGTTTCCTGCAGCGAGAACCTCAACTCGCCAGACTCGTGGAACTGCGTGGGGAGATCAGAGAAGAACGAGACAATTGCATTGTTCTACAACACAACAGGTGGCCGGTTCTGGATCTCTGTCTCACGGCCCACATATCGCCCAAAGTGCTGGGGCTGCATCGAAACGGATATTGTGAATGGCACGACGCCTCTCGGGGGCGAGCCGGTTATCGTGGGTGGTCCAACTGCTGATCTGCGGCAATGGACATTCCTCTTCCACTAATTACAACTTAAAACAACTGCTTGTGCCTTATTCGACTTGGCCTAAGTACGTTGTATGGTAACAGGCATTGCGTCCATCCCGGGGTTCAGGGGAATGCAGGGCGTAACAGCACTCCGGTCGTGGTCGTAGAACCCCTCGGAGCACTCGACGCAGGGTCCACGATTGCCCTTCGGCGTGTAAGTGCCAATTGGGCATTTCGTGCATGGCGTGCGGGTGTCGTTGTCTTCGTCGGTCCAGCCCCTGTGGCATTGGATATCGCACTGTTGTCCCATGTCCAGGCACTGCTGTGTCCGAGAACACCATGCACAACTCTGTGAGCCTGCGCACTGTGTGCGTTCTTTGAAGTCGCTGCACGGGGCACGACGTGAAGAGCACGAGTAGCCATACAAAGCAGCGACTTCTGTGGTCGATAGAGCAGTGCCATAAAACAGCAGATCTGCAACGTTTCCTCCAAAGCCGACACCCTCACTTCCTTGGCCTTGTGCCAGATGTAGCATTTGTATAGCAGGATCCACGAGAACAGACGCTGCGGTGACAGCAGAAACCTTGCGACCGTTGACGTAAGACAGCAGTGACATGGTGTCACTCGAGTATACTGCAGCCAGATGTGTCCACTGGGCCGTAGTCAGGCTGGGCATGTATAGATTCTCCCTGCCCCAGAACGACAGCTGTGTCCTGTCTGCATGGATAATCCACGCGGGTGTTCCAGAGAACTCAGGCCTGCCGACTGACATTAGCCACGTGCGACTCCCTTGCGTGGCGGGCCTCGATGGGCGCACCCACATCGACGCAGTCCAGCTAGAGCTCACGTTCACAGGCATTCCCGAATATGCCCCTCCAGTACCAGAGCTGATGAATAGCGCAGACCCATTGGATAGTGTTGCCATCTCTGCCTTGTTTGCGTAGACCGGCTTCATCGGCACGTTGCCCACGACATCGTTCCATGTTGAATTGAAGGGCCAATTTCTAACTGGATCCGGCAGCGCGATGCGTGGTACAGATGCGCCGCACAGCGGACAGCCCCCTGGGGAGGCGCATGAATAACCACACCAGCTGCATCCCGATTTCACGCAAGTGCTCTGAGCGGTTATTGCCGAGCACACAGGGCATGGCCCAGAAGAGTCTGCGCAGAAGGCAGCACTGTAGTTCGCCCAGTTGCAAGCAACGGATATGTCGTTTGCAGCTCTGCTGTACACGCGAATGTCGTCGACACGCCCGTCGAACAGGATATCTTGCGCGATGACCAGCGGCATCTGGTTTTTGTCGAGTTTGATTCCGCCGAGCACAACGCCCACCGGGACGCCGTCGACCCACACGTACAGACGGTCCCGGTCGAATGACACCGCGACAAGGGACCAGCGGTCGACGCGGGCCCAGTCCGATAGGTGCAGGGTCTCCGCCGAGGTGAGAGCGACATCGAGAGCGCCGTGTCGGTCGAGCGAGACTTCGATGCTTGCGCTTGCACCCTGTGGGCCGTGAGCAGGGGCGCAGTATTCTAAGAAAGGTGGGCTCACCTGGCCCAGCGCCCACATGCCCGCTCGGTCCGCAGGGAGCGCGGAGGGGCGGACCCACATCGACACGGCGAACGAGATGCTGTTGTGGAGGCTGGTCGGCACGGCGAAAGAGTGGCCGGGGTCCACACGGAGGCAGCCGTCGCGCCCATGAGAGTCCAAGGCGGCCGAGTCCTCGGGCGAGACGCTGAAGTTCGTGATGCTGTCACGCAGCTGCGAGGGGCCGAACGCGTAGTGATTCGCCAAGGAGTCCTCGAAGCACCCGAGCGCCCGAACACCGCCGAGAGCGAGGGAGAGGAGCACAACGAGCGCGCTCATGTTCGTCCAGTTTTCCTGCAAAAGTGAGGTGTCGAACTAGCGTCATTCACAGCCTCATTCGGACAGATCTCCGATGATATCTCCTGATATTGGCCGTGGAGCGTGGTGCCATCCGGAACGTCGTCCTCTTTCGAACGCCGGTTGTCCTCCGCTAGTATATCTAGCTCCCCTTGGCCGAATCCACTTCCAAGAATGAGATATTCAGTGGAAGATATCTTCTCCACGCAATAAACGACACGTGAGACCATAAACACCGCTCTTCTTGTGCCGCGTCCAAGACAGCGCATCGCTCAAGATGGCATCCACTACGCCCCGGGGCGCCGGCCCCTGCACCCGCTGCAGCGCGTGGGCCGAGGAGGAGCTCACGGTCGTGGCCGCCGTGACGGTCTCGGACACGTGCGAGCTGCTCAAGGAGCTCGTCTTCGACCAGTCCTTCGACGGCACCGTCCTCATCCCCTGGGACGACGCCGAGGCCCTCGACGCCGAATGGGTACACCTCCGCCTCCCATCCCCCTCCCACCCATTCCTCTCCTCCCCCGCACTGCCACCGCAGAAGTGGGCACCCGCTCAACGAGGAAACCCCACCGGCGCCATTCCGGCCGGTTTCCTCCGCTTCTCGGCAGATGGAGAGGAAGCCCACGACCGAGGCTGAGGGCGGGCGTGCGCCGCCGTTCCACCACGTGGCGCCCGTGACGATCTCCGTGCGTAACGCAGTGGCCTCCGCGGGCGAAACAAACAGCCCCGCACACAACAACACAACGAAATATGACGCGGGGTGGCCCACTTTCTCCGTATTCCTCGTCGCAGGTCTCGCTGTACGACCTGCGCTCCGGCGAGCCGGCGGGCGACAAGAGGACGGCCAAGCTGGACACCTTCACGATCCCTCCCCCCAAGAGTGCGTGGTCCCCCTTCTGCTGTGCTATAGAGGACGGGGCTGGCAGCACAGGAACCTGACAGCGCGCCGTGCAGACGTCAACAGGGCGCTGATCGCGGACATGAGGCGCCGGGTGGCAGGACGCGAGGGCTCGACGCGCAAGTGGGTCATCGGGACCGCGGGGCTGCACGCGCTGAGCCTGGCCTACGACCCCCTGACCCACCACATCTACCCCACCCTGTGAGCCCCTCCATCGGTGGCGGGGGAAGCCCACAGGCAAACACCGCCTCCCCCTCTTCCTCTCTGGGGAGGTGCGCTGCTCGCTGGAAGGTGGCTCCCCTGCCCCCACGCCTCCACCCCCCTCGGGCCACAAAACGCTGTTGCGCAGTCTGGTGTGAATCGAGAAGGCTGCTTGTTGTTGATGCAAAAGCTCTGCTGCAAGGGGTCTGTCTCTCAGTGCGTCTAGTCGAGGTTGAAGCGGAAGATGTCGTTCTGCACAAAGAAGCCGCCCTGCGGCAGCCCCTTGAGCAGGAAGACCTGCCCGTACTTGAGCCCGGGCCCGCCGTCGATCTAAAGGCAGCGCTGGGTGAGTGGCCCTGGCCCCCCGGACCCCCCGGGTCGAGAGGAGGGACGCACCGAGAGCTCGCCCGAGACGAGGACCAGGACGCCGTTCTCGGTCGTGGGCTGGCAGTCGAGCGACTTGACGAGGTGCTGCACGCGAGTGTCGGGGCCGATCTTCGAGACGAGCTTCTCGTAGATAGGCTGCGGGCCCATGAACCTCTCGCCCTCGAACGAGAGCATCGACGAAGGTTGCTGCGGGTGTGGCGCGCGCAGAGGGGGGGGGGGAGACGGGTTTTGAGCGCCAGAGTTCTGGGACAGGGAATACGATGGCGGGAAACGGACGTAGAGAGCGGCCAGGTTGGCGCGCTGCGTGTCGAAGGTGGTGTAGTAGTGCTGCACAAAGGCACGGCCGACCTCCTCAAACTGCGGGTTCATCTCTTCGCGCGTTGTTTTTGTTGCAACACACAACCCAACAGAACTTCCACCAGATATTTCTAAATATCTTCCATACCTGTCGTCGTGCTAGTGCCACATCGGAACCGTCTGCGCACACGAACCCACGTGAGTCACACTATTACTTTCGCCGAAGCTTACGCGAACTGCGGTTTTCGGGGAGATGCCAGATATTTTGAGATACTTCAGTGTTATCTGAGAAAGCCGTTGTTAGGGGTCGCACACCGCGCCTCGCACTTTGTATGGCGGAGCCCGAGCGCCGCGACGCGTTCGCTCCCCCGGCGGAGACAGACCACTCCCGTACGCTCGCCGCCCGTTCCCCCCGCTCGCCCGCCGTATCTGCCCCGCGCCCTGCCCCCGCCCCCCCTACGGCCCACCCGCCAGCCCCAACCGCAACAAGTGCACGCCGCTGACACGCTCCCCAAACTGGGCCCCCGGCCCTCGCTGGCGCCGCCGACAACGATGCCCGCCGCGCCAGCATACGAGCTGCGACTGCCTCCGAGGAGCCCGCGACCGGACGAGGGCGACGGTGGCACGCCATACCGGACGCCGTCGCCGCAGCGGAGCCCCAAGAGCCCGCGCAGGCCGCTCGACGAGGACGCGCAGAAGCTGCGCGACAAGCTGAGCCAGGCCATCGAGTCGCGCCCCGCGCGCGACAACCTCGTGGAGCACAACATCCTCAAGGCCGACGAGAAGCTCGCGCCCGCGCTGCACGCCACCACCGACGCCCTGCGCAAGGCAGGAGACGCCCGCCCCTCCCCAGTCCGCACAGTCTGACTCCCAGGCGCACGCCATCGCGCCATTCCAGGAGAAGATCGCGCTGGGGCTCGAGCACGCGCTGCAGAGCAGGCCGGGGAGGGGAGAGCTGATCGGGCAGAACATACTCAAGGACGGGAAGGTGGCCCCGAGCCTGCAGGCGGCGTCGCAGAACGTGCGGAAGGAGCGCCTGGCGCAGCACCTCGAGCACATGATCGAGGCGAGGCCCGAGCGCGACGCTGTGCTGCAGCGCACGGCCATACACAAGAACGCGCAGCCCGAGTGCTCCCGCGGGCAGATGATGACGATGCTCGAGCAGAAGATTGACGCGCGTCCCGCAAAGGACGAGCTCATACGCCAGCACATACTGCCCATCGGCAGCCCCACGCCGGCACAGCGGGCAGCGGCGGCAGCGGCAGCAGCAGAGGCTGGCGCTGCTGCGTCGCCACTGATAGTGCCAGTGGACATGCCAGACGCAGAGGATACTGCGATGGAGGAGAGCGACGAGGACTACGAGGACGAGATGGCGGTGGCGCAGGCGTCAGGGGCAGGCGATGCTCAAGAGCAGTGACGTGGAGTCGATTGTGGCGACGCTTCAGAAGAACTGTTTGTCTGTGAGTAGGGGGGATCTGCATGTGATGCGGAGGGAGTAGAAGGCGGCGTCCTTCGCAATAGGCATGCCCGCCTAAAACACCAGCACTCATTATCTAACGCCGGAAGAAAAAAGGAACAACTGGTATTGCCCCTGTATTTGAATCTCGTTTGAGAGATTCCTGTATCTTCTCTGCAGAGCGATGAAAGTATCTCGGGCCATCCGCGCGCCGTCGCAGGCCGCGTGTGCGTCCGCGCCCGTCCATGTCCCTCATGCGCACCCCTGCCATCAAGACCGTATCCACCCCGTACGCCCACCCTCCCCTTCTCGACCACCGGTTGTGGGCCGGCCTCCCCGCCAACTTTGTCCCCCCCAGGAGGTGCCGATGCCCGAGAGCGCCCTTCTGGGCGAGCACGAGCTGTACCTCGACAGCCCCGTGCCCCTGGTGCCGATCCTCAGGCGCCATCTCTGCGCCGAGGGGAGGCTGACGCCCGACTGTGCTGCGCGGGTCCTGCGGGACGCCAGGGCTGTCCTCTCCCGCGAGCCCAACCTCCTCTCGCTCGAGCCCCCTATCCACGGTCTGCTCCGATGCCACCCCTGCTCGCTCTCTCGCCCACTGCCGTTCTAACAGGACCCGCGCAGTGGTTGGTGACGTTCACGGGCAGTTCTACGGTGAGAAGGCACTTGCAGACCCGTCTCACCGAAGGCGTGCGTGACAACAGACCTGCTGAACCTGTTCACGGTGGCTGGGTCGCAGCCGTCGAGGTTCTCGAGGTACCTGTTCCTCGGGGACTACGTGGACCGCGGCATGTTCGGCGCCGAGGTCGTGCTGTTCCTGTGCGCGTGCAAGGTCAGCTACCCGCGCAACGTCTTCCTGCTGCGCGGGAACCACGAGTGCAGGCTCATGGGCGACTGGATGTCTTTCAAGCACGAGTGTTCGCACGCCCGCTGGCTCCTCTGACGGCTCACCGATGGCGTCTCAGGCGCGCGCAAGTACAGCGTTGCCGTCTACCACGAGTTCCAGCTGCTCTTCGACAGCCTCCCGCTCGCGGCAGTCGTCAACAACACGCCGTTCGGCGGCTGCTTCTGCGCTCACGGCGGCATCAGCCCCTGCATGAGCAAGGTGACCGACATCAACGACATCAACAGGTTCTGCGAGGTGCCCGAGTCGGGCCTCATGTGCGACCTGCTGTGGAGCGACCCCGTGCCGGACAGCCTGCCCACGCGGGACTCCGAGGGCTTCGTGGCGAACCACGTGCGCAAGTCGAGCTGGATGTACGGCGGGGCGGCCATGCGGCGGTTCCTCGAGGCCAACAGGCTCGGCTTCGTGCTGCGCGGCCACCAGGCCCAGGAGGAGGGCTTCAAGGAGCACTTCGCGAGCGCCACGAGGCCGCCGATGGCCATGACCCTGTTCAGCGCGCCCAACTACTGCGACAACTACGGGAACAAGGGGGCCGTGCTGCTCATCTGCCGCGACTCGATGGACATGAAGCAGTTCTTCCAGGTCCCGCACCCGTTTGTCCTGCCCGGTTTTGCCGACTGTCTGTCGTATTTCACGCCATACCTCACGGAATCTGGTACCTTCTCCCAACTCACACACCGTATTTCTGACCAGGAGGGCAGTTCAGAACATTCTGGGCCTTCTGGTAGAAGGGGTGCGGAAAGAGGGGCCTGTCACTCTGCCAGAAGACCGCGCGCCGGATGCGATGCTCGTACAGAGGCTGAGGAACTTCTACACGGGCCCGCAGGCACAGGAGAGGCTCAAGCGGTGGGAGGCGCTGAGGCAGCTGCGCGTGCCGGTGGAAGTCTCGTTCGAGACAGCGATGATGAGGGACATCGAGCTCGAGGCGCGGCCGCCACCCAAGTCCGTGAAGCGCACCCGCTCCACCAACTGCCTTGGATCCATGCTTGCAACACCGTTGTAGTGGCGGTGCCTGTGGCTGTGCCGCAAATCTGCGCCAAAAGATATCCCCGGGTGATTTTTCTGACGTTGCGAGCGAGAATCTTCAAAAAAGTCATCTTTTTTCTATCGGCGCGCGCTACTGTGTGTTGGCGGGAGAGGATGGAGGACATCGACGCGCTTCTGGACTCGGCACTCACGCGCAAGCCAGCGCCGTCCGCGCTCGGCGAGCAGCAGCCGCAGCCGCAGGTGTCGCCGGCCCCGGCCGACGCCAAGCCCGCGCCGTCGTCTGTTCAGGGATCACCCGCGCCCGCGCAGGCCTCGCCAGTGCCGTCGTCGGCCACCACCGCGGTACGGCCGCCATCCCCCCCTTTCCGGAGCGGAGATATTATCGCTGATGGATATTTCGCGTGACGCGCGATGGGTTTCAGGATACCCCGTCCAAGCGGAAGAGATCGAGCTCGCGCTCCGGCGACGACTCTGACGGCCACCACTCGCACAAGAGGAGGCACGCCCGCTCCCCCCTCCAGTCCGCAGCGGGTCCAGGAATCCCGGGGGTAGAGAAATCCAGATATTCTGACGGAATCGTGACATCAGCAAGCGGTCGCGGAGCAGGTCGTCGCACAGGCACCACAGCAGCAGGCACGGGCACCACCACGGCCACGGCCACTCGTCGTCGCGCCACCGCCACTCGTCGCACCGCTCGCGCTCGCGGTCGCGCTCGCGGGACGACAGGAGGCGCGCCGAGGACGAGGACCCGCGCGAGGCCGAGCGGCGGCAGGCGGAGCGCGACTCGCGCACGGTGTTCGCGTTCAACCTGCCGCTCAAGGCCGTCGACAGGGACATCCGCGCCTGGTTCGAGAAGGCCGGCAAGGTCGCCGACGTCCGCCTCATCACAGACCGCAACTCGCGCAAGTCCAAGGGGTGCGCCCGGCCGCCCGCCTGCTCTGTCCGGCAGCTTCCTCATCGGGGAAAGGGCCACTTTTCCTCCGCGGGAGGATTTTCCCCCGTTGATCTTCTGACGTGTAATTCCCCTTCCTTTTTCCTTCAGCGTGGGGTACATTGAGTTCGAGACGATGGACAGCGTGCCGAGGGCGCTGGCGCTGTCGGGGCAGCAGATGAACGGGCAGACGGTGATGGTGCAGCTGACGCAGGCGGAGAAGAACCGCGCGGCGGCCACGACGGCGGTGGCGCCGCCCGTGACGACGGGGCCGACGAAGATCCACATCGGGAACCTGCCGCCCAACATCAGCGAGGCCGACATCAAGGCCATCTTCGCGCTGTTTGGCGACATCGAGAGCGTCGTGCTGCCCACGGACACGGACGGCAGCAGCAAGGGCCTCGCGGTCGTCCAGTACAGGAAGAACGAGGAGGCACGCAAGGCGATACAGAATGCCAACGGCGTCGAGGTTGCCGGGCGCGCGCTCAAGGTCAGCTTCGCGCTGGCAGAGGCCTCGGCCACGGTGGCGCTCACTGGCGGGCTGCCGTCGCTGACGGACCTCGACGACGACGACGGCCGCGGCGGCCTGGCGCTCAACGCGCACGCCCGTGCGCTGCTGATGGCGAAGCTGCAGCGGCCGGACCCGTCGCAGCCCGGGCAGCTGTCGCCCGTGCCGCAGCCGATGATCCCCCTGGCCGCGATGGGGTACGGGGCAGTGCCGCTGCCAAGCCCGGGGGCTCGCGTGCCGATGAGTCCGGTGGTCGTGGGGCCCACAACGTGCGTTCTGCTCAAGAACATGTTCGACCCCGCAGAGGAGATGGATCCGAACTTCGACGCGGAGATCCGCGAGGATGTCTCGGAGGAGTGCGGCAAACACGGGCGCGTTGTCCACATATTCGTGGACAAGGCGTCGCAGGGGCACGTGTGGGTGCGCTTTGCCGATGTACCGTCCGCAGCCCGCGCGCAGAGCGCTCTCAATCACAGGTGGTTCGCGTCGAAGATGATTACCGCAGAGTACATTCCGGTCGACGTGTACAACAACAAGTTCCCGGGCTCGGGCAACTAAACCTCACCAGGCCGTTGAAGCTAGGTTGGGATCACGAGGAGACGCGTCCCTCTTTCCTAGACACTCACCACAACGTCGATATCGTGCCTCGAGCAGTTCTTTCAGACACTCTTTGTCTTTTTGCACAACGGAATGCTCTTTGCTCGCGCAGTACCGAACAAGGCTTGACCACAGAAAAGACCAGACAACAGGGCAGAGGCCAAGTGAATATCAAGAGCGTGTTGGAACCAGCCTTGCACAAATGGACTTTTACCGCCTTCCACCGCGGTGGGCCTTGAACCCAGGCATACCCATACCCATCCCAGCCATGTGCTGCAGCAGGTCTGAGAAGGCCGACATGTCATCGGCATTCATGTCCATATCATCGTCGTCCCCAAACGCGTCCTGGAACATGGCATCGCCATCGTCAGAATGCTCGCTGTGGGCCGCATGGCCAGCGGGCCTTCTCTGTTGGCGGAACGAGGGCGCAGGCTTTCCTCTCCTGGCCGACACTGTCGGCTTCTTCTTCTTCTTCTTCGGGGCAGCAGCCGCAGCAGCAGGCGCCGGGCCGTCAGCAGGCTCATCCTCGGGCTGGCTCTTCTTCTGCCTCTTCTTCTGCTGTTGTGATCGGCCGTCGTGAGCGTGAGGGGAACCCACACCAAGTCCTGCGAGGGTGGAAAGCAACGAACGATCTCTGGGACACCAGGGCTCGCAGTGCTGTCCGCCACGTCCTCCTCCGCAGCCTCGCCTCCGAGAATCGCCTCGCTGAGCGCGTCGACCGCGCCCGGCCAGCTCCACTGCTCCGCCACAGACCTGGCGAACTTGGCCCTCTTGGGCTGTGCCATCGCTTCCGCGACCACACGCACAAACTGCGACCACTTGTCCGACCACGCGGGCCACTGCCTCTGCCTCCCAGAGCCCTCGGCCGACTCGATCAGCGCCTTGAGCAGGACAGCCGCGCGCTTTGCCGGTATGCCGGCGCAAACGCGCGCGACGGTGAAGGCGAACTCAGAGGCGGTGACGTCGACTGCCCACGTGGCGGCGGCGACGCGCAGCGTGCGGCCAAACTCGTCGTCGTCGAGGCCCAGCTCCTCGCGCATCATGCCGAGGCAGTCGGCGAGCTTCGTCGCGGCCTTCTCGTCGTCTCCGGGCCCAAAGATGGAACGGAACGGAATATCTGTCCCCAGATCCTCTGCCCAGCACCGATATTTCCCGGAATTGAGAATCTTCCCGGGAGAGACAATTGATCTCGAGGGGACAGCGCACCGCGGCCACGCGCGTCAAGCAGCGAGAAATAGGCGACGGCGTCGCTGTCGGCCATCTCCCAGATGAACTCAGCAGCCTCGGGCGTCTTCCACTTGGCCACCATCAGGGGCAGCAGCCTGTGCGCGCACGAGCTCGCCACGCCTGCTCACCCGCCCGGGGGTCAGAATTCCAGGAAATTGCCTGCGTTGAGTCATCGCACTGGGCTCGAGCGACGAGAGGAAGTCGACCGCCTTGGCAGGCGTCCAGCGGGTGATGCGCCGCGCGCGGTTGACTGCCTCCTCGATCTCCTCCTGGCTGGGCTCGTCGTCGTCCTCCTCGTCGTCGTCCTCGTCGTCGTCCTCCTCGTCGCCGTCGCCGTAGAAGCCGCCCTCGCCGTCCTCGTCGTCGCCGTCGAACATGTCGTCGTCGTCGCCGTCGCAGTCGCCGTCGTCGTCGTCGTGGCCCGGGTGGGCCGCGAACGGGCCTTGGCGGTCGGAGGTCTCGCCCTCGATGGCGGCGGCGCGGGCAGAGAACCCGTCTTCGTGCTCGAGGCGCTGGGCCCCGGGTGTCACGAGCTCCACGCCGGCCTCAGTGACGTCTATGATAGCAACCCACGACATCGCGCGCGCGTGTAGTTGAATAAGAGTGTGACTGTGATGTCATCAGCGAAATCTCGCGAATCTTTTAGAATCTGGTAAGCAGGATTGAAGGACTGAGCCACACAACTTGTCTTTGTTTTCAATGTATGGGAATCGAAAACACAAGGAGCGACCTAGAGAGGGATCTGCTCCTTTTTCCTGAAGGCCTCGATGGCCCCGCACAAGAGCTTGCAGGTCACCATGGGCGTGGCTGCTATCGGGGCTCCGGAGATCGGCGAGACGCCGTGCCCCTCGAGCCACCCCTTGATCGCGGACCTCTCGTAGATGTACCCGTCCGCAGCGGCAACAGGATCCTCCATGAGGCGCAGTGTAATTGGGCAGATGAACCTGAGCGGCACAGGCTTGCCGACCGCGGCCCTCGTGACGTCGCAGAACAGCGAGACGGCGTAGAAGTACAGCTCGCGGACAGAGCCCACCTGCTCCAGAATGAGGCGCCTGTCTCGGGCACCGACACCGATCTCCGCCAGGTCAAAGTCGTCGAGGTGCAGCAGCATCTCGCCGTTGAGGCAGGCGGCGATCAGGTTCTCGCGCGAGTTCTTCTTGAGGCGCAGCGACTTGAGCCACTTGGCGACTTCCGCAGGCCCGCAGAGCACCGACAGCACTGCGGCCTTGGTCTCCTCGTTCGAGTTGAGGGCTATCCTCTCGATAGTGGCCCGCGAAATCGTGACATAGCCACACGTCTCGACGGTGGACACCGAGTGCCACAGGCGCTTCCTCTCGGACAGCTTCAGAACGCCGAGCGAGCGCATCTCCGAGTCTGTCATTCCCGCCAGTCGCTTCCCGTCTACCTTGTCCGCGGCGAACCGCGGGATGTGGTGCTGGAGGCGCAGCTCTCTCAGGACACCGACGACGTCGTCGCTCGACAGCTGGCCGAAGTCCTTGGTAGCCAGCTTGTCCGCCAACTGCTGTTCCACGCGCTCCGCCTCGGCGAGCTCTTCGGCGACGAGGTGCTTCGTATGGATCGCCCTCAGCGCTTCCTCCAGCACCTTGTCGGCCCTCTGCTGCGAGTCGACCCTCTGCCTCTGCGCGGTTGCGTTCTTCTCCTCGAGCTGCGCGAGCGTTTCCTTCTCACTCTTGAGAAGGAACTCCATCTGCGGCAGGCAGGACAGGTCCTCGACGCGCTTCTTCTGCTCCTCGAGGAGCCTCTGGGTGCTCTGAGCCGCGCCGATGGCCACGTCGCGCTCGCGGACCGCCCCTTCGGCCTGTTTCGACAGGTTGTCGGACTTCCACGTGATCTCTTCGAACCGCGAGCGCAGGAAAGCGGCAGAGCTGAGCGGACCGCAGTCCGTCTCTGGTGCAGGGCCCGCTGTCCTAGCGAAGGGCTGGCTGAATGCCCATACCCGCAGGCTCGGCTGATGGCACGAGAAAATCGCCAGAGATCCGTCGGGAGAGAACGCGCAGCATGAAAGCTACCGCAGGAGGTCAGCTGTCAGCATAAAGAAGAAGGGCTCGCACTCGCTCGCTGCACGTGACAGAGGAAACAACAGCGGAGTTGGCGACAGAGAACATCTTCAGGTTCCTATCAGAGCACCCAGACAACACGACCGATCCATCCGGAGAGAACGCGCAGCAATAGATCTGCGAGCATTAAGTACACAGGCAGGAAACAGAGTTTCTCGTACCCCGTTGTGGTGTTCCCAGGAAGCGATCAGCGAGAGATCCTTGGCGTTCCAGAGCCTCAGACTCCTGTCCAGCGACCCGGACAGAATCCTCTCCCCGTCAAGGGAGAACGTGCAGCAGCTGACCTGTGGGACCATTAAACCGAGAGGAGGGGGGAAGGTGACACTCGCACCCAATTCGAGTGCCCTGTGATTACAACGTGGCTGTTGTCTTTGACCGACCACAGCCTGAGCGTGCCGTCTCTGGACCCAGACAAGATCCTCTGCCCGTCGGGGTCAAACGCGCAGCATGTCACCTGAGCGATCCCATCGATTAGAGTGCTGCCGGCAGGGCACTCGGCAACGGGTAACTTACAGGCCCATTGTGGCCTTCCAGTGTTGCCCGGCGCTGGTGCGTTCCGTCAGCACAGCCCCACAGCATCAACGTGCGGTCATGCGAGCCCGACACGATAGTCTTCCCGTCGGGCGACACGGCGCAGCTGCTGACCTGCGCCAGCAGTCAGTATCTTCCGCTGCATAAAAAGATGGGGACGGCAAGGGAACTCACAGGCCCTGTGTGGCCCAGCAGCACCGAGACGAGCGCGGTCTGGGCAGGTTCCCGCAGCGACCATATGCGCAGCGTGTGGTCGTGCGACCCCGTCACCACGGTGCACCCGTCCGGCGCGAAGCAGCAGCAGGTGACCTGCAGGCACGCCCACCGACCCAGTCGATTGATTCCGTGCACACATAAAATCTGTCAGCCGAGATATCACGGGGGGCACACAGCGGAGCTCCCGCGGACAGGATACGGACCTCTCCGGCGTGACCTGTGGGGATGTTGGACAGAGGCTGCCACGTGAGGGTGTCCCACACGCGCAGGGTGCGGTCGGCGCCGCAGGACACGAGGGTGCGGCCGCCAGCAGCGGGCGAGAACGCCAGGCAGAGCACCTGCGAGGAGGGCGCGTGGGCGACGGTGGTAGGAAACGCATGAGTTGCGGTACGGCTGCTGCGTGGCCTGTGAGCTCTGGGAGGAGCCTCCCTTCCAGCCGCCGCGCCATCTCCCCGGACACCAAATCACAGCGATAAATCTGACCGAGGATCTCGCAGGAAATATCTTTGTTCGTGTCAATCGCGGGTCAATGCCGAGGCTCGCTAAGGCACGCCTGTCTCTCCCTGGCCATCTCCGTCAACACAGTGAAGAGCGTGATGAGATATTCGTCCACTCTGGGCATGATTGATGCCTCCCTGATGACCACAGAGGCTCTCCTCTCTGTGTTGCTGGAGACCACCCACTGGTCCGTCTCGTCCATCGCCTTCTGTAGAATGTCGCCAAAGTCTCTGCCAGAAAGGGAGTAATTGCTCTGAGAAGGAAAAGCACGAGCATGCCAACAGCAGAAATGTGCCAGAGGTGATCGTACATCAAGAGGTGTGCGAGCTGGAATGCACCATCGATGTGCTGGGCACATCGCAGGCGCACCGCCAGGTCGATCGTGGCAGAGAGCAAATTCGCCTTTGCAGCGAGTCTCAGGGCCGAAGCGAGCAACTCGGCCTCGAGACGCTTCTGGCGTCTGCCTCGTGCCCTGTCATGTGCCCTGCCACAGCACCCCAGCCAATACAGCATGCCGCCGGCTCTATGGGCCCCGGCGGGCTGCTTGAGGCTCTCGAGGGTGTCGCGGAGTACCACGAGGCTTGCCATCCAATCGCCGATGCCGAAACCCGCAGGCTTGGGTGCACGTCTATTGCTTGACCTTCTCGAAATAGAATGTTGTCGGTACAACATATCAGCAGCCTTACGCCCATGATAGCAGATGTCATATCCGAGATCCGTGATAGTACAGGGGTCACACAGGGTTTCATGCGTACAGAGAGTCGCCTGAAGCCGGGGATCCTCATGTGGGGGCTGTGCTCTCTCTTGCGAGGAAGTGCCTCAGGTGCCTTAAACCACACTGCCACCATAGCCGAACAGCCTCTCGGACATCTTGCGGAGCCCCTCTCTCGCCGTGTGCGTACAGCGCAGCCAGGAGGTTCATGGCCGTCGTGCTCTGCAGCGCGGACAGCTTCAGCAGCGCCAGCGCCTCCTGGTCGTCGAGGGGCAAGCCCTGCGCCGTCTCCCCGTCGTAGTACATCTGCGCGAGCTCGAACTGCGCCACCGCGTCGCCCTGGTCCGCCGCGAGCCTCAGGTAGTGCGCAGCGTCTGCCGCGCTGACCCCGTCGCCTGTCCTGTACAGCGACGCCAACATCCTCTGGGCGTACACGTCCCCCATGTCCGCCGCGCTCTTGTAGAACCTGAGCGCCTTGGCGCCGTCCCTGGGCACCTCGTCTCCGTCTCGCAGCATGTCCGCCAGCCGCACGCACGCCTCGGCGTGGCCGTTGCCCGCGGCCATCTCCAGCAGCCGCGCAGCCTCCACGCTGTCGCGCACCACCCCCTCGCCGTGCCGGTGCATCAGCGCCAGCCGGTACTGCGCGCACGCGTGCCCGCTCCGCGCGGCGGCGCCGAATAGGCGCGCAGCGCTCTGCCTGTCGGCGTAGGTCCGCCCAGTGGCGAGCGCGCAGCCGAGCTTGTACTGCTCTGCGGGGTCGCCGTCGGGGACGGGCGGCGCGAGATCGGCGCCCGAGGGCGCAGGAGTGCTGTCGCCACCCGGGTGGCCGATGGCGAGGCGCGCCCTCTTGGCCACGCGGGCGTCTGGGAAGCCGTGCACGCGCAGCGGCCGCTTTTTGTCCATTTCCCTGTGATTCTGGCGGGAAATCTGAATCTGCAACGCATAGAGATCCGAGATGTGATGGTATCCCACAGACATGCCGTCAATGGCCTACAATCGCAGGGTGCCACCAGACCGAGATGCGACATAATATAGATACACAGCAGGACTAGGTGAGTTTGATGAGTTAGGAAGTTCGCATACGTCACGCACGGTAACACGGTGCGGAGGGTCTAATTTCAAGAGCCCCCGCCCTCCGCGTCACCGTCTGATCGGATAAATAGGCGCAAGGGCCAGTTAGTCTATTACCACTAGAACTCAGCCGGTCCGTCCGCCCTCGTCCATGTACCCCGACCAGCAGCAGAACCCCAATACAGTGCAGGCCTCCGAGGCTGTCCCGCTCGCGGTGGCGTGGGGACGCTACGACGACAGAAGGCGCTCGCGTCGCGGTGTGTCGTGCGGCCTGTGCTGGTGCACGTGTTGCTGCGCAACGCTGTGCGGTGTGGTCACGTTCGTGCTTCTCTCTGTGGTCTTTGCTGCAGCAGTCTATGGTGGCCTCGCGGCCTATACAGTTCACCACACGGCGTTCGACATCGCAAGCATGAAGGTGCGCGTGCCTCCTTATCTCGTCCCCCCCCCCGCACATCTGGTGTCACAACAAACGTCATCACTCATTTTGGGAAAAGATCTCCAACTTCGAGAGGGGTAACGAGAGCTGGTCGGCGGACATCCGCGTGACCCTGTTGTGCAACACAACTGTGAACGTCGGGGCTTCCGTACGCGTGGACTCCGCGGACGTTCTCATGTACTTTGACGGCCTCGTCATCGGCTCCGGCGAGTTCGGTCCCGTCACGTTCTCTCCGAGCTCGACCCGCACACTCTCGGGCACAGTAGTAGCGCTCGACCGCCCGCTGGACAGCGCTGCTGTCGTACAGAAGTACCTGGACGGCCAGGCGATAAACGTCACTGCCAATGTGGAGAGGATCAAGGTTTGGGGAATCTCCGTGGTGCTGTGTGGAGATGTCCGCATCGTGAACAAAGTCATGAGGCTCTAAGCCACCCGGATACTGATGATGGTCATGCATGTCGGGATGAATAAAGCATGGTTTTCTGGATTTTTGAATCAATCATTCACAGTACTAAATCAAGTTAGTGAAATAATGAAACTGGAACTCACCGGGATTGAATGTAGTGTAGAGGGGCACGCTTATGTCCCCATAGGTAGGCTGCGGGTGCTCGTTGGGAGCTATCAAGAGCACCAGAGGCCCGTGGTTCAATTCAAACGCTTGACTGAGGATGACAATGAGCTGAACTGCAAGGCGGATCGGATCACATACTCAGGCATGCAGTGCCTGCTGACAATGATGCCGTAGTATCCGGGAATCTGCACATCGACAGGGATCGCAATCCCACCATATCTGCGCAACCACATGAGGAAGTTGATAATTGAGGTCAGCAGCATACATGACGTTGCACATCCTGGAGACCATGGCGTCTACTCCCACGATGCTCTCCTCAAAGTCGGCAGCTCGTACACAAACAGGGACAACAGGACCGCCGAACATCCAATCCAGCAGACCCCCCTGAGTGAGGAACTTCTTTCCGTTGACGTGGATGCGCCACGTGGCGTTGCTGCGGAAGAACGAGGTCACAAAGTCGACGGCGGCCGTGGACGCCAGCTTCCACTCGATGACGATCTCCACGAACTGGCTGCGGGACGCAGTCATCTCCACGACCATGGTCTTGCGGCAGGCCGCGCACACCCACGGGACTTCCATGTCGCGGCACTGCGTCCGAGAATCCCACGGCATGGGGTGGAACTCGTCGTGGAGCGGAGGGGGCGGCCCCATCACACCTGCACGACACAATTGAATACAACTCGGGATTACTATCGAGAAGCTTCTTCATACGGGGGAAAAACAGCAAAATTGCGCCGACAACGAGGATGACGAAGCAGAACACGGAGAAGGAGACGGGGAGGACAGAGAACACGAGGAAGAGCCAGAACAACAACCACACGGGGACGCGGTCGACGTCGCGGTGCCCCTCGAGCACGATGCGGCAGAGGAAGCCCGCGATGAACGGGCAGACGAAAACCGCGAAGAGGACGCGGAGAACGGAGACCACGACGACCATGGAGATGGGGGGCATTCTCGCGGATCGAGGAGAACGAGGGAAGGCGAAGAGGGTGAAAAAAAGGGAAGAAGAGTTTGCGGGGGTGGAGGGGAAGGCTATGCGAGATTGGCGAGCGTTAGAAGCGGGTGGGGGACGACTGTATGAAAACAATCCGGGGAAATATCAATTGCTGATTTTGGCCGGAACCGGGGGTGGAATCTGCTGATGAGATTTTCGGGGCGATACTGTTTTTGAAGACAGCCCCGCAAGGGCAGCAGCAGGCAGGCCGGAGCTGGGGACGCGCCGACCACAAAAAATGCCGGGATTGCTCTGCGGCGTGTGGGTTCTCTCGCTTATGGCCGTGGCGGTGGTTCCCGCAGCTCCACCGAGCGGCGCGGACAACCCGCTCGAGGGGTGCGCATCGGCGCCGGAGGGCAGTTGTGACGAGGCGGCGGACAGCCCCCCGTACCGCCACGTCCACCAGTCGTGGCACAACGTCGACACGCACTTCTGCCCACCCGAAGGTCCCCCACCCCGGTCAAAGGGCCGAATAAAGACTGACCGGGCGCTGGTGGGTACCCGCGCTCCGCAGTGGTGACCTACACGCAGGGCTTCTTCCTCCAGATCCACAAGCCGAGGGAGGTCCCCTGGCAGTACACGAGCATGTGCGTCGGGGTGGTCGTGCGCGACACCTCGTCGGTCGTCAGGGTGTCAGGGCGCGTGGTCGTGTACAGCGTCGAGAGCAGCGCGGACAGACGGCAGCTGCTGCCGTGGGACCTGCTGCTGTCGGCGCCCTTCACGATCGACGCGCACCCACGCCCCATCGTCTCCAACACGACCGACTGGCACCTGATCGACCTCTCCGACAAGAATTTTGGTGGGCCCGTCGTTTGTGCTGTCCCCCTGCCAGTACGCTGACGGTCTCTGCGGCGACAGTTGTTTGGACCCGGGCAGTGTTCGTGGGCGTCTATCTTTTCTCGTGCAACCATGTGGCGCTCAGTATGTCCGAGGGCCAGGACGTGCGCGGTGTCCTGGCCTACATTGCACGGCCTGGCGATGTGTGGCAGTCGGCGTCTGATACGTCGTTCTTCAGGAACAAAACTGTTTTCGCCATCAGAACTGGCGGGCACCACTTCGACCGAGGAAACACGGTGCCGCCGACGTGGGTGTGCAACGCCAGCCGCTTTGGCGACGGGAAGTACTGCGACTGTATGTGCGGGGCGTGGGATCTGGACTGCATCAACTACACCAAGGCCTACAACTGCCCGACGGAAACCAGTGCCTGCGACCAGAGTGGCCGCTGCGTTGGTAGGACCAAACGCCTGTTGCGACCTCATATACCAGTGTTCCAGATGTGGGGTGGCGGGGCAATTGCACGCTGTCGAGCTATGGGGCGTATGACGGGTGCCAGTGCGAGTGCGGCGTGACAGACCCTGATTGCTTCGAACCGTACGCTGTTGTGACAAATTGTGAGGGCTTCCTGGAGCCTACCTGTAGCACGATGGGCAAAGCGACGTCGGTGTGTACAGGTGATTATCAGGCACTGCCGCATCCCTCCTAACGCATTCCAGAGCAATGGAGGTGCGATGCGAACGACTTCGCCGACACCAAGATCTGCAACTGCAATTGCGGAGTGCCAGACCCGGACTGCGAAAACACAAAATTAAATACGACGTGCCCGGAGAACAGATTGTGCTACAAGGGGTGGTGCGGAGGTTACTGCGATGCTTCGGGTGTCTTCCTGGACTAAGAGACCATGCAGCACCCAGAGGATGGACCTGTGCGTTGGGGAGTTACAATAGCGGAGATGGATGCCAGTGCGATTGCGGTATTTATGATCCAGGCATGTAACAGGCCGTCTCACGATGCTGACTGCTGACCACATCTCTGTAGACTGTGAGGACCCGAGCTCTCAGATTCTCAACTGCCGTGAGAATATGGTCTGCAATTATCAGTCCCAGTGCATTGCACCATTGTGCGGCAACAACTACACCGAGGCAAAAGAGGTACTCGAAGTTCTCTTGCTTACATGCTTCCTAACGCGCTGCCAGCAATGCGACGGAGGACCGGGGTGTACCCCGAACGAGTGCAAATGCCCAAAAAATTGGTTGCCGAAGAGGGAGCTCACAAGGCATTACTGTATCCCACGTGAGTGCTACACGCCAATTTGTTGTTTTAACAGTTGTCTTAACAGCGTGCGACGGTAACCTCGACTACGGAGAGGAATGCGACGGTGGTGAATTCTGTTATCAATGCAAGTGCTCCTCAGGCCATCCCCCTTACAACCCTCCGAAGAGTTTTTGTATTGGTTGTGGAAACGGAGTAAGAGATGGAAATGAAAGGTATGCCACTTCCGGGTCTCGTCACAGTCTGACATGCAAACTATAGCTGTGACACACCGAATGGTGAAGGGGGATGCAGCCCGGATTGCACGTGTATGAGTGGCTATGTTCCAGACACAGCTCCCGCACCTAAATGTGTCAGCCTGTCTCACCAGAAGCAGACCGATGCCAACAAAATCATCGGGCTGACTATCGGCATCAGCTGTGGTGCCGCCGTTTTGATAGGCATTGCAAGTGTGTGCGTCGCCGTGTATTTCTGGAAGCACAGGAGAGCGCCTCCTCGACTGATTAACCTGCCCATCGAGCTGTCCGAGTCCACAGTCAACTTCGTTCAGGAGCCGCAGACAGGTCACGTTCCCACAAATACGCGAGCCACCAATCCCTTGAGCATCCCTATCGCCGAGATCATGTTTCCAGGATCTCCATTAACCCCTGTCGATGCCGTGCCCTCCTTCGTTTCCCCTCCACCCACGGTGGACTCTAAAGAGCTACCCAACCTTCCCATGGACTCCAACAGTATGATGTAACGTTGTACTCTCGATGTTGACTGCTGCTTGCACTTTGGCAAGGGCACTGATTCTGGTGCGCTGGCGAGAACACAACCCGGCCGTCGTCACTGGTACAATACCTCCCACGGGCACCCGGGGAAAGGGACGATGCCCGCGCTCGGGCCGAGCAGGCCTACGGCCAGCGAAGGATGCTTGGAGCCGCGGATGACGACGGTTCCGTTGTTGTCCTCGAACACCCACTCGGTAGCGGTGGCGCTGAGCACGAGAGTCGCCTGGCCAGACGCCGCGTCGATTGCCAGGGACGTCTTCTGCGCCGCATCGCGGATCTGGAAGGTGAAGTTGGCGGTGCTGCTCACGATGGACCACGCGTATGGCGACGTGGAGAGCGTCACCGTGGCGCCCGATGCAGCCAAATAGCTCGCGCCGAACTTGAAGAACGCCGTGCCCGGACGCAGCTCCCTCAACGCGTGCGCTCCCTCGGCCACCCACAGGCACTCGGGCGTGAAGTTCTGGGTCAGGAAGACCTTGCCGAGGTCGTTCATGGCGAGGTACTGGTGCCGCTGGCTTGCGCAGGTGATGACAATGTTGCCATCACCGTTCTTCTCGATGGTCCACCTAGAGGAAGCGCTGTGAGAACAGGCGGAAGAGCAGGCGAGGTATCTCACTTGGTGGTCCTGGCCGGCAGCGAGCAGACACTGCCGTCTGGGTGGAGCTCCAGCCTGCGGTTCTGGGGAACAGAAGACAAGTACACGGACCCGTCCTGCTGGAACTCAACCTCCCACCTGAGGGGCCTCGCGTCAGTGCGTGCCCGTACAGCCGAAATGGCCCACTCACTTCTCTCCGGCGAGCATGAGGGGCGAGCTGTGGACCTCTCCGTTGACGACGCACGCGAGGTACCTGTTCTTGCTCACGTTCCTGAAGTACATCGCGGGTGCACAGGCGACAACGTTCCAGAGCAGGAACGGCGACTCCTGCGGGGTGAAGAGGGCCGGGGAGGCCTCGCCGGAAGGGGCCGTCATGACGCCGAGCTGGCGCCCCGTCTGCGAGTGGATGATGCGCGACGGCATGCCGTCGATGCGCCAGTTGGCCGCCTCGGTGTCGTGGGCCGAGACGAACAGCCCGTCCTTGCTCGCGCACATGAACACGCCCTGCGCGTAGGAGAGCAGCTTGACCTGGTCGGGCGCCATGCCCTCCTCGCCGACGACGATCGCCCACTTCTCGCACAGGTTGCCCTTGGGCGTCAGCAGCAGCTTGCCGCGCGAGTTGCACGAGAGGAACTGGTTCGCCTGCGCCGAGCCGATGAACGCCGTCACGATGCTCGGCGCCACCGCCGTCGCGTCGTTGAGCGTCCACACCTCGCGGGCAGCAGGCGGCGCCTGCGGCGGCGCGCCTTCCGCCGGGGCGAACTGCGGCGGGGGGCTCTTGGGCGGCTCCTGCGGCAGGCCCGTCGGGGGCGGCATGCTCGGCAGCCCCGGCATCGGCGCGCCCGGCGGCGGCGGCCTGCGCTGCTTGCCCGGGGCCGGCACGCCCGGGGGGGCGCTCGGCAGTCCTGGCGGCGGGGCTGCCGGCAGCCCCGGCATCGCCGGCGGGGGGCCGGGCGGGAGCCTGCCGGGCGGCGGGCTGTGCACAGGGCCGCTCGCTGGGGGCGCTGCGGGCGGCGGGCACGACGGCGGCGCCAGCGGCACAGAGGCGCGCTGCGGAGGAGGGCCGGGAGGCAGGCCGGAGGGGACGTAGGCCGGAGGGGGTCCGGGAGGCAGGCCCGCGGGGAGGCCCGGAGGGGCTCCGGGAGGATGGATGCGGCCACTGCTATTCCTGGCGGGCGCTGGGCACCCCGGGGGGCAGAACGGCGGCGGCGGGCCCTGTGGAGGGCGGCCCTCGCCGAGTATCGCAGTCGCCTCGGGGTTCCCCGGCGACAGCTGCAGCGCCTTCCTCGCCTGCTCCTGCGCCCCGGCCACATTCCTGCGGCACGCCGGCGGCGGGGTTTGCGAATCGAATTCAGCATAGACGAAGGGCACTCCAAAAATACGGCGGTTACGAAAACGAAATGGCCCCAAGCGAATTCCGGTGACCCCGGTGACTCGTGCCACGCACGGGGGGAGGCGTGCGGGAGGGAGGTAGAGGCAGAGGGGAGAGGGGAGAGGGGCGGGTGGAGAGAGGGGGAGCGGTGCCCGGAGCGCGCACCCCTGGGCGGCCAGGGCCTTTGCGAGGAGGACGAGGCCCTTGGCCGACTGCTTGACTGCCAGGGCCCTCTCGGCCTCGGCCTGGGCCTGCGCGGACCTGCCGGTGGCGAGCGCCACGGCGGCCCTGACGAGCATCGCGCGGTCCGAGGTGGGCGCGGCGGCGACGGCGCGGGCGGCGGCCTCGTCGGCGCGCGCGTGGTGGCCGAGGTCGAAGAGCGACTGCGCGAGGACCTCGAGGGCGAGCAGGCAGGACGGGTCGTACGCGTTGAGGGCCTCGGTGGCGTTGCGCTCGGCCTTGGTCGGGTCGCACGCGCGCAGGCGGGCGTCGCCGCGGATGGCGTAGGCGAGCGCCTTGTTGGCGTCGAGCGTCAGCGAGCGCAGGGCCTCGTGGACCTGAGCGCAGGCGTCGTCGTAGCGGCCCTGCTCGACGAGGGCCTCGGCCTGGACGAGGCGGGAGACGTCGCCCGTTTCCCCTTCGGTTACCGGGGGGTACGCTGCCATGGGGAGCCTGTTTGCGTGTGCTTTCGGGGGATGTGGTGCTGGTGAGGTGTTTTCGGGCGCTTCTGCTGGTTGCTTTGGCGAAAAAGTATTTTCCTCCCGCTCGGAGATTAATTCGGCTCCGATCAATCCACCAACGAGAAGAATCTGGCGGAAGAAATCATTCAGCCCGCTGTCTTCCCATTGTTTTTTCTCTGCACACCACTCACCCACTCAACCGACGGGCGCAAAGCAAAAGCGCTGCCGAAGGGGTGCCAGCGAGTGGGTCCCGCGATGATGTCGCAAGCTCTGGCGCCCGGTGCCGACGACGACGAGGAGCTGTCCGTCCGCATCGCCTCGATGCACGCCGTGGAGAACGGGGGCAGCCCCTACACTGTTGCGCCCTCCTCTCTCTCTGCCCCCCCTCCCAGACCCCCCCCCACACACAAAGCACCTCCCCCCAAGAATGATGCACCAGCGCACTTGAGGGCCCCACCCGGACTTGGGGCGAGCAGTCGACTGATGGCTGTCTCGCGGCTGTGGTCCGCCGCCTGCGCAGGTGTACGCCCTGCAGGTCGCCAGAGGCAGAGCCGTGTGGGTCGTCTACAGGCGCTTCCGCCACATCCGCTCGTTCGGCGAGAAGGCGCGCACTCCTCCCTCCCTCCCTCTCTCCCTCTCACCCCGTCCCCGCGGTGTTCCACAACGGCCGGATGTTTCCACCGCAGCCTCAATTTGGCTGCTCCTGCCCCCCAAGAGCCCCCCAGTCCCGATTCGGGACATGAGTCCCAGCCATCGCCAACCCCCCTATATTGTCCTCGCTTTCCGCTCATTTTTGTGCTCCGTTATTTGCTCCGCGCGCAGATTGCGCCGCTGGCCACGCCGACGGAGGCCGAGCTGCTGCCGGGGCGCAGGCCCGTGGGCAACATGGAGCCCGGGTTCGTCCGGCAGCGCATGCAGCGCCTGCAGGCGTACCTGTCCGCTGTCGTGCTCAACCCCGAGATTGTCCACTCGTCGCTGCTCGCCACCTTCCTCGACCCCAACATCAGCGTGCGCTTGTCCCCATCGCCCTCACCCCAATGCCCCCTTTTCGGGGGTCTCTCCCTCGATTTCCGCTTGCCTTTTCGGGCGCGCAAATTTGTCCGCTGACGCCAGCTCGGGCAAGTAGCCTGCCTTGGTTACCATCAAAGACGTGCTGAAGGAGGGGTTCCTCGACTCGCAAGAGAGCGTCGGCAGCCAGAAGGCCAAGGTGTCGCTGCCCGGCGTCAAGACGTGGCGCCACAGGTGGTAAGAAGCGTTACCAGCGATTTGCCGCTCGCCCTCTCTCCCCGCGATACCTAAACCCTGGCGGCCAGGTGCGTGCTGAGCGCCAGGACCCTGTGCCTGTACGTGTTCAAGTCGCGAGAGCCGTACGCAACGCCCAAGAGCTCTCTGGAGCTGTCGTACTGCAGCGTGGAGCCGTTCAGGAGCAAGGGCGCGTTCTGCCTCAAGATCCAGCGGTGGTACGAGGAGCACTCGCTGACCCTGCGGGCAGCCAACTCGCGCGAGCTGTTCGACTGGATCTCGGCCCTGCAGCTCGCCGTCACGGAGCGGTCCAAGGACCGCGGCAACAGCGTGGGGTCCTCTGCCTACGACGTCGTGGCACGCGACCTCGTCATGAAGCTCAAGCTCCAGCAGAGCCCCCAGTCCAACTACGTCTCGGCGCCCGCCCCTGCTGCCGCGCCCGCAGCAGCCAATCCCGCCCAGTCGATACCGCAGGAGGCAGCTGCGCCTGAGCAGCAGTCGCAGTCGCAGTCGCAGCAGCAGCAGCAGCAGCAGCAGGACGACGGCGACGACGAGGAGTACCCGACGAACGGGGCGACTGTGGCTCCTGAGATGGAGCAGCCGCTGGGAAGGTACGTCGCGCTGTACGACTACGCGGCCCGCGACGACACGGAGCTCACGTTCACGCGCGGAGACATCGTCGAGGTCGTGTACAAGGAGGACAGCGGCTGGTGGTGGGGAGTTCTCAAGGGCCGGCGCGGGTGGCTGCCCTCGAACTTCTTCGAGGAGGCGCCGCCCGAAGAAGCCGTGCCGCGCGACGCCGGCACGCCCGCGTCTCTGCGCGGCCCGCAGGCCAAGTCGGCGACGAGTGCCAAGAGCTTCGACCCGAGCCCGCTCGAGATGAGCGCCGGGCCGCAGTGCATGTTCGACGTAGACGTCGACGACGACATCGTGCCGGCGCCAGCGACGTCCAAGTGCCCGCCAGCAACGCCCGAGCAGCCGCCCCCGGGGTACTTCGAGGACGTGTCGCTCTCTGTACGCACCGCAGACCGCCCCACGCGCTGGGCTCAACAGCAGCGCGCAGTCGGACGATATCGATGCGCTGGGGATGCCCAGGGCGATGGCCGAGTCGCTCAAGTCGGTGCGGGCGTCGCTGATGGTGCGGCCCCCGAGCGTGGTGTCCATCACGCTGGCGTCGCTGCTCGGGCCCGACCACCCTGAGACCAAGGGCTGCATCAGCGAGAGGACCTGCGTGGCCGACGTCAAGCAGCAGCTGGCGCGAGTCAACCAGATACCCGCGAACCAGCTGGACCGCTACGGCATGTTCCTCAACGAGTTCTGGCTGGAGGAGGACCCGGCGCTGCGCTCCTTCCATCTCAAGCCCACAGTAAAGCGACACGCGACCAGTTTTTCGCACTCGATTGACGAAACTCGGACTGCACAGGACACGCTGTCCATGATGAGAATGAAGAAGTTCGTGTCGCAGACAATGCAGGTCACTGCCGCTCCGACGAACCTCAAGGCGCGTCGCTCCCGCCCCGGCCTCTTCGGAGGATTGACAAGCCGCGCACTCTGAAGGTGGTGGCGCGCGCACAGGGGTTGCCGTCCACCGCGCCCAGAGAGCTGCCGGTCAAGCTATGCCCCGGGGAGCGTGTCATCGCCGTGCTCCCGAATATCGTTCATGTCCACGTGTCTGGTATGTCGTCTCTCACTGCTGTGCCTCTCACACGCGGAGGGATCGCAGCTGCGCCGACAGCGACGAGCTCGTGCGTGATCGGGAGCTTCGTTGTGTCGAACTACCGACTCTTCTTCTGCCCGACGGAGCTCCCGGAGGGCCTGAGGGCCCGCACGTCCTCCTGCGGCAAGTGCGCCCTCAAGGGGTTTGAGGTGCCGGTGGCCTCGCTGGAGAGCATGGCCAAGTGCAAGGGCATCAGCGCCGTCTACGGCAACTTCACGTGCGTCGTTCTGCGAGCCAAGGACTTCCACGACGTGCGGTTCGCGTACCTGCAGGACAGGGAGGTGTGCCCCGACGACGTCCTCGACAGGCTGCTGTTCCACACGTCGTTCGAGAAGCTGTTCGCGTTCACGCCCGAGTGGGTCGCGTCGTACGACCAGCGGGCGCTGTCGCAGTTCTGGAACCTCTACAACCCCATCACCGAGTTCCGCCGGATCGGCGTGCCCTCGGAGCAGTGGCGGCTGTCGAGGCTCAACGAGAGGTTCTCGTACTGCGCGACGTACCCGCAGCTGCTCTGCGTGCCCGCCGCGTTCAGCGACAGGGACCTCGAGAAGGTGTTCTTCTTCCGCAGCAAGGGCAGGATCCCCGTCCTCACGTGGCTGCACCCGCACAACGGCGCCGCGCTGCTGCGCTGCGGGCAGCCGTCTGTGGGCATCGCGAACCAGCGCTGCCCCGAGGACGAGCGCCTGATCGAGGCCGTCGGGCAGGCCAACGGGCACACGTCGACGGTCAGCATTATCGACGCGCGGCCGAGGATCAACGCCAAGGCGAACCAGTTCAAGGGCCTCGGCTTCGAGTACGAGAAGTACTACCCCAACTGCATAGTGCGGTTCCTCGGCATCGAGAACATACACAAGATGCGCAAGAGCGAGAGCAAGCTGCGCGAGCTGTGCCTCTGTGACCCCGAGGCCGTCGGCCCGAGGCGCATCGAGGCGACCAAGTGGCTGTACCACATACAGCTCATCCTCTCGGGCGCGGCAGAGATAGCGCAGTCGGTGGAGCTCGGCCACACGACGGTCGTGCACTGCAGCGACGGGTGGGACCGCACGAGCCAGCTGACGAGCCTCGCGCTGCTGATCCTCGACCCGTACTACAGGACCCTCGAGGGGTTCGCCGTGATGATAGAGAAGGAGTGGGCCTCATACGGCCACATGTTCGCCAGGCGGAACAAGCACGTGCCCTCGCGCGAGAAGCAGCCGGACCAGAGCCCCGTCTTCCTGCAGTTTGTCGACTGCGTGTGGCAGCTCATGAGCCACTTGCCCAACGCGTTCGAGTTTAACGAGCGCCTGCTGCTCGACATGGTCACGGAGCTGCACGCCTGCAGGTTCGGAACGTTCCTCTTCAACAGCGAGTGCGAGAAGCTGTTCCACGACGCGAGGACCAAGACGGTGCCGTTCTGGGCGCTCGTGTGGTCGCACAAGCAGGACTACATCAACGCCGAGTACTCGAGGCAGATGCGAATGCCGTCGATGCAGAGGATCAGGGGATTCTCCATCACGCTGTGGACAAACTACTTCATGCGCTGGCGCAACTACCACGAGCCCGACACCGGGAGCACGTTCCTCACTTCGTGGAAGCAGAACCAGACGTGGTTCCTCGTGTAGACAGAGCCCCCCCTTTGTTGTGAAACCAACTAGAAACCATACGTACACAGCACCCGCTTTAATACATAGCGACACTAACCTTGCCGCCTTGTCGTACTAAACAACAAAGCAGCCCGCCATATGACGGGGAGTGTAGGGCCTGGGGTCCTGCAGGTGCTTGTAGATTGTCCCCCAGTGCAAGACGCTCTGCCTCAGAACCTCCACTCCCGCGAGCGTGACGCAGCTGGTCTGTGAGGAAGGTCGGCAGGTGAACAATGCAGCACCACGGAGGGGGGCTTACCTCGAGGTATGTCACGCGGGCTTTGTTTTTCTTTGCGAACTGGATCGCCTGAGTTCGCTGCTGCGGAATGGCTGTCACCAAGTCCGCCTTGTTCCCAACAACGATCGTTCTGCACTCGGCCTTTGATGCGCACTTGGCAGCCCCCAGAACGCTCTGCCAGTAGTCTGGCGCATTGGACGACAGGTCCATTCTGCACACCCGTCAGTACAGCCCGAGAGTGGCAGGCGTGGGCGCTCACACGACGATCCACACGTGCGTCCTGTTGAGGAACACCGGCATCGGCTCCGGGGCCTCGTACACCTCAGGGCACACAGCGCACCCCAACGTCCTGGCGTAGCATCCACCCAGATCTGTGCTCGGCAGAGGTCACCCGACACCGACCCCGAGCGAGCACAGTGGGACGCGTACCCAGTGGGCCCACCACCTCAGCCTCGGCCGGCGAGCCGAACTTGAGAGCGGCGACCAGCGACGTCTTCCCGGCAGATGCTGGGCCGGCGACGACGAGCTTGACGGGCACCGGCTGCCTGAAGTTCATGTACGAGGCGATCCAGGGCCAGAGGGGGTCGCCGTCGGGCGGGGCGACCAGGGCGGTGTTCTCGCGGTTGTGCCTGCGGGACAGCTCGGGGCCGCACACGCGGTACGCCCGGCGGCACGTCCGCGAGAGGCTGTACAGCGCCGCCGTGTCCGACGAGGACGCGAGCAGCGCGATGCACGTGTCGGTGGCGAGGAAGCCGTCCTCCTCCTTCCGAAGAGCGCCGCCCATCACAGCCCGTTCAAATAAGCTTCCACGGGAAAAAGTGGAAAATGGACCGGAAGCAAATCTCCAGAGCAGAACAACAGAACGGGGGCACAGTATTTCGGGCCTATTCAACTGTGTGCGCAGAGAGAACTATGGTTACAAGTGAATGGGTGGCTCGCCCGACCAGCAAGACCAGATTTTCTTGCTCCTTCTGTGTCCCGATTGCCGATGAGAGAGCCTACAACATTACTCTGGCAATTGAGTGGAGCAGCAAAACCACGGCACCAGCCTGGCGTTGTATTGCATTGCTAGCATGTCCACGTGGTAGCTCTAGACCCCTCCCAATGTTCCACCAAAAGCTATCAGACATCTTGGAGAGGCTGAACAGTACCGGAGCAGAGCACAAACCACTAACGTTGTGTTCTCGAGCAGACCAAAAACCGGGGAGAACTGGCCTACTTGCGCGGTCGGGGGTTGTTTTGCATGCCTTGTTTACTGCAAGAGGAACGGCGGCTGTGAGAGCAGACAGATAACCTCGTCGCTTCCCGCCTCCTTCGCAAGGTCCAGCGCGCTCTTGCCGTTGTCGCCGCACTGCAGAGCGTCCTCTCTTCCCAGCGAGTACGGCGGTCCGGAGAGGACTCTGACGGCGTCGGCGTGGCCCCGCTGGCACGCCCACCGCAGCGCGCAGTTGAGCTCCTGCCGCGCATCGGCCCCGCCCAGAGCGTAGGGCTCGCCGGCCAGCACGGCCAGCACGTCTGCGTGCCCTCGGTAGCACGCGCCGCGGACGCAGGCGCTCGACCTCGCGCGGGCGTCCTCCGCGCCCAGCGACCACGGCGGCAGCGACAGCAGGCGGACAGTGCTCGCGTGCCCGTTGCTGCACGCCCAGAGCAGCGCCTCGTTGTCCTCGGCCCTCGCGTCGTCGCCCCCGAGGCCGTATGGCGCCTCCGACAGCGCCCGCACGACGTCGTCGGCACCGGCCCCGCACGCCAGCCGCAGCGCCTGGCAGCCGCCCCTGCGCGCGTCCCCGCCCACCAGGGAGAAGGGCGGCCGCGCGAGCTCGCGGACGGCGTCGGCGTGGCCGAGCTTGCAGGCGACGGGCAGCAGCGACGGGGCCTCTGAGCGCGCGGCCGCGGGGTCGACCGCTCCGGCGAGGCGCAGCAGCGCGGGCATGCCGAGGGCGCAGGCGATGCGCAGCGCGTCGGGGGCCTCGACCTCGCCGAGCCCGAGGCAGGTGCCGTCGAGCGGCAGCGACTCGAGCTCGAGCTGCACCGCGCGGTCCCTCCGCGCCGCCGCGTGCGCAAAGCACGCCCACAGCGCGACGGCGCTGGCGTCGCGTGCGCCGGCGCCGCTGCGCGCGAGCGACGCGAGGAGGTCCGCCAGGGGCGCCTCGCAGAGCGCGCGCACGGCGCAGGCGTCCGAGAGCGAGCAGGCGGAGCAGAGGGCGTCGAGGAGGGGGGGCAGCAGGTGGCGGGTGCGCTGGCGGGCGCGGGCCAGGCAGCGAGCGGCGAGGGCGCGCGGGAAGGCGAGAGAGAGGGCGACGAGGTCGCGAGGACGTGCCAGATGCGGCACGACGTGGTCCCGTAGCAGAGCAGCCGAGACGGCACCCTGCTCGCACATCTCAGGGGGGGGACGGAATAAAGATAATATCTGATAGACCGATAAATCTGCTCGACGCCCGCGAGCACTCGCACGACTCCGCAGAGACCGCCAGATCGCGCAGGTCGAGGAACTCCTGCCAGTCGCGCTGCTGTTGCTGTAGTCAGCTGAAATTCTCAGATATATTTTATGAGATATTTGTGCTTTCTCGCGCGCTGGGGAAGTACTTCAGTTCATTTGGTGAAGGGCTCATTGCGAATGAGTGCCAAAGCCGCGTACACACTCAAGTTGACCGTGGATCCCGGGGGCGAGATCCGCCGCGTGCCCGTACCCGCGCTCGTCTACGACGACGTCCGCTCGCGCATCGCGTCGTGGCTCGTCCCGGCCCGCCTCGTCGCCATCAAGTACATCGACGAGGAAGGCGTGCGGGCCCCTCCCATATCGCGAAACTCATCGGAAAATGGTTTTGAGAACTAATTGTCGTTTTCATACAATTTTTGTCGTGGCGGCGACCGCCCCCCACCCGTAGGACAAGGTGACGGTCGCCTCGCAGGAGGAGCTCGAGGCCGTCCCGGTCAGCGACATCCGCATCGTGCGCCTCATCGCCGGTTCGTTTTCCCCCCGGCGCATTCCCCGTTTCGCGATTCAGTTGATTCTGTCGCAACAGGCATTTCCCCCTAATATCTCGCGCAGTGGTGGTCGAGCCCGCCGCTTCCGCTGCCGTCGCGTCTCTTCCCACGAGTGACGGTGCGCCGCTGCTTTGCTCTCGGGGCTCTCGTTTCTTCCGGATGGGTAAAGTCCCCAAAGGCCGTGTTTGATTTGACGCGCAAATCAAGGTCTGCTGGCCCCCCCCTCCCCCGGCATGGGGGTTGCTCTGGCTTGAGTATATCTCCGCCGTAGCTTCCAATTACGCCATGCGCACTTTGTGTGCGATCGTACCAAATCTGCTGACCCTTGCTGCGCTCTCTGTGCCCTACCCCCGTCGCAGGCGCCGGCCTCCCCGTCGCCGCTCTCGGTGCCCAGCAACCGCGAGGTTCGGTCCCAGCTCGGGCGCAGAGAGCTTGGCCACAGTCCAACCGATTCCTGCAGTGTTCGCGAAGACCGCCGACGGCATCCGCGAGTTCATCCAGTACGTCGTGGCCAACCCCGAGGCGGTCCAGGCGAGGTTCCCCAACCTGACCGTGCGCGAGGGCGGTGGCGACAAGACGCCGGGAGAGGCGCGCTTCGCGAGCCAGGCGTTCGCGTTCGCGGAGATGGTAGGGCGAGACGATGCGCTGCGCATGCTGCTGAGCGACTACCGCAGCCGGTTCGACGGCCTCCGGGACCTCGACCTGCCCGCCCAGTTTGGCACCCTGCCTGGCCCCTCGGACTGCCGCCGCCTCAACAGAGCGTTCGCGGCAGCTGCAGCGCCCGGCGCTGGCAAGACGCGTTTCGTGCACGAGCTGGGCCGACTGGGCGGCAGGCGCCTGGCAGAGCTCCTGGGCGTCGAGCAGGGCAGCGAGGAGTTCCAGGACGAGAACGGCTTCGCACAGTCTGTTGAGCGGTGGCAGGTCCTTCACGTGACGTACAACTCGACAACGTCCCTGACGGACGTGGAGCTCCCGGAGAACCAGATGGCCGCGCTGGCTGCGCGCATGCTCTACGACTACCTCTTTGCGCCGCTCAGGATGGGCGCGCTTTGGAGCTTCTTCATCCTCGCCGCGAGCTGCTTCGGAAGCAGCACGCCAATCCCGGACCTGCACCCGGGGGACGTCCTGCAGGCGGTGTTCAGGCACTCGGGCAGGAAGAGCATGCTCCTGACGGTCGACGAGACAAGAGTGGCCCGCAACCCGGTCGACCTGGCGCGTACCGTCGTCGAGCTGCAGGACCAGTTCTCGCTCCCGGGCGTAGCGATGCTGTACACGTTCATCACGTCGATCAACATCCTCGACCCGGCGCTCTTCTCGGACAAGTCCTCCCGCGGCGCCACTACCGTCCCTCTCGGGGGCCTGAGCGAGGAGATGGCACAAGCGCTTTTCTTCAAGGAGTTCCCCGCGCTGGATAGGATCGGCGTCTACCGCTGCGCTGTGGCGGATGCGGGCGGGCACCCCAGGACCCTGGAGGGCGTCAGGATAGCCGCCAAGGCCCTCGGGGAGAGAGCGACGTACGTGCAGATCGCGAAACGCGTCAAAGAGGCGCTCTTGAGAGACGAGCGAATCGAGTGGCTGACGGTGCCGATGATCAGAGCCGCCTTCCTGGCGCGCTCGATGGGGCCCAGCAGCGTGATCGGCTCTGAAAGGGTCGAGGACCTCATCGCGAGCGGGTTCTTCGACAACTCCGCCTCGGGCAGCGGCAGCGACAGCGCGGATATCGTCCCGCGCATCTCGATGCTGCGCATGTGGGTCTGGGCGAGGTTTGTGCTGAACTGCGTGCAGTCGCGTGTCACAGAGGAGAAGAGGGCGGTGGCAAGCGCGATCGACAAGATGTTGGACCAGAGCGCGTGGCAGGACCCAGTAAATGGCCACGCCTGGGAGTGCTTCGTCGCGCAGCACCACGCTCTGATGCAGAGGTTCCTGTGCGGGGAGGCCGCCACGGAGTGGGTGCCACTCAAAGACTACCTCCGTGGCGCGCTACTCGGAAGCGCAATCGTCTCGCTGCAGATCGAGCTATTCAGGGACGTTCGCTTCATCGACAAGACCACTGAGTTTTTCCTCGACGGGACCGAATGGGTGCCTGGCCAGGTAGTACTCTTCAAGCACGAGCAGGAAGGGCACGTCATCACATATGCCCTTCTTCTCTGTGTTTTCTGACACGCCAGGTGCTCTGCATACAACACAGGTTCGAGGGCCTGTTCGTGGCGCGTGTCAGGAACGAGGACGGGTCGGGCCTGAGGATTGTGTTCTTCGTGTTCGAGTGCAAGTACACGGTCAAGAAGATAGGCCCGAATGGCAAGGAAGAGAAGCCCTCGAGAACGGACCTGGCGTCCGTGATTGAGAAGCTGCTGGGCTGCATGAAGGTCTTGGCAGGTTTCTCTTCTTCGTCACCCTCGTACTTTCACTGGCCCCTTGCTGATTCACCAGCAGGGAGGCAGTTCGTGCTGATCTTCCAGTCGAACCGGCGGGCCACGATCGAGTCAGCCGTCGAGCTTCCCGGAAACGTGGCCTTCATGGGCGAGAGCCAACTGAGCCAGTTCTGCGGCCCCTCGGTGGCGTCGCGTGTCCACCTGGGCTTGGTGCACTTGCATCTTTCCCTTTCCTGTCCATCCCTGACAGCATTCCATTTCCGCAGGACGTTTCCTCCGGAAGCAGCGGCAACATGCAGATGGACGAGGACGACCTGGTGGACGAGGCCAAGACAATCAAGGAGCGCGCGGAAGCTGCACGCCAGGCAATCATGGCCAAGGACGTGACGAGGATCCACAAGGCGGACCTGCTGGCCCTGGTACTGCTGTACAACCCGTCGGCGGACACGCAGTCTGGCTCGTTTGAGCACTGCCTCGAGGCCGCGTGCGCCATCCTGCACACCACGAGCAAGGAAATCATGTGGCGCAAGAACAAGAGGCCTCACTCAGAGTGTATGGTGGCAGACGACTAAACCGAATGGCTGGATCGTTTTGACTGAAGTTTGAGGTGTATGGCTGGTGCTTCTTTTTCCCTGTAAGCTCACGGATGAGTGCTTCTTCAGTGCTCTTGAAAAGCGGGATTTTTCACACCTATCACTCTTCAAAGAGAACATTTTCGCAGAATCAAAGGCATCAACTTTGTGTCGGCCCCCTGGGGGGTCTTTTGGCTCTGTGGTTCTGTTGCAGAGGGGTATAGCACTACATTGCTTTAGCAATTATTGGCACTACATGCGATTCTAATCCGGTGTATAGATATTCCAAACCTCGGGTAATGCATTGCTAGTAGTACTACAGTACAAATCACAAACTAGCCCATCTTATTTCACAATCACTTCAATTGCTAAGAATGCCAATTGGACAGATTATCGAAATATTTTGAATAACTGAAATTCATAATATTTATACCAGAATATCTGATAAAGACAAAATGTCTCTCAGAGAAACAGAGATGGGAGATATGGTTCTTGCACAACCATCCAATGGGCCCTCACTGAGGCAAGAGGTGCATTGCACAGTACGTGCACTGCAGCTGTGGAACAGCCCAACAATGGATGGATCAGTGACCAGATGGTGTTGCTTCACCTTTACCATCAAAAAGACAGAAGAGCAACAACAAAAGAAGGATAAACAAGTTCTGACCATGGTAAATTCCTTGCTCCCACACTCAGTCTCAGTCCTCCGCAAGCCCCTTCATCTTCAGGCATCACTTTTCGCTATTTACAAGTGATTGCATGCTGTTAATGCCAAGTTTCAGACTCCTTTGTTCAAGCCTGTGTTTAAAAAGCACAGCGTGATTATGCAAGGGAAAAATCTGCAAAGAGATTAAGCAATGTATTATTTAGTAATAAGGCCACGTTCTGGCTAGAGGGACCAAAGACCAAGCATTGTCATCTTTCTGGTCATCTATTTTTAGTCAGACAGGTTAAGTACCCCCAGAAGGTTCAGGTTTGGATGTGCTTTTCCTCACATGGGTTTGAATGGCTTCACATCTCCCAGGGGAATCTCAATTTTGATAAGATGTGTAACAGCTATTAGAGGGCTCTTTTGCCTCAATTCATCAACTTATCAGTTTATACTTCTGAGGGCAAATCCTGCTCTAGTATGCAGTGCAGAAACAAGAAACAAGTGTCTTATGATCTTAAGAACAAGAACAAGAGCTGAACAGATAACTTTACTTAATACAGCAGCATGTGATATCACATGAGTAACATACTGAGAAGAAGATATCTGAGATCCTGATTAAGAGATATATAGCACATCTGTAGTGCTCTTTACCTGCTACCAGTTCTGGCATTTTTATCTGTTGATCTGTGTTTCCAGGTAATTGAAGGGGTTTTAGATATGAACCAGGAATTGTGTGTTTGTATGCTTTGTGTATTATCCAATTTCTCTCTGACTTATATAGTGCTAAATCTAGCTTGATCACAAGTAGCAATTTAGTGCTACATGTTTAATAAGATTGTATTATCCTTCTTTAGAAACCTTGTAGACTATCTTATAAAAATATAAAATTCTATGTTATTCTCAATCATATGAATATGGGAACCGTAGGCCTTCAATGCTCTTGATAGCATCTGCAGTCCACCTGTGGGGACATAAACGTGCCCCTCTGCACTATACTCAACTTCAGTGAGTTCGAATTCCTTCTCTTTGCTGCCTACTTGATAAATAATATTGTTTTGTGATTCAAAACCAATAAAGCATGATAGCCATATGAACGTAGCTGGCTTGTGAGCCACAGCGGCAGCTCATCCTTGTACCCCTTTTCCTCGCCAGCTGAGAAGATTCCTTCACCTCGCGTCACAGCGGAAGATATACTGAGATATTTTTGTTGTGTGTTCTCGCGCGCGCGGGCTCGCCAAAGAGAGAGATGCAGGTCGACGTCTACAGGGGAGCGGGCCAGCTCACCACAGCGCCGTCCGCGGCCGCCGCGCCCAAGGCCGGCGTGCAGCGCACGTCGAACCTGGCCGCGCCCACGATGCTGCTGTCGGGCGGCCACGACAGCGACGTCCACGCGCTGCGCTTCCACCCCGCCGGCGAGGTCCTCGCCACGTCCTCCTTCGACAAGACCATCTGTGCGGCCTCCCCCCGCTGGCCGTCCACAGTCCTCTGACCCCCCTCGGTGCGCTACAGGCCTGTGGAACGTCTACGGCGAGTGCGAGAACACGATGGTGCTGAGGGGCCACCAGAACGCCGTGCTCGAGGTCCAGTGGGCCCACGACGGCAGCTCGCTCGTCTCGTGCTCGGCGGACAAGACCGTGCGCATGTGGGACACGATGACCGGCGAGCGCATCCGCAAGTTCGCCGGACACGGCGCCGTCGTCTCGGGCTGCGCCACGTCGCGCCGCGAGGCCGCGCTGTGCGCGTCGGGCTCGGACGACCGCTCGGCGAGGGTGTGGGACGCGAGGGTCGCCGGCAGGGCGATGCACGTCGCCAAGCTCGAGCACCCGTACCAGGTCACCTGCTGCTCGTTCAGCAACGACGGCCGCTCGCTCTTCACCGCCGGCGTCGACAACGACATCCGGGTGCGGGCTCTGCGGGCCGGGTCTCCCGGCGTTTCTGCAATTGATTTGGCTCTGATTGGGTCGCGCGGTGGGCAGATGTGGGACCTGAGGAAGGGGGAGGTGTCGATGACGCTCAAGGGCCACTCGGACACGGTCACGGGCATGTCGCTCAGCCCTGACGGCTCGTACATCCTGACCAACGCCATGGACAACCAGCTGCGCGTGTGGGACGTCCGCCCCTACGCGCCGCAGAACCGCTGCATCAAGATCATGATGGGCCACTCGCACACGTTCGAGCGCAACCTCCTGCGCTGCTCGTGGGCCCCCGACAGCAGGCGCGTCGCCGCGGGCAGCGGGGACCGCTTCGTCTACGTCTGGAACACCACGACGCGCGCGATCGAGTACAAGCTGCCCGGCCACGCCGGCGCCGTCAACGACGTGCAGTTCCACCCGCGCGAGCCCATCATCGGGTCTGCCAGCGTCGACAGAACCGTCTACCTCGGAGAGCTGTCGTACTGATGAGCTACCAGCAAAGCCGTTCCCGCTCACACCGGATCTGTCGGCGTGAAATAGACCCCTCCCTCGTGCATTGTCGGCCACGAGCAAGATCAGTCAGACAGAGGCAGTTGCTTTTGTGTTTTGCTGTCACCGCTACGGCGAAGTGTTGCGAGCGTGCCGGTGAGATATTTTGATCCCTCGGCTGAGGGGGAGCACCGAATCAAGGAGCCCCTTTGATTCGAAAAATGCGGTGTCCGGTCCGCGAGTACCCGATGCTCAAATGGCTGCTGCGCTTCGTGGCCTACCAGCCCTCCTCCTTCCGCCGCTACGCCATCGTGGGCGTCGTGCTCCAAGCCGTGCGGCACTCTGAGGAGACATCATTCCCATTCGGGCCCCCGCGCAGATCGCTCTCACGGGCCTCGTCGTCAACGGCCTCGTCGGCAACATGAAGCACCCGCTCTGCCGCACAATCGTCCCCGCCGCCGGGAGCACCGCGAGCGAAGTACCTTGCCTCCCTCCCTCCCCACTCGTTCCCGGGCCCCCCCTCAGTCGTTGGCGCCGCCTGTGTGGAATCAAAATCTTCCTTTCTCTCTCCCCTGTGTGATTCCCACCGATACCGTGTCCACAGGTCGTGCTGAAGCCCGAGTGGCTCGGCGAGGTCAAGTCGAGCGCCTACGCGCTCACGTCGCAGGCGAACGTGGTGTTCCTGACGGTGCTGTCGTGGTTCGCGCTGCTGCGCGGGGTGTTCCGCAGGATCAAGTCGTCGCTGGTCATGTTCCACGGCCTGGTGGCCATGGCCTCTGTGAGCAGCATCCTCTCGATCGTCGGCATCGTCTCCAACATCTCGTGGCTCAGGGTGCGCTGTCTGCAGCTCGGCAGGGGTGTCTGAGCGAGCGTGCTTCTCTCCCCCCCTCCCCTCCCCTCTGATCGCAGGGCTACTACCGCGCGCTGGATGTGCTGATGGCCTACGCCGATGTCGAGTGCGTGGGCAAGTACGACGACTCGACGTGGTGGTGGTCGCTCTACCTCTGCGTGCTGCTGTTCTGGATGCAGGTGGGCACCCGCTCCGCCAAGAGCCGAGCACTGAGCAGCGCTCTTGCACGCAGATCTCTTTCAACAGCGTCATCCTGGACCTCACTCAGTCCATGAAAGGGCCGACACTACTCGGTGCGAGAGCCGCTGCGATGCAGTGCACTGACCGCTCTGGCAGACTTCATCAACGTGGTCTACGCGAGGGTCCAGAACCTCCTGCGCTATGGCCCGAGAGGCCTCCGCTATACCGTCGGCATGCCGCGACAAGAGCGGAGCGGGCGCACCTCTGCGGTCGATCCGGCGTTGCTTGTCAGGAGGCAAGGCGAGACCCTGTTCCACGAGCTGTGCTGGTCCTCGGAGCCTGTGGCGATCCCCATGTCTCTCTCACAGTTCGAGCGGCTGCTCAGGTCGCTTCTGGGAGCGACCAACGAGGAGATCATCAGAGGGATCGTGCGCAACGACGCCGAGCCGATAAGCACCGACGCCGACATCGGGCGCCTTGTCGCCGGCGACAAGATAGAGGTCACCTTCCGCCGCAGGTAGGCCAAGCACCGCGCGCGCTCGGGGGCATACGACACAGCCGTGTTGGCCAGCAGTTTTGTAAAGACTCGAGCCTAGGACTGAAACGTTAACATGACCGGCTTCACTCGGACATCGCGACTCCCGTTCTCGTTCCGGTTGCCCGGTCAGCCCTGCTGGCGGGGGTGGGCCTCTACGCGGCTACTGCGACGACAGCAGCAGGTCGACGGCGGCACTGAAGTCGTTGACGATGGCGTCGGGCTTGACGGTCGGGTGCTCCTCGTCCTGCTTGCGGTACTTGCCCGTCCGCACGAGTATGCCCCTCAGGCCCGCCTTCTGCGCGCCGCCGACGTCCGTCTCGATGTCGTCGCCGATCATGACGGCGTCGGCGACGTCGTCCACGCCAGCGCCGGCGACGGCCGCCCGGAAGAAGTCGCCGCTGGGCTTGCCCGCGACGACCGACTGCTTCGACGCCGCGTACTCGAGAGCGGCTGCGATCGGCCCCGAGGCCACCTCGAGGCTGCCAGACTTGCCCTTCATGAACCTCGTCTTTGTGCCCCCGCCCACGCGATGTCAGGCCATCGCAAGCCAGGCAGGCGTCACGCACCTTGGAGAGCGCGATGATGGGGGCAGACGGCGACCCGAGGAGCACGCCGAGAGCCTGGTTGAGGGCGCTCCACGCGAGGTCGTTCTGCATGTTGCCCACCACTACGCTGTCCGGCATGGGCGCGTCCGGGGCCCTCGGGGCGCCGGGCCGCACAGACCCGGGCAGCACCGCCTCGAAGTCGGGGGCCAGGTCCCTGTGCACCAGCAGGAGCGGGCGGCTGAGCCCCCTGGTCTTGAGGACCTGGCACGCGGCGACGGGGCAGGTGAAGAGGTCGTCCTGCGAGACTTGGAAGCCCATGCGGTCGTTGAGGTCGTGCAGGAGGGCCGCCAGCGACTGAGTGTTGCTGTTGCTGGCGAACCGCACAGAGAGGCCCGACGCCCGCAGGCGCTGCAGCGCCTCGACCGAGCCCGCGATCGCGTGGTCTCCCTCGCGCAGCACACCCTCGATGTCGACCACCACGCCTTTCACTGCACGCCCGTTGAGCATCCTGATGGGTTTTTGGATAAGGCATATCTCCACGTCACGATATTTTTGCTACAACAAAGTCGGACGTCAGTCGAAGCGTTTGCAAGCGATGTCTCAGCTGCCCGAGGAGCTCGCGGGGGTCAAGAACTGGGTCGTCGTCGGGGCGTCCGAGGACCCCTCCAAGTTCGGCAACCGCATCCTGCGCGAGCTGCAGGCGCACCGCTACAACGTGCGCGGCGTCAACCCCAAGGGCGGCTCCGTCGACGGCACCCCGTTCCTGCGCTCGCTCGCCGAGGTGCCCGAGTCCGAGCGCGCCCAGTGCGTCGTCGACGTCGTGGTGCCGCCCCGGGTCGCCGAGGGCGTCGTGCGCGAGGCCAAGTCGCTGGGGTTCAGGGCCGCGTGGCTGCAGCCCGGCAGCGAGAGCGACGCCGCCGTCGAGTGGGCCGAGCACAACTCGATCGACGTCGTGCACCACGACTGCATCATGCACCACATGCGCCAGTGGTAGGAGTGGCGCCGCCCCCCCTCCCCGCCTCCCAGCCCACCTCCCGGATCCCAACAAAGGCGCGGATGCACCGGGAAATGCTGTTGCTGGCGAAGTTACGTTGGGGGTGGACGAAATGACCCCAAAGCGTCCAGCGAGGTTCGGGATTGTTCAGGGCGATGCATTGGTTGCATTTCCTTCTGTGACGTCGGTGCCCACACGAATCACCTCGGCGACGAAATCCGACGCCCCAGTTTTTATTGAAAGCAGCAGCAAGCTACCTCACAGCCCCAAATGGAGACCTTCGTGAGCGAGCAGGAGTACATCGAGTCTGCGCAGCCCCTCGGTGAGCTAGCAGCCCCCACCCCTCCCAACGCTGCCGGTGGCCGCTGCTGACCCCGCTGCAGACACGGCCGTGGCGTCCATGCCCGAGCTCTGCTGCTGCAACAGCGCCGGCCCGGCGCTGGCCCGCGAGGTGGCCCCCGAGGACCGGGAGGAGCACCTCGAGTTCTTCACCGAGGACCAGACCGAGTGCGCCAAGCCCGTGCTTCCCCAGTGAGAACAGGGCCTCTGGCAATCTGCCACCCGACTGTACAGATGACCCCCCGCCGTAACAATCGAAACAAATTTGTTCGGCTCTGTCCACTTCGGTGTTTGTTTCTATTGCAAGAAGGGATGTTGTAGCAGCGCACGGGGAGTGGGCCGCTTGGTGTAGTCGGGTTCGAGGCACTGAAACACAAAGTCGCACACCTCTTGGCGTGCTCCCATTTTGAGCAACGCCTGCGAGACTCGTTCGCGAGGACTCTCGCACGGCAGCAGGCGCATCACGGTGCCGCCCCCGACCAGCTCCGCAACAGTGATGCCCGTCTCCCACACGTGCCACGCAGAGCACACCAGAGCGCACGGCAGGAGAGGAACGGCGCCTGCCAACGACACCATCTCAGGCTCGTCGCGGAAGTAGCGCACGGCCTCGGGGCTGAGCCAAGGCCAGCTCGGCTCGCTGTACTGCCCGGAGATCCGCATCAACTTGTGGAAGAGGCCGCGCGTGGGCAGCACGGCGGCCTCCCCTGTCGCTCTGGAGACGAACGCGTGCGCTGCCTTGAGGCGCAGGTCCACGCTGAGCCCGCGGTCCGACAGCCACGACGACGCGCGCAGCGCAGCACGCGAGACGGCTGCTGCCGTGGCCTCTGTGGGGAGCTTGTTGCAGACCGCGTACTCGTCGCCCAGCTTCAGGGTGGCGATGGTGATTGTCGTCGTCCCCTCGTTCCGGTGAAGCAGGCGCCCGTCCCGGTTCCACTTGGCATGCACTCCCACGACCGTCACGAGCCCCGGGCACTGCGAGGGCGACCGTGAGTCGTCCCGCAGGCGGAGGGAGGGAGTAGGTGTGCCGACCTGGTGGCGTCCTGCCTCGAGCAGCGCGGTGGCTTGGTCGACGAGGGCGTCGTGGAGGGCGAGGGTCGCCGGGTGGTCGGTGCGCACTGTGATGTCCTTGAGGACCACACGGCGCCCCTCGCCGCCGGCCTCGTACCCGAGCCTCACCGACAACGCCTCGAGGGGGTCGAGGGCGTCGAGCCTGTACAGAGACGCGATGCCCGGGGCGCACGACGCCAGCGAGACGCAGAACCGGCGGCGCGGGTCGCGGTTGGCGACGGCGCGCAGGAACCGGCAGGCGCAGCCGGCGGCCAGGAGGTCGCGGGCCCCCAGGTGCGGCAGGACGTGCTGGTGGATGATGTCGGCGCCAAGGACCTGCGGAAAGGGAAAGGGGGAAGATCAGTGCTGTGGGCAAGAGCGGACCAGCCGACCAACCTCCAGGGCCATTTTCCGGTGATTCGCCCCCCAAGATTCGGGTGCGAGGACGAAGGAATCAGACACCGACTGCGGCTCTTGGGCCTCGTTTCTCGGGGCTGGAACCCGCACGCAATGCAGGCATGAACCGCGTGTCGTACTGTCAGGCGGATGCTCCGATCGAAGATCGGATATCGCAGGCATCGACGTCACCAACCAGGTTCGGTGACGCGAGGGGGTACCCGGACTGTGGGATTAAAAACGCTCACTTACTCGCCACCACTTCTCCATTTGCAGCGTCCCGCCTCGACATGGAGAGCATCCCCTCAGCACCCGCGCAGGCCGCAGGGGTCTGCGGCACCCCCCAGCCTGCCTGCCCCGACGCGGCCGCAGACGCCGCGCCGGGCAGCGCGGTCTGCCCCGAGATGCCTGCCGAGCTGCCTCTCTCGGGGTGCCCGAGCCCCCGCACGACGCCCACCAGGAGGTCGAGGTCCAGGACCCGCAGCTCCTCTCCCCGCGGGAGGTCCAGGTCCAGGTCGAGGTCCTCGCGGTCGCGCAGCCCCCCGGCAGGGCTGCAATCGCGCTCCCGCTCCCCCCGCGCCTCCATCCCGAGGGCCGAGAGGGCGCCGAGCTTCGGGCCGCGCTCGGGGCCAGGGGCGGGCTGCGGCGGACAGGGCAGCGCGGCTGAGGGCCTCGTAGGGTCGGCAGTCGCTGTGGCAGAGCTCACAGGGCATCCCTTCCCGGCCATCTCGCCTCCGGGTAGGCGCCAGGGGGGCTTCTCTCTGAGGGCTCATGCTGTTCTGAGCAGGAGTGGTCGTGTACTCTGTGCTGAGCGCCATGTGGGAGGACAGGGCGATACAGCTGCTGGAGCAGGTCGTGCACGAGCGCCAGAAGCTGCTGTTCGCAATGACCGAGCACGAGAAGAGCCAGGTCCAGACGGACCTGGGCACCGCCGTGTTGCGTTTCCATGGCTCGTGTGCGGCACTGCAGAGGGGCTTCGAGCACATCAACTTCTCGGCCCTGAGGTTGGCGCGTGTGCACACATCCGGATGTGCCGTGCCGTGCCGCTCATTGCAGCCTTGTCCCTGGGCAGGAGGTCCGTGCTGAGCCACAAGTCCAGCGAGTCGTTCTCTGCGCACCTCTGCCGCAAGCTGCAGTGCAGGCGCATCTGCTCCGCTGCCACAGACGCCGACGTGTGCGGGCTGATGGGTGAGCTCTATCTGCTCGCCGTGGGGGCCGGGAAGGAGAAGCAGATCGCCGGGTGGGCTCTCGAGGCCCTGTGGTTCGCGTTCGCCATCCACTGCATCTCGCTCGAGGGACAGCTGTACTGGGGGGTCGACGTCGGGTGCGTCAAGGAGTCGCTGGCCATCGCACAGCGGCCTGTCTCGGCCCTCTCGGTGGTGCCGCCCGACTGGAGCAAGCGGGACGCGATGGGGGAGCTAGCTGCTAGCGTACGAGACCGCATCGTGGCCCTCCGCGGGGGGAGCGTGAGCGCCGCATTCGACAGGGCTTTGCAGGTAATTGCGTGTGACCCCGTGAGATTATTCAGTTGATTTCAGTGTCACGGGCCCGAGGACACGGAGAATTGCTCGTATGCCCAGTTCGGCGGTGCAGTTCTGGACGTGGTTGTGTGCCGCGAGATCGCCCTGCTCCACCTGCGGTACGAACTCGCATTTTGTACGTGGTGATTCGACTAACCGGACCCGTAAGGCATCGTGTAAGAGACGTTCAGCTGCAGAAGCCCGTTTCTGCAGCGTTGATGAGGAAGCTGGATCTGTTCTCTATCCTCCCTCCGGGGAGTCGTAAGGCTACGGACTGGGTGTTGTCCACAGCCCTCGAGGCTGTGGTCGGCTCTCTGCACGCTTCCGGAAGACGGGACCATCTGGAGCTGGGGTCGGACATCTGCAAGCTCTTCGTTCTGGCCTGCGAAGAGCTCGACTCGAGCCTCTTCCGCATTCACCACAAACGCTGACACACACAATACGCTCGAACAATGATCTGTTGCACCAGCACATTGGCCTCGTGAATCGCGGAAAAATTGTGGTCTGGTCGATATCGGGAAAATAATCGATAGTACGATCGTGGGCAAGATATTTGGTGGTATCACCCAACACCCTCAAAACCCTCCTAACGCCACACCCCGAGCGGCAACATTTCTCACTTAGCGATGGCGGACGGTGGCATGCCTGCAGGATCCCCCGGCGCGGGCCCGTTCCGCTTCGAGGAGCTGCTCTCGCAAAGCGAGGGCCCCATGAAGCGCCTGTACCTCGCGCGCTACGTGTTCTCGTCGCAGCGCCTGCGCCCCAAGATGCTCTCGGACAAGACCCTCGACCGCACCATCTCGAAGCTCGCGTCCAAGTTCCCCGACCTCGACGCCGACAAGGTCGCGCGCGGCTGGGGGCTTGGGGATGGGGGCCTATTTGTTCTGGGCGTGTGGGGGGGCCAACTGGCTGACCCGGTTTTAACACGCGCAGTCGGCGGATAAGGGACTGGAGGCGCTGCTGGGCAGGGCCAAGCAGTACATGGACGAGTTCGAGCCGCACTACCTGGCGTTCCTCGAGGCGTTCGACTGGAAGATGCGCGCGCAGGCGTTCCTGTGCGAGACGGGCGCCAAGGTCTCTGGCCTCAAAGTGCGAATTCTTCATACAGTCCAAATTGAATCCGTAGCGAGTCCGAGGGCGAATTGTAATTGCTCCGGTGGGGGGGATGGGCGCCGCGCCGCAGCTCGACGACAACCCGACGATCATGGCGCTGTGGTTCGAGCTGTTTGTGCGGTACGTGCAGCTGCACGCGCTGATGTCGGTCGTCCCGGACCGCCGCGTGATCGCGACCCTGTACGCGCGCCTGTACCAGCACACCAAGTGCCTCGCCGAGCCCAACTTTGTCAGGTGCCCACCGGCCCCCGCTCCCTCCCTCCCGCCCCGCGCGTTGCGGCTGCTGCTGCTCCCTCCGGCCTGTTTTCCCACGTTGCTGGCAGAGGTGTTTCCTTCTTTTTTCTCGCAGGGGGAGGGGTTTCCTTTCGCTGCGCGGCTGGTCAGGCCTGACTGATTCCCTTCGCCCCTGGGCAGGCTGGCCAAGTGGATGTACGACTACGACAACCCCTTCCCCAAGCTGCAGGAGGACTTCAAGGGCTGCTCCTCCATCTGTGCGCGGAGCCTCGGCCCCCCCCAGCCGTGCCGGTCTGACTCCCTTCCCCGCCCCCCCAGTGGCCAACGCCATCGCGGACCTGAGGACCTCGATCGTGGCGACGAGCAACATCGCGGACCTGCGCAAGGGCGAGGCGCTCAACATCACGCTCAAGCCCGCGCAGATGTGCGTCCCGGTGCACGACCAGCTGCGCCAGGACATGCTGTTCGCCGGCCGCGTGCGCACGTGGCTCACGTACGCGCTCGTCGCGGCGCCCATGGCCGCGGCGACCGCGCGGGTCGTCGACGAGGTGGCCAGGCCGCTGCTCGGCGAGTTCATCTTCGCCCCCGTCTACAACGACTGCTGCATGCACCCGCACACCGAGGTCGCCCACGTCTGGGGGAACTACAAGGTTTGCCTGTGCTCGGAATGGATTGCCATTTCCCAGACTCAATTTGTGATTCAATCTGAATCTGAATCCGCGCAGGACAAGAAGGCGAAGCTGGACCGCTTCAAGAAGGTGCCCAAGGAGGCTCTGCTGGCCGCCGTGTCGGCCGGGCCCGCGGTGCACCGCGCGCGCCGCGTGTACGCCCGCCAGGAGCTCGAGCAGCTGCTCAACGTGACGCGCGACACGCCCGCGCTGCTGGGGCCCAAGATCCTCGTGGTCCTCGCGGCGCTGAGCTACGCCAAGAGCGAGACGTTCGTCTACTACCGCCACCGCACCGCCGCCGTCGACACGAAGCTCGCCAAGTACTTCCACGCGCAGGACTGGGCCGACCCGCAGGTCCCCGACCTCGTCGGCACGATCGTCGAGATGCGCGACCACGTCAGGGCCTGCGCCCCGGTCATCGCCCGCTACTACGCAGAGTTTCTCGTCGGGGCCGACCTGGCCGCCGCCAGGGACGCCGCCGAGAAGGTCCGGGCCGCCGGCGGCGCGGCGCAGCAGGCGCAGAGGGTCGCGGACGCGCTGGGGCAGGCGGACGTGGAGACGCTGCTGGCGGGGGGCGTGGACCTCGAGTCGATCCGCAGGGACTGCCTCGACCTCGAGTACACGCACTCGTCGTCGAACCTCGCCAGGCCCGCCGCCCTCACCGAGCCCAACAGGATCTTCCGCATCATCTCGCAGCACACGAGGTGCTACACCCCTCTCAGCCCTCATGCCAAAGGCGGAGCTCACGCAGCGCTCTCACACACGCTCTCTCTCTCTCTCTCTCAGGTACGTGGACCGCCTGGAGCAGCTGCTGCAGGAGAACGCGTCGCTGGTGGACCTGTGGTACATGCACGACGCGCTCAAGGAGGACTTTGAGGCGCACATGCGCGCGGGGCCCGAGTCGATGAGCGGCCCGGCGCACTGCAACGCGTACCTGCGCCTGCTCGCCGAGTTCCCGCTCGTCGCGACGCCCTACTGGGCCGAGGAGCGCGAGATTGTGGGCAACGAGTGCGTCAGGCTGACACTCGACTACCTCGACAAGCTGACCGCCGTCGTCAAGGAGAACATGCTCTCGACGATGGGCACTGCCGTGTCGAACGAGCTGCAGCTGCGCGACAGGAACGGCGCCGACATGCTCGCCAAGAAGCGCGAGGACTGGAAGCCGCCCAAGGACTGGGCCCCCCCGGTGGTCCCCGGCAGCGAGAGCCAGTACTTCAACAAGGACAAGCTCGAAAAGTGCCCTCAGAACGCAGCCAGCGCGCGCGGCCTAACCCTCGATCCGTCTGCAGCGTCCGCCTGGGGCAGAGGAACTCGGCGCTGGTCCTCAAGGCGCTGGCGGACATGGGGACGTACGTTGTCTACGACACGCAGATCGCGCCGACAGAGTTCATCCGCGAGATGATGCAGATCACGCTGATCGAGTGGCTGCGCCAGGCCGTAAGCCGCCCCGACGCCCACGCGCTTGGGGGGGCCCGTTTCGGTAACACGACCGCTCTCAGTTCAGGATCTCTGCCGACGGGACCATGGAGCGGCCGTCTGAGGTGCTGCGCCAGCTCAACGCGGTCTTCTCTGTCATGGCCACGCAGGAGCACAGCAGTACGCAGCACTCACGGCCGACACATGCAGCGCGCGACTGACTGGCGGCGGTCGCTCGGCAGTGACGATGCACCTCGAGTCTGTGTGGCGCGAGGTGTTGATGTCGGAGTTCTGGATCCGCGAGGTCGGCAAGTTCGGCACCACCGAGACGTTCCCGCTGGTCGAGACGGACACGGGCAACCGCACGATCGGCAGCATCGTCAACTTCTACGGCACGCTGCTGCTGAGGGTCCTCGTGGTGCCGACCGCGGGCACCGTGTACAGCCCCATCCGCAAGTCGTTTGTCAGCCGCGCCACGCAGCCGCTCAAGGTCGAGAACTGGTGCGACATCAGCGAGTTCAGGGCGCTCGCGTCGATCGCGGGGCCCTACGGCCTCAAGATCCTCGGCGGCTGGCTGCTGCGCTACGCGCACGCGCAGATCGCCGCGATCAAGGACCTGCTCATCACCAACGCCAAGCCGCTCGAGGACATCGGGGCGTGCTACACGCGCGAGGGGCCGTTTGGCGAGGCGCTGAAGAGGGTGCGCGACATGGACACGTTTGTCGCGCGGTGCCTGTCGCTCGGCGCGGCGCTGCAGATGCGCCGCCTGATCAAGGACGCGCTGCGCTCGGCAGTGCAGGACACGACCCCGCGCCTGCTGGGCGTCCTGCAGGACGCGTTCGACCACTACCCGCGCAACACGTTCCTGGACCCGCAGTTCCTGCCGCTGGACCTGCTGGCCAGCGACTACGGCGTCGACACGGGGACGGCGGACCAGGAGCTCAAGGCGGTGCTGAAGAAGGTGCACCAGGAGGGCGACCAGAAGATGTGGAGGCTGCTGCCCGTCATGTTCGCCATCTGCTTCACGGGCTCGCACTGGCGCGAGGCCGTGTTCGTGCCGCAGCTGTCGGCGTACAGCAACAACGCGCACCTGCTCTCGCGCGTCATCACGGACCTCATCATCGGGTTCTGCTCGTTGACGCTGCCGCCGCCGCAGGAGGAGAGGCAGGTCGCGCTGTTCCTGCAGCAGTTTGTCGAGATCAGCGCGGCGGTGCTGCTGCGCATGGCCCGCAACATGCCCAAGAGCGAGAAGCAGCGCCCCATGGACTTCCCCGCGATCATGATCTTCCTCGACCGCGTGAGCCCGCTCTTTCCCTGCTCGTTTGCCTCGTGCTTGTTGCCTCACAGCAGGGCCTGTGCGCGCAGTTTGTGGACGAGTGCCCGCTCGTGCCGAGGGACGTCCTGGAGATGAACGTGCCGTACTCACTGCTCCGGAACATGTTCAAGGACGTCTACTCGACAAGCCACCGCGTGCCCGAGGGCTGGTAGGGAAGGTCGACGACACAGCCACCCTCTTCCCTCTCTTCCCCTCGCAGCAGTCACACAAACACCCCTGTTCTGTGCCAACAAGTCGATATTTGGCTTTCTAATGTGGTCACCCAGCCCTCCATGATTATGGCGTCACTCGCCATGGGACGTACACGTTGCTCCGCTACAGTTTCCATTTCCCATATTTTTGTGTGCGACCTCTTTGAACGCAATCTTGGGAGCGTGCATTTGGCCGAGAACGGGGTGGGGCTTGGAGCATCACCACAACAAAGATTCTCTCGCGGAGAAGATCGAGTGCCCCCCAGCTTTTTTTCGAGCGGGTTATCAAGCGGCTACCTCAGCGCACCACCGACGCGGAGATGGGAAACAGGGCGTCGAAGCAGACAGCGAACATCGACAACCTGCTGAACCGCTACCAGCAGAAGGAGGCGCAGGGGGCCGACTTCAACGCCAAGGTGGGCATCAAGCACCGCGAGGAGGGGACGTTCTCGACGTGCGCCTTCCAGTGCGTCCAGAAGCACCCCAAGGCCTTCGCGCTCATCGTGCTCTTCGCGCTGGTCATCGTCACGACCATCGTGCTCACCGTCGTCTTCTCGTGGCTGCACAAGAGGGGCGGGGGCGGCAGCAAGCCCCACAACGCCACCGCCTCCGACTCCGCCGCCGTGGAGGCCGCCCTGGGCGACGCGCTCAATCTCGCGGGCTTCTGAAAGTAGAACTGCAGCTATGGTGCATTGCCAAACGACGTCTTTCTTCGAATTCGGCAAACAGGCTGATTGCACTTGCTTATCTTTTTGAGGCAAATTACTACCCGCTTCCGCTTCCTCCATCCTTGGGGGACAGGCCCTGTGGCTAAAGAGCGCCCAGAGTTGTGAGGTGCTGAGCCCTGTGTACACTCTCACAGCCAAGGTCCACTGGGGCTCACCGCGTCAGAGCAAAGGGGAGACCGGCAGTTGTTCAAGAACTGTTCTCCACCAGATTCTGCAGATGCCAATGGTAAATGATCGGCGTTGACGGCTATGCTGGTAACGTGTCTCGGGTGTGCCAGCTCCCGCGGTGCGGTTCTCACCCCCTGGGAAAGCCTCGCCTTGATGCGCCGGGCATTCGCCTCGGCCTCCTTCAGATGATGCTTGATGGTCTGTATTTTATGGTCGGGCTCCAGACCTACCGAGTCATCGGCAAAGCACGTCACGCACGGAACCGCGACAGCGCTGGGGTGATTCACATTCCGCACGGGAAATACTTGCTTTATTTTGTTCCGGATTTCAGGAAACCCGATTCAGAAAACAAACCCCATCCGGCTGCACAAGCATGAAGACAAGCCTGTTCCCCAACCTGGTCGTCAAGGCCCTCGTCCTGCAGACCGTCGCGTTGCTCAGCGCGCGCATCTACCCGCCCGCGGCGATCCTGCCGGGGCAGCTCAGCATCCAAGGTGCTCCGCTCCTCCACCACGCATACAGAATTCGCTTTCCGCTTCTCGCTGTCCGCCTCTTTGCCCCGGGCCCCCGGCTCATCGGGGGACTCCCCGAGGGTGCTACACGCGCGTGGCCGTCCGAGGGGCTCGATGGGGATGAGAAAGGGTGGCGACACGAATCGTCCAGCGTGTCTGCCACGTAATCGGCACCGGAAAAGGGAAATAAAATCCCGCGCGCAATCAAGAAAATTGAGATCTTATGAACTGCGCTGGGCCGATGCTCTCGCTGACGCTGACTTGCCCTGAATGCAGTGTGGGCAGTCGTCAGCGGAATGCTCAAGGTGAGGCTGAGCCTCGAGAGGAGGAAGAAGGCGCAGGAGAAGCTCGCCAAGACCATCCGCCGACATCAAGAGACCTCGCGGCGTTCCCGCGAAACACTCGACTCGGCCGAGGAAGACATCCCTGCACGACAATTGCTCCACTCGCTGCGATGCGCTCGTCGTCAAGGCGGCTGTCTCGGCTGTCTTGCCTGTCTTGCCTGTTTCGCCTGTCTCGACTGTTTCGACCGTCTCGGCTGCGCGCGGCAGATGCGCAACGACCCCCGAGAAGCTCTGCGAAAAGGATGAGGACCACATGTCGTGCGCACCAGCTGCCCCCGACCGCGCTGCCCTCGGCCTCCCCCCGAGCCCCGCAAGTTCCTCCCCCCCAAGCCCGCGGCACACTCGCGCGACCTCGAGAGAGCCAGCCGCGATGAGAGCAGCCGGCGGAGGACCGTCATCGCCCATCCTGTTCCCCTCCTCGCTCGACTCCTCGGCGAGACCCTCACCAACCTGGGGTTCCCCGCCCCGTTCGCGGCCGCTGTGTATAAGCCCGAGACCAGGCGTAGGGCTCCGCCGACGTCCGCTGCCGAGCGCCTCAAGGATCGGGTGCGCGCTGCCATTCTGACAAGCGAGCTCTCCAAGTCGGTCCCGTACCTGCTGCTCCCGGCCCCCAAGCAGCCCAAGACGCCGCCCCAGACGTACCACAAGAGGCCCCTCGAGGGCGTGAATCCCGAGGCTCCCGCCGCCAAGGTCAGGAGGACAGCCGCCCCGACGGTCGCCTCCCCGCCGTCCACGCCTCAGCGGTCGATCATGGTGCTGAGGGGTGATGAGCCCGCGACGAACACCCTCAGCGAGCGGACTCCCCGCGAGTCGGAGAACCAGCAGGAGGTCTCTGTGCCCTCGCCCGCGGGCTCGTCGGCGGTGCCCCTGTTTTCTAAGGTGCCCGCATCGCGCGCGGCGCCCCAGGTGCCCGAGTTCGCCGAGGAGCGGTCGCACTCCTTCAAGAGGAGCAGGCCGGACGAGGACTCGGCGGTTTCGGGGCCCCTGAGCAAGCGAAGGCGGACCTGAGGCTACCTCGGAGCCACAAAACTGTGCGGACTGGACAGACGCCTGCGCTCTGTGCAACGCCTGGCCAGTGCACCCCTCAGCGTCTGCACCGCGAATGGCAGATCGCAGACGCCTGACAACCAGCCATGCATAACCGGTTTAATTCCAACACGACACTGCGTTGATTTGTTACATTGGACTTGTTCTGGTGAAAAGGCACCAATGCCATTTGTAGCCCAAGCCCACACGTCAGAGATGGGGAAGGGGGTCATACCCGCAATTGATGCATGCTGCGTGTCTCTCAGTCGTATGTGTTTTTTTGAGATGTTGGAGAAATGCTGTACTGAGTCAAGATATGATAAGTGGAGGAAAGAACGAGTCTAGTGCCTCCTGCTGGTCATTGAGCGTGGCACGGTGCTCGGCCTCGAGCTCAGGAACTACATAACGACAGTACATTACACCAATGTACGGGTATGACAATCATTCAACAATAACGGCAGAACGTCGCGGCAGTCATCTGCGCCAGGAAGAACGCTGTGGAAGAGTGAACTTGTGACCATCGATCATAATTAGAGCAGAGGGTTATTGCAGTACGATTTGCTTGCATGGCTCCTCCTCATGGGCCCTACCGGCAACAGCACTGGTGCAGACTCTCTCTTGTGTAATGCCTCAAGATGAAATATCGTCATAGCCCTTACAATGCAATTGAAATAACGCTCCAGGGCGGCAGCATCCGCCCATAAAAAGCACAGAGTACCCGAGCACGCTATTGTCTTGAAGGCACTCCTGTTGAAATCAACGGCCCTACTGGTTCCTCTCGAGGAGCTCCTCAGTCAGCTTCTGGAAAGCAGTCTTGATCATCCCGCGCAGGAGTTTGTTCGCCTCGCTGGCCTCAGAGGACCCGCCCTCCGTCACCTTCAGCTCGATCTGAGGGGCGTCTGTCAGTTGAACGCGTGCGCTGGGCGCCCTGCTCGGAGCGGGGGGGACTCACAGTGAAGTCGTCGATGTCCTCGCTCGAGATCTCGGGGATAGTGGCGCGGCCACGGACGGTGGCGCCAGAGGGCACCTTGCAGGAGAACTCGATCTTCAGGTCCTCGTACTCAGCCCTGGCCCTCTTCTTGCCCCTGAGGAACAGATTCGTCGCCTGGCGACGAGCGAACCGTCAGCACGGGGCACAGCGGACGGCAGCAGAGGCGCGCACCTCGCCCTCGCACTTGTCCACCGAGACGGAGCCCTCGAAGGCGGTCTGGGCGCGCAGGAGCTCGGGGAGACGCTGGTCTGCCCACTTGGAGTGATCGCGCTCCTCCCTGCGAGAGAAAAGCACCAGCAGGCGGAGGTGCAGTCAGCGAGAAGGCACAGGGGACCCCCCAGCAGGTCTGAGGGCACGCTACCAAGACCAGCAGCCGGAAAGCTTGTTCCACTCGGACATAGTAAGGGTTGGCTGAGCAGCGGTGTGTTGCTGATAACGCGCGGTGCTGTCTTTACAGAGAACAAAAAGATATCCCTCTGCTGAGTCATCGCGAATGATGTCAGAGATATCTTCTAACACGATTTTCGTATTCCTGGCACACGACGTTGCTCCCTACTTGTGCGTTGAATAAATAATATTTAAAACACACCTCGCGTGCTTAGCGCGCTTTCTCAGCCCCGCGATAGACCAGAAGATATCCCGATATCTGTTTTCTATCCAAAAACGAAAAACCGTCTCAGCGTTAGACAGCGCTCGTGATGGAGCCTCAGCAGCCAACAGAGGTGTGTCAGCCCCCCACCCCCTCCCCCGCCGACCCTGCCAGCCATCCCGCCCCCGCCCCCGCCCCTCCGCGTCCCCGTGAGAGCCGCCGGCCATTTCTCGGGTCTCCGAATTCCACAGTTTCCCTTCAACCGTCGCCACCACACTCGCTCCACTTTCCCCACACACCTCCTCACTGATGACGTTCGCGCGCCTTTCTGGGGGGCCACGCTGGCAACGCTGCCCACCCGCAGCGTCCGGCGCCGCACAGGGCGCGGCCCGCGCCGCCCGCCCGGCCGCCGGGCATCCGCCCGCCGCCGCCGTCGGTCTCTAACCCGCTGACGTCGGTGGACACGTGTACCAGCCCCGAGCCCCTCACGCGCATCCCCAAGAGCGTCTCGGCCTACTCGATGACGCGCGGCGGCGCAGGCGACATAGGGCCCCCGGCGGCGCCCCCGACGACCCCGACGGGCGGCGCCCCCACGCGCACGCCCCCGCCGGTGCCGAGCCCGCGCACGAGCGGCGGCGGCTCGCAGTCGCCCAGAGGCGGCCTGCCAGCGCCTCAGCCGCCTCAGCCACAGCAGACACAGCAGCCGCAGCAGCCCCAGTCGCCGCAGCAGCAGCCCAGGCCGCTGCAGCACCTGCCCAGGTCGACCTCCATGACGGGGCAGCACCCGCTCCCTCCGCAGCTGCAGCCGCAGCAGTCGCCCGTGTCGTCGAGGCGCGTGTCGGACCCCGCGCTGGGGCTCGGGGCGCCGCCCAAGGGCCCCGCGCCGGTGCCGGCGCAGCTCGACGTGGCGGCGGCGGCGGGCGGCAAGCCGAGGGAGCCGCCGGCCTCGGTGCACGTGCAGATACCCGCGAGCGTGCGCGGGGCCGAGGCGTACGCGGCGGCGCTGCGGGACCTGGCGAGGGCGGTGGCGCAGCTCGAGGCGCGGCAGGCGGGCAACTGCGCGGCGCTGCTGCAGGTGGTCAGGAGCATGGCCCGCGAGCACCCCAACCGCGCGCAGGAGATCGAGAAGGGCGTCCCGGGCCTGACCTCTGCGCTGAGCGCGGCGGCGACGGCCCGCAAGGCGCTCGAGGCGTCTGCCGGCGCTGCGTCCCCGGAGACGCCGTGGGTGCCGCTGGCGTACACGGCGGAGACGACCGAGGACATGCTGGCGCTCTCGGGCATCGCGCACACGGTCCTGACCAGCATAGAGCTCATGGTCGAGCCCCACAAGGCCGCGCGCGACGCCCCCGAGTCGCAGAAGCCGCTGCAGGCCTGCAGGGAGCTGCTCGTGGCGGTGAGGGACTGCCTCACGCACCCCAAGCTCGTGGAGGCGGCCATCCGCGCGCAGGTGGGCGTCATGAACGCGGCGCGCGCTGCCGCCGAGGTCGAGGCAGCGGCCAACGGACAGCAGTTCGAGTGGGACGCTGAGACCGAGCAGCTGACCACCGCCGCCACCGTGAGGGCCGACGACCTCAGGCTGCGCAGCGCCCGCGCGCAGACAGTCCAGCTGCTGTCGCTGATAGGGTCGAGCGAGCTCCTGCTGGTCACGGACTTCAGGGGCGCGACCAATCTGCCCACGGACATGGATGCCCCCAGGGCCCTCGAGCAGATGATACCAGCGAAGCTGTGCACGACCGCGGAGTTCGGCCTCAGCGTGCAGCTGCCCGTGTTCCTTGCCAAGTTCACCGACTGCAGCCTCGCAGCTGTCATGCCCCTGAGCGCCCCAGAAGGTACTAACTCCGTCGCAGAGCCCCCTTCTCACCTCGGGACGCGCCAGGGAGGTACGAGTATAGGCTGCTCGACTGGTACCAGACAGACAGCTGCTGTGTCATCGAGAATACGCCGGAGCCAGCAAAGACCCTGGGCACAGAAAGCTCGAAGAGCCGCGACAAAGGCGCCAAGGCCGAGCCCCCTACTTCGCCTTCGGCAAAGGCCGATCTAATGTCGCCCCCCGCTGCGCTCAAGGCCGGCGAGGTATCGTTGCGTCTGGCCGTCTTGGTACGTGCCGTTATTCCCCCGCCTCGCGCCCACGCTCACTTCCCCGTAGGTTACCTATGCCAAGGACGCGCTTCCTCCGCTTCCCCCTGGGTGGACAGAGGGGAAGAAGTCGGCGAAGAACGGCTTCACTTTCGAGCCTCTCTCGCACTCTCAGGCGATCAGGCCGACAGTGCCGCGCGTCAAGGTGCCCTATAAATTTGCGAAGTCACCGCGACTAAGCCGCAGCGCCAAAGAGCGTGAGGGACTTCAAGATTTCTGCCACCGAGAAGGACGTCGAGGAGCTCACGAAGGCGTACAAGGTCCACAAGTCGTCGGACTTCAAGATGCAGTACGCGATGTTTGGTGTGGACCTCGAGGAGCTGCTGAACTACGAGCGTGCGATATTCGGCGAGCAGCCCATTCCTATTCTCGTCCGCAAAGTTCTGTACAAGCTGATCTCCGAGGGCCTCGAGGAGGAAGGGGTACTCGGCACTTGCTCTCCACGCAGCCTAACATCCAACAGATACTCCGTATCGCCGCGGGCCACAACGCGATGGAGGACCTGAAGAAGGCGGCCAACCAGGGGAACCTCGAGAAGATCGACAAGTGCACGTCTGTGCACGAGTTGGCGGGACTGCTCAAGCTCTTCCTGCGGGAGATGCCGGTCCCCGTCATCCCCCCGGAGGCACAGGCAGGGTTCCTGGCGGCCACGACGGCCTCTTCGGTGGAGGCGCAGCAGGCGGCCCAGGTGGCTGCCTTCAACCAGCTCAAGCCGGCTAACCGCGCGCTCCTGCGCGAGGTGATCGCGTTCCTCGCCAACATCGCAGCCAACTCGCACGTGAACTCGATGAGCACACAGAACCTCGCCATCGTCATCGCCCCGAACATGATACGCACGACGGGCTCCGCGACAGACATAGCCGAGACCAACACCATCAACGAGGCCATCACGGTGATGATCAAAAACTACTGGGACTTCTTCGAGGCCCCCAACGCCCCGCTGGCCTACGTGGTGCCTCCGACAGAGTTCATCTCGTTCCGGCGGAAGCTCCTCGGCCACAAGAAGTCGGTGCGGTGCCTGTCGCTGACGGCGAACAAGCGCCACATGTGGTCCGTCGACTCGGACGGCGTGTTCTTCATCTGGGACACGGTCCGCTGCTGCATGGTCGACAAGTTCTCTCAGCAGGAGCCGTGCAAGACGCCGCTCTTCCTCGCCAACGTCGGAGGGCAGATGTGGGCCAGTGCTCTCGATGGCATCACGATTTATGACTGCGAAACGCGGTCTGCCGTCGACAAGGTGCGGCACCAGGCGGGCAACGCCAGCTGTTCTGACCGCAGAGCTCTCGCAGATCCCGAAGGCAATCGCCATGGCGTACACGACCGTCCCCGACAGGAACGAGGTGTGGTGTGCCAGCGAGGGCAGCGTGCTCATCTACAAGCAGGAGTCCAAGATCCCCGGCGCTGGCCCCTCGTGGTTCCTGGCCGAGTCTGTCGTGCCTGAGGGCGCTGACTCTGCGACTCTAAATTTCGCGATATGCACGGCGTTCAACAACCGCGTGTGGTGCGGCGGCCACCTGAAGAACTGCCAAGGGCAGAATGTACGCGTGTACACCGGTGAGTACTCCTGCTTACACGACATCACCAGATCTGTGTGTGGGACCTAGTGGACGGGAAGTACAAGAACGTGGCCAAGATCCCGACCTCGGCCGCGAAGATCGCGTCTCTGACGAGCGTCGGCGAGAACGTGTGGATGACGTCGGACGACGGCAGGATTTTCGTGTGGGACGCCACTACGTACAAGAACATCAGCACGATGGTGGCGCACAACAGGGCCGTGAACGCACTCGGAGTGCTGCCCGACCAGGTGTGGTCGTGCGGGTGGGACAAGACCATCAGGGTGTGGGACCCTGTGTCGTTCCAGTGCATCGGAGAGATCCTGGGCTACCACAACGACACCGTGGGCGGCTTCATGGCGTGCACGGACCCCTCGACGGGCCTGTACAACATATGGGCCTCGTCTCACGACAAGGTAACTCTCTTCTGCTGCTAGAGTATAGCTCACATTCTCCCACTCACAGACACTGAGCGTGTGGTATGTCCGCCCACTGCCTGCTGCTGCACAAGCAAGGAGGCACCTGAGGCTCACCCCGAGCATCGACCAGAACAAACTCCGCTCGGGCTCGTTCTCCCTGCACTGAATCGCGCATCACATTGTTGTTGCGTTGTCGTACCAGTTCGAAATACAACGATTCCCGTTTGTTCAAACAAGACTGCTGCAAAATGGTGCTTCCAGGGATCGAACCTGGGACCTTCGCGTTATCAGCACGACGCGCTACCGACTACGCTAAAGCACCTTTACAGATATATGGACCTTATTATTGGCCGTGATGTGCTTTGTGATTTAGCAGGGACACACATTTCACCTCCTAACACTTCTTTTCCTTTCCTTTTCACCTCTCAGTCTTTCTCAATTAACAGTGTTTGATATCTGACCATTCTTCCATTGTGTTTGTGATCTGTATTCTAGATATGTATAAACCGCAAACTGCATATTCTCCCTTATCATTGACCTGAGCACTGATGGCATCCACTATCTGGAAGCCTGTCCTTGCACACAGAGAGATTAAAGAGAGTGCATGCCTGAAAGGAAGAAATAAAGATGAGTACAGAATGACCAGTGCATTCCTTGAAGGCAGATCATAACCTGAGGAATCATGAGAATGGACCCCCTTCATACAGCTGCACAATGAATGTCCACTGGTTAGTGAGGTCAGGTTTTCTCAATACCTCATAACTGAACTTTGAGGCATCCTGCCACCTTTTCAGTTTCTGGTTCAAGACCCACTATATGCTATGAGTTTCTTCAAGTTCAAATTATCTGTGAAGCATTAGTGGCTTTCTGGTCACCATGAACAGCTTAGTACCTGTTCTGAATGCCTACACAAAGCCAGATGGGACAGAGTTAGAACTTCTGTTGCCCAGCACTTGACAGCTGCTCTTCTCACGTTTTTACTTTTGCCCAATTTCAATTTTTATGAGATGCACTCTGTGAATGAGCCCTGCAATGTTCACAGAAGTGTCTGCTGCTTCCTAAAAGGGCACAGGAGCGACAAGATCAAGGACTGACGAGAAAATCCTGCCAGTTCTTTTCTTGTTGAGGCCTTATACACCTCAGTCACCCTTATCCCCACGAGACCAGCAAGCTGTTACCTGAATACACAACAATACCTCCACACACACTGAAGGAGAGAAGAGGCATGCCAGGACCCCTCCTTACAGAACCCATGCCTGCTTCAACAAGGCCAACACGTTCTGGGAAAGAAGGCAGACTGCATTTGGCTTACAGCTCTTTGGCATTGCAGAACAGTACCAGGCAGCCAAGTAAGAAGCAGTAACAATTATCATCCTGATGGTCTCAGGCAACAAGCCAGAGCTCATTTACCACAGGTTGGAGCACAAGTGTGATTCCACCTTGCTTAAGAGCTGCTCCAGGATGAGCTGAAAGTAAAGTAAGACAGTGTTAAAAGCCCTGCTTTTTCGTTCCAAAATAGTCTGTTTTCATCAGTTATTTGTCTTTAATGTTATGTAAGACTGAACGAGAGATATATTCATGCTAAGTTCACTTCAGCTGATAGCATTGACTACTCATCAAAGGACATTTTCAAGCATTGTTTTTCGCACTGAGTTTCTTTAAAATTATGCAATCTGAAACAATTTGATAATGAACATTATGTGTACCGATTTCTGAATCTCTATTGGCTGTTTATCAATAAGATTTTCGTATTTACAACAAATATTTTAGTGAAGAGGCTGGTCACTTCTATGCTCCCAATGCACTTCACTGGCTATCTACACGAAGACCAGGGACAGTAGTATGAGTGCCATGTACCAAACTGCACTTATGAACCAATGGGTATCAACACCATTTGCAGTATAATAAGTGGAGCTTCACACAATCAGTCATATTACCAGTGTGTTAACAATGAGACCATCAGCCAATGTGGGAAAGTACATATGAAACAAACAGTTCGGATGGCCCCTATGCCCCCCCCCCCCGAAAGAAACCCGAGAGAGGTCCTTAACACAACACAGCACGTGCACACCCTTTTCCCACTAAAATGGTCTTATCGTTGGGCTCAGTGCTTGCGAGCACTGAGTTGGACGCTGGAGAGCTCTGTAGAGAACAGGAAGCATGACGGGTCAGATTTACTAAAGAAAAGCGGAAACTGGGATTGACTCAGCTGGTTCACAGCTCAGAGGTCAGATCTGCCGAGTGGGGGATTATCTCAGGCGAGGGACCAATGTTTGCAAGTTCATTTCCCTTGTCGCGGAAGAAGAATCGCAATTTAATAATAGCAGTGCTGTTCAGGGCAGAAACGTGAGAGTCCGACTGTTTTCCACGTGCAGTCGACTGATTTCCATATCCAGTCGCCGACGTGATGTCCCAGGAGGTTCCTTTGATCTCGGTCCTATTTTTGGCCAAGTGATGGTGTGACACTCCGATACGCTGGTCGACCATTCTCGGGTCTTGGCTTGCACACTACCAGCACAGAGCGCACTTCGCTCCTCCTGGTCCGTTGGTTACTGTTGTGGCTCTCCGAGTTCTGGCACGCCAGGCCGTTGATCTGAGTGGTGTTTTCAGGCACTTGATTTCCTTTTCAGAGTGACATTGCTCACCCCGAGAAGTGACACGAGCCAGCGCTCTCTCGCTAAGCAGTCCGCTGTGGTTCCAGCTGTGGGCGGCTGCCGTGGCGAGGGGTGTCGAAATTCCGGTCCATTCGTATCGCCCGACCCGAAGAAACTGGCCTATCGGGCCACCAGCACCTCCCCTGAATCTCTTCCATTTCTAAGCAAGCCGAATGAGCACTCACCAGGGCACACTGTCGCTCTCGTCCTCGGACAACAGGGAGGCGTTTAAAGGTGCCGTGGCGGCGACGCGTGTCGGTGGGGCCGCCCACACTGCCTGCAGCCCGGACGGCGACTGCGACGAGGAGATTCCGCCTGAGCGTTCGCGGAGGCACGAGCACCGGTCAGGCGCAAAGCCCACGCGCGGGGCACTGGCCACACGTGTCTCGCCAGCGATAGACTCGTTCTTGCGCAATGTGAGCTCGTGGGGTCCAGCCGTGGCTCTCGAGACTGACGTTGTGCTCTTTGGCAGGCAGGTGTGCTGGCAATCTGTGTACCACAACCTGCTCACCGGAGTTACGCAGCCCGAGACGGCTCTGGGTCGTCGCCTCACTGATCGAATGGCCCTCAGTCTGCGCTCATAGCCAGCTGTCAGCTTTTTCTGGAGGAACCAATAACGCATTTCATTCAGCATTGCTCGCGTTCGCAACAAGACCTCAGTCTGTAGAAACCCTCTTTTATCCCAAGATGGGAAAAATGCATGATGATTCTGTATGCAGACTTCCTTCAGCCCACTGCATCGACTTTACTCTGAGCCACTCAGGGGCTTCAATGTAATCGAAGTTGATTCGCAGATTTTTCATCTTGTGGTCACCCGCTTTCGTCGGCCTCCACTCGTAGTGACCTGCGGGTTGCCAAGGCAGGGAGCAACCGCTGTGTTTTCCCCCTCCCCCCGCCTTTGCGGGGATGATCTATGTGCCGCTCGCGGTGGCACACAAGAAGATTATGTTGAGACAGCACACGGAGTGAGCAGGCGCTTCAAGCAAACTGTCCATTAAAGAGTTTAAAAGGGTTGCAGAACACACAGTGCAATTGAGTGGGCTCTACCACCCGTTATAAACAGGCCCCTCGGACTTGGGAATGAGCTGGTGGATCTCGAGCTTGCGCCTCGTGTCATTCGCGCTGCGCTGGTGCGCTATGATTATACGCCAGGCGACTACCGCCGCCGTCAGAGCCACGACCGAGGACAGCGCGATGACCACGTAGAACATCACCGTGGCGTCGCAGCTCTGTTGGGAGGCCGTCAGTAACCAGACGTACGCAAGGCAGAGTGTACTCACGCTCGACGACTCGCGGCTGTTGTACAGCGGAGCGCAGCGCGAGGGCTGCGTGCAGCCAGAGCCGCATCTGCTACCCGCGGGGCACTTGTCCGGGGTGACGGTGCCCCACGACGGGCAGCACGTCCCGGGGCTGCATTCCCTGCACGAGGGCTGCCCGGTGCGGTTGTTGAAGGAGCCTGGGTCGCACCACAAGCACCTCTCCGACCGCATTGCCGACGTGTACGTCCCCGGCCCGCACTCTGTGCACCTCTTGGCGCCCGTTGTGTTGCTGAAGTAGCCCGGGGGACACGGCTGTAACGGGACCCTGTGTTAGACGCCGGGAGACGCGGGGGGGCAGGGGCAATCAGACCTTGCAGAGGTAGTCCTGGATGTAAGTGCCCGCTGTGCACGCGATGCACTGGATGTGCAGTATGTCCGTGGCCTCGCCCTCGGCGCACTTCCTGCACGCCACGGCTCCGAGACCCGACGACACCTCGCCGGGCGCGCATAGCCGGCACGAGGCCTGCCGGGTGCTGTTGGCGTAGTAGCCCCGCGGGCACAGCGTGCACCGCGCCGCGCCACCGCCCGACGCGCTGCCCCTGGCGCACTCGTTGCACGCGACGGCGCCCGGGCTGTCAGCAGCGGTCCCCGAGGGGCACGCGTTGCACGACTGCATGCCGGGCTTGTCGGCGTACGACCCCGGTATGCACTGGCGGCACGTGGGCAGCCCCCTGCGGCCGTACGTCGAGTGCCCCGGCCGGCACTCCTCGCACTTGGTCTGCCCGCTCGCCGGCTGCGCGGTCCCCGCGTCGCAGAGCTCGCACTCTGTCGCCCCCGACTCGTTGCTGTACGTCCCCGGCGCGCACTCGACGCACGCCGTCGCGTTGGGCGCGTAGCTGCCGGGCGGGCACGCAGCGCAGCTGTCCGAGCCCTCGGCGGGCGCGACCTCTCCGGGGCTGCAGTCGAGGCACGTGGGCGCGCCCCGGTCGCTGTACGTCCCCGCGGGGCACAGCGAGCAGCTGTCCGCGCCGCTCCTGCCCTCGGTCGAGCTCCCGGGCTCGCAGGCCTCGCACGACGCGCTGCCCGCCAGCGGCTGCGCGGTGCCCGCGGGGCACGGCGCGCACGAGGTGGCGCCGTCCGTGCTGTAGGTCCCCGGGTCGCAGGCGAGGCAGGACGAGGCGCCCTCGTCGGGCTGGAAGGTGCCCGCGGGGCAGCGGGCGCACGACGGCGACCCGGAGGCGTTGCTGAACGTCCCCGCTGCGCACGGCGAGCACGAGGCGGCGCCGGAAGGGCTGTAGCTCCCCGGGCCGCAGGCGAGGCACGAGGTGGCGCCCTCGAGGGGCTGGTAGGCGCCGGCCGGGCAGCGCGTGCACGAGGGCGACCCGGAGGCGTTGCTGAACGTCCCCGCGGCGCAGGGCGCGCACGGCAGCGTCGCGTTGAGCGCGTACTCGCCGCTCCTGCACGGCAGGCACTTGGCCATGCCCCCCGCCGGCGCCACGGTCCCCGGCTCGCATTCCGCGCACTTGGCCCCCGCAGCCGCGTCAGAAAATGTAAAGTTGCGTTCACTTTGCGTCATCGCGACTGACCGATTTTTCCGCCTCTCAGTGGAATTCCCCTTTGGAAACCCGACTACGCGCTGAGGGGGCACTGGGTGGGGGAGAGCGGGGGTGCTGGGCGCACGGGCTTGTCCGGGGAGACGCCGTGGGTGCCGGGGTCGCAGGGCGTGCAGGCGGTGGAGCCCCGGTCGAGCGCGAAGGAGCCGAGGTCGCACTGCTGGCACGCGAACGGCGCCGAGCAGTGGCCCGGCCCGCACAGCGACACGCACTCGGGGGTGTTGGCCGCGTTGCTGATCGACCCCGGGTCGCAGTCGACGCACGAGACGCTGCCGGAGAGGCGGGAGAGGCGGGTGAGATTGTTGGGTGTTGGGTGTGGAGGTGGGGGCACTGGGGGGTGTGTGGGATTACTTGTGCACGGGGCGCGAGAAAGCGGGCAGGGCTGCGAGGGCGAGGAGCAGGACGGGTCGCAGGACGCGGACCCACAATAGGGCTTGCGTCATTCGCGTTGGTCTGCGCAGAGAACGCCGCAGAATGCGGATACAGAATGCCGGAGCGAAAAGATATCCTGCTCCAGATATTGCTCTGTCTGTGTGCAAGTCCCATGGAGAAAGAGGCGCGCACCCGCGGGCGATGCCTGCCGGTACATTGGCTTCCTCGCACTCAATCAATTGCACGGCAAGTGGTCGGTTCCAGATCGTGGTGGTGCCTCTCGTATCCTCCCGCGGCGGTTATTTTTCAGATTCGGCAAACTAAAACTGAACTACCGAATCTTTCGTCCGACACCATTTGACCAGTCATTCGCAGGCAGACGAGAGCGTCGCAGAAGCCCACGACGTGCGAGGAGCAATTGAATGGCTGCAAGAATTATGAGGGGCTAATTCCGACCTGAGAACGGAGGCGAGATTCACAAACTGCATCTTCCCACGCTAGTCAACTCCACCCCCCCAGCAGGGCCGCCCCTCGCCTGACATGCCCCAACGGTGGTGCCACGACCAACCGCGCGAGGTCGACACCGCCACGGCCGTCGCGGCCCTCCTCGACGAGGCGCAGCGCGGCAAGACCCCGCGGCACCGCGTGGTCCGCCAGCTCTCGGACCTCTGCGCACGCAAGGTCCGCCAGTCGCCCCCTCCCCACCCCTCCTCCGCCCCCGCGGGGAAATGCCTGCGTTGGCGTCACTGTCCTCGCCTCCCGCGGGGATTTGCCTGCGCTGGCGTCACTGCCCTCGCCTCTCGCGGAGAAATGCCTGCGTTGGCGTCACTGACCCGCCTGACCGCCTGACCGGGCGCGCACACACACAGGACTTTGACGAGGTCCTCGGCGACATGCACGCCCGCATCCTCGCAGCGGACGAGCACGCGGACAGGAGCGCCGAGGCCGCCGAGTGGGCCCTCTGCCACGCGCTGTCGGCCGCCCGCTCGAGCGACCCCGCGCGCGCGTTCGCCCTGCTGGCCGCCCAGCGCTCGTCTGCGCCGTCGCCCGTCGTCCGCCTGCGCTGCTGCCGCGCGCTCCGCACCCTGCTCGGCGCGCTGGCCGGCGCGCACAAGTCGGGCCTGTGCGGGCTGCTGGGCGACGACGTGTGCCCGGCCGTCGAGTCGGCGCTGTGCAGGCGGGCCATCGACACGAAGCTCTGCGTCAGGCTGCAGGCGGTCGGCGCCCTCGCGCACCTGCAGGAGAGGGCCGACGCGCGCGGCGTGCTCCGCGAGGCGCTGGCCGAGGACGTCAACGAGTCGGTGCGGCTGCTGGCGCTCGAGGTCGTCAGGCCCGACGAGTCCAACGCCGTCGAGGTGCTGCTGCGCGCCAGGGACAAGAGCCCGTCGATACGCGAGCTCTTCTTCCGCCGCCTCTGCGACGTCCCCGCGCAGTGCATGCAGCCCGTCGACCACGCCGACATTGTCCTCTCGGGCCTCACAGAGTGCGCACCAACAAAACTCGACTGCGAGGCCCTGACGCGTGAGCGCGAACAGTCCGGCGAAGAAGGTCAGGGCGGCGTGCACCGAGTCCGTTCTCAAGACACTGGGTAACTCGGGCGGCGATGTCGTCGAGCTCTTCCGCACGTGCGGCCTCGCGTCGAGCCATCAGGCCGCCTTGGCTGTCGTGCAGATGCTCTCTTCGCGCTGCAGCGCGTCCCTCCCCAAGGCGGACTCGCTCGATATCTCCGAGATGTGCAGGCGGCTTCCTGTGGGGTGCAGCGTCGAGTCCGCGGAGCTGTTCCGCTGCTACGTCGAGGTTCTCGACCCACCGGTGCTCGACGCAGGGGCGCAGGAGACTCAGGCCATGTGCGAGACCATCGAGGCGCATGTCAAGGCGAGCGACCCGCGTGTGGTGGAGCCTCTCGTGTTCTGCGCGTGGAAGCTCTGGTCGTGCGATGCCAGCGCGGCCCCAGAGGTGGCCACGCGCGTGGTCGCGCTCGTCAAGGACGTCGTGCTGCCGTCGCTCCACCAGACGGTCAACACCAAGTCATTCGCAGTCCTGCTCCTGAAGAGGTGCTACGCCTCCGGCAGAGAGGGCTCCGAGTCGCTCGCCTGCGCCGTGAAGGAGACAATGTCGGGGCTCCTCCGACCTCTGGTGTCAGAGAAAGACGACTCCCGCGTGGGCACCAAGGAGCTCGTCTGCAGTCTGGAGATAGCTGCGGGGCTGCTCTCCAACGCGCATCCCAACGCCAGCATCGACGAGATGGTGGAGGAGGTCGTGGAGCCGTGCACGTCGCACAAGGACCCGCGCGTCAAGAGGCTGGCCGTAAAGTGTATGGGCATCTACTGTTCGAGTGCCGCGAGTCCCGAGCACATGGGCAGTCCCCTCTTCAGCCACGCTATCCAGCTGTTCTGCGCGTCGCTCAACGAGGACGTGCCCCTCAAGAAGGTCGCTGCCCGAGCGCTGTTCGACGTGTGGCTCTCCTGCGGGCCGGACGCCATCCCGCAGCACACCCGCAGCCTCATCACAGACGTCGCGGGGACCCTGGACGGGGAGCTCTCGGGGCTGCTGACCGAGGGCACGTGCAAGGTCATGCTCGCCCGGCAGCCCGCCCCCGCTGACTACGTCGTCCTCGGGAGGATGCTGGCGCACGTGTTCTCGGACGCGTCCGAGTACACTGTGCAGCGGCACATCCGCTCGTTTTTCGCCGAGTTTGTCAAGTCGGGCGGCTCCGCCAGGGCCGCCGCTGTCTGCCACGCGCTCGTGCACGCTGTCCGCTGCTTCGCCGCGGGCAGGTGCAACATGACCGCCGCTTCGCGCGTAATGGAGTTTGTGCGCGACATGCTGCGCGTCGCGGAAAAGCCGAGGGAGGCCGTGCTGCCCTTCCTGCAGTGGAAGTTCCGCCTGGGCCACGACCTCATGGCTGTGCTGCTCTTCGCCGAGATGCTCGCGCGACCCAAGGAGCGTACAGCCAAGGCGATGCTCAAGGCCGTGCAGACGCTCGAGTGCGACGGTGACAACGCAGAGCTCGCCACGCTGGTCTCCTTCCTCACCGAGAGGGTCGCAGAGGCTCTCCCTGTCCTCGCCGAGGAGCTGCACAAAGCCCCGTCTGCTGCGACGGCAGACATCGGCGCCGAGAGAGCAAAGGCCGTGCTCGACTACGTGGAGCAGCAGCGCCACGAGTCGCAGCCCGAAGAGGAGGAGGACGCGATCGAGGACTCGGACAGCGAGAAGCCCGAGAGCCGCAAGGGGGGCCCCGCGGACATGGAGGCCGACAGCGAGGCGGGTGAGCTCGTCGTGGACCTCCCGTACGCCTCGGCGGACATGGAGGTCGACCAGCAGGCAGCGGTCCAGCCCACGCCGCTGCGGCCCGCGAGCACCGCGAGCGCGTTCGTCAAGGAGACGCCGGCGGAGCGCCGCGCGCAGACGCCGGACATCCTCATCGAGCTGGGCACCCCCAACGCCGAGTACCTCGCGAAGCTCGTCGCCGAGCTCGGGGGCATCGCGACGGTCCAGAAGCCCGGCGTCCCGTTCGAGCCGCGCGTGACGCACGTGATCGCGCACTCGGCGGCGACGCAGGAGCCGTCGGACCTCGTCGCCGCGGCGCTGCTGTCCCGCAGGTGGGTGCTGCCCGCCGAGTGGCTCGTCGAGTCCGCGAGGCGCGGCGAGTTCGTGCCCGAGGAGGAGTGCGGGGGCGCGCGGCTGTGCCACTCGATCAAGCGGTCGCTGCGCCCGCCCAAGCACGCGGGGGCGCCCAAGAGGGAGGAGAGGGAGAAGGGGCTCGAGGGCGTGCGGATCTACATCTCGCCGTCGATCGTCTCGGACATGCTGATACACGCGCTGCTCGTCGACATCGGAGGAGCGCAGTTTGTCGAGCGCAGGGCCGACGCGCACATCGCGCTGGTGCCGCCCGGCGAGGACAACCTCTCGCAGGAGGGCGGCGAGGGCCAGACCCCGTGCAGCCCGACGTACTCGGAGGTCTGGACGTGGACCTCGCTGGTCCGCAAGCTGTACCGCTGCGCGCAGGAGCAGACGGCAGAGGGCCCCGGGCCCCAGGAGGCGTCCGCGCAGCCAGAGAAGACGGCCGAGGAGGTGGAGCCGGCGGAGGAGAGCCAGGCAGCGAGCAGCGAGGACGCGGACGCCCGGGACGACCGTGAGCGCCGAGCAGGCAGATGTGTGGTGTGTTGACAAAATATAGAATGACCCAACTAGTGTTCGTACACTCAATTGAGCCCGCGATTTGGATCCCATGGGAGATTTGCACCGAGTAAAAATCTTCTTAGGTCGGGAAAATCTCAGGCCCGTGCGTGGTTGTTTGGCGCGCGCGGGATGTCGCAGTCGCCGATGCAGATGCCGCAGCAGCCGGCGTACCGATCGCCGGCCATGCCGCCGCACGTGACCGTGATGAACAACGACGGGGTGCCGCTGGACTTTGACACGTCGACGGCGTCGGCGGTCTCGCGCATCGTGGGCTTCGTCAAGCAGTTCAAGCACGGCGTCACGCAGGAGCACCAGACGATGAAGAAGCTCTGCGAGGACTACCGCGACATCCTCGCCCAGTTCGACAAGCTCGAAGCCCTCCCCAAAACCCGTGCGTCCCCTCGAGCGAAGCCCAGCGAAGCGCCCAGCCAGCGTCACTCTTCACTCTTCACTCTTCACTCTTCACTCTTCACTCTTCACTCTTCACTCTTCACTCTTCACTCTTCACTCTTCACTCTTCACTCTTCACTCTTCACTCTTCACTCTTCACTCTTCACTTATCTCTTCACTCTTCACTCTTCACTCTTCACTCTTCACTCTCCGCTTATCACTCATTTCTCTGATCTCTGACCTTTGGGGCGGCGCGTGTGCAAGTCGAGGGGCTCAAGGACGAGCCGGAGCTGATCGCGCTGACGACGCCGCAGCCGATGGGGCTCAAGGCGGACACGTCCAAGTACGCGGCGCACGTCAACGCGCAGCTCAAGTCGGTCGAGGAGGAGCGCAGGAAGCTCGTCGAGGCCCTCGGCGCCGCCTCTGCTGTCCTCAAGCCGACCTAGGGGGATGCTGCAAACGCCCCGCACGAGGCGCACTCCGCGGGCGTGTCTGGTGTATCTTCTACAGCGCAGGGGAGGAAGAGGAGGAGGCTGCATCGACAGCGCAATTGCAAATGCAAAACGGGGACGATGGCACTGCTGCCTCGTGCTTCGTGCTTCGTCACACCGGCTGCGCAAAGAACTGCTTGACGGCGTCGAGGTCGTAGCGCGTGAGCTGCGTGCGCAGCTCCGCCTCGCGCGACGAGGGCACCGCCTTGCCGCGCAGCAGGAACTTCATTCGGTACAGGTCCTCGATGACGCCTGCAGGAGGGCAGTGCCGGGCGGGGTCAGCGGGACGCCCAGAGGAGCTGTGATGGCGCGCACCGAACAGGAGCTCCAGGACGCGCTTCTTGGCGGCGTGCTCGCGCCTGTCCTCGTCGGCCCTGCGCAGGATGTCCGCGAGGTCCTCGGAGAGGAACGCCATGAGCTCGGCCTCGTGCAGCTGCAGCTCGCGGAGGGGCTCCTGCAGCTTGACCCTCTGGTGCAGCGTGAAGTGCGCGTCGAGCCTGATGTTGATGAGGTCGAGCATGTGCGGGATGCTGGCATCCTTAAGCTGCGCAGCGACGTGCACCCTGGTGTTGCGGTCCGTCGCCTCCTTGGTCAGGGCGTCCTTGAGCGTCCCGAGCGTGGCCACGCTGTCCGAGCGGAAGACGGCCTCGCCCTTGCGGTAATCGCACACGACTACGCTGCCGGTGAAGGCGGAGCGGAAGTACATCTTCACCTCGTCGCTGATGACCTTGTCCGGCACGTCGGCGAAGCACATCGAGACCCACGCGTGCATCTCGGCCACGGAGAAGCTTCCCGTGAACTTGACGTCGCTCATGGGCCTCGCGAGCTCGCTGGGGTCGAGAGCGGAGACCCTTTCGTGCAGGGAGAGCGGGTGTATCGTGACCGAGGTGGACTGCACGGTCGCGGGCGCCATCTGCGGGAGGATGTGCGCACGCAGCGTCCCCGCGCGGCCCTCTATCGTCTGCACCTTGAGTTCGATGCGGTGTGTGTCGGGGATGAGGACACGGCACGTCGCCACGAGCTTGTTCCCGTTCTCGCCCGGGCCGGACTTGCCGATAGCCACGATGCACACGTTGCGGTCCACCTCCTCGATCTCGAGGTCCACGTTGCTGGAAAGCGCGATGTACTCGATCGGGGTCTTGAGCTCGAACGTCAGCCTGTGGCACCCCTCCCCGGGGACCAGCGCGATCTTCGTGCTGATGGGTATTGACGGTACGGTTATCGTGGGAATCGCCTTGGCCTTAGCAGCTTCCTTGGCAGCCTGCTCCTCGAGCTTGCGGACCTCGGCCTCGGTGTCCTTGATCTTGCGGCGGAGCTCCTCCTCGCCCTTGGCCAAGTACTCCCTCGCCTGCGCGTCTGGACTGGCCTGCGCTGCGAAGGCAAAGTTGCACTGGTCCGGGGAGAAGGCCATGACCTTGCCCGAGAAGGTGGAGACCACAATGTCCTCGTACTTGGCCGCGATTATCATTCCGTGGTCCACCGCCTGAATCGACTCGTTCAGCGCGGTCCTGAAGCGAAGCGAGGGCGCCGACGTCGTCGACCGGTCCTCGAACGAGTAAACCTCGACGGATCCGTCCTCGCGGCCAATGGCGATGTCCTTGAAGCCGTCCGAGCAGAAGTCTGCACTCGTGATCGTGCGCACCGCAGCGTGCGACGTGTTCTTGTCGCCGTGGACCGACCACAGCTTCTTGTACTCTGCGTTGTTCATTCCCATCATCCCGAAGCATCCGTTCTCCGTACCGTACACAACAAGGCGGCTGTAGTGGAATCGAAGGGGCCACATCAATCGATGAAAGACAGAATGGAATGATGTACTCTGAAGTGCGGGTCTCCGCATCGAAGCGGTGGAGAGCGGTGGCAGCGGCCTCGGCGGGGATCTCCCAGAGGACCTCGCTGCCCTGCAGCACGCGGACGACGCGGTCGCTGCACGCGAGGATGCAGTCGAGCTCCGAGTCGCTGGTGAGCATCATGCAGAAGAAGTCGTTGATGCGGTCGTGGCACTGGTAGAAGTCCTTGTCCTTGAGGTCCACAAAGTGGTAGAACGAGTTGTCGCCCGCCGCGAACACGTCCGTCCCCTCGATGAACAGCCCGTGTATCACCTCGGTCAGGCTCGTCTCGAACCTGAAGAACTCCCGCCCCTGCGACCACCGGGGCTCAGCGGTTCCGCGACGCGCAGAAAACCCGTCGACTGCAGAGACGCGCTCACCTTCTTGGTGACGCCAGCGACCGAGTGTCCGGACGCGTAGAACACGCGGTCCTTGGCCCCTCTGGGACCCCCGAGCTCAATCCTCGTCACCGGGTTTCCCGTCGGAAGCGTCTTGTATTTTTGCTGAAAACCGGCAGGAGTCAGCAATGGGCCTGCTGCTGGGAGGCCCGCACGTCGATGTCGCCCTTCTTGACGGAGAAACACGTCAGGGTGCCCGAGTCGTCGCCGACGACGACGCGCTGCTGCTCGGGGCCCGCGGCCGCTGCCTTGGCAGACTGCGGCAGCACGCAGACGGTGCGAGGCTCGAGCTGGCCGACCTGCACGAGGTCCACGCGGGTGAACTGCAGTTCCTTGGAGCTCATGTGTTCCGCTGTTTGTTTCCGTTGGCGACCCCCGGCACGTGGGGATCACACGTTGCTGCTATTTATGCCTCGCGTATCTTCCGCAGATTCTCCCTGATGAGATTTTCTGGGGTGTTTTTTGCGAGGCCAGAATCCGGCCATACCGCCGTGCAGATGCACCTCCGTGTCCTTCGCCACAATTGGGCGATCTCACCAGCCGACCCAACGCGTCATGCGGTTCCTGATATTGTTTTCCGGGTATCTTTGGAGCACTTGATTCGAGTGTCAATCGCTTTTCTCATGAAGCGCATCACCAGCTACTTCGACATCGAGGACCTGGGCGCAGGCCCCGACACCAAGCGCTCGCGCGACCGGCCCCAGCAGCGCTCCCCAGTCCCCTCTCCTCCCTCGGCCAGCGCAGCCGCCTCTGCTGTGCGCCAGCGGGCGTGCGAGGTCGTCAGCTGCTCGCGCCGCACAGACGTGCCCGCGTTCCACCTCGCCTGGGCGCTCGACCGCATGCGCGCGGGCCACGTCGACGTCGCCAACCCGCGCAACGCCTCGCAGGTCTCGCGCGTCTCGCTCTCGCCGGCCGACGTGCGCTGCTGGGCCTGGTGGAGCAAAGGTCCGGATTCCCACTTTCCCGTCGTTCCTGTCGGTTTTTCCGCGCTTTTCTCTCAGACCCGCCGTCTCTCACCGTCACTCCCGCAGACTACTCCGAGTGGCTCGAGGCGTGGCGCGACGCGGAGTCGCCAGAGGGCAGGCTGCTGCGGTCGTACGACGCCCACGTGTTCAACTTCACGATCAACACGCACTGCGCCGAGCTCGAGCCCGGCGTGCGCTCGTCGCTCGAGCAGCGCCTCGGGCAGCTCGCGGAGCTCGCGCGCGAGTTCGGCCCGCGCTCGGTCGTGCTGCGCTTCGACCCCGTCGTCCACTGGCGTCCCCTGCGCGCGCCCGCGGGCTCCGCGGTGCTCGACAACCTCGGCTCGTTCGACCGCGTCTGCGAGGCCGCCGCCCAGGCGGGCGTCGCGGACGTCACGATGGCCTTCTGCCTCGCGTACCCCGCGGTGCGCGCGCGCATGCGCAGGCGCGGGCTCGAGCTCGTCGAGCTGCCGCCCGACGACCGCCTGAGGCTCGCGCGCGAGCTGGCCAGGCGCGCTGCGGAGAGGGGCGTGCAGCTCCGCGCGTGCAGCCAGCCGTCGCTCGTCTCCGGGGAGGTCGCGGCCGCGTGCTGCATCGACGGCGAGCGCATCGACGAGGCGCTGGCGGCGAGGGGCAAGCGTCCGCTCAGCGCGGCGACCAAGAAGAAGGACCCGGGCCAGCGCGCGACCTGCCGCTGCGTCAAGAGCGCCGACATTGGCGGGTACGGCGCCCAGTTCGCGTGCAGGCACTCGTGCGTTTACTGCTACGCCAACCCTGCAGCAGTTCCCGCAACAGCAGCTCGCACTACAGAGGAGAGCAACACCTGATGCTTACCGGGGGCTTTATTTGCTTCGTGCCCAACTCAACTTAAGGCTCTTGCTGGCTTTGAACAGTGTAGACGAGGAACAACAGCGAAATGGGCTGCTCTCCTTGCTGCGTTCATGGGTAGACCTGGACTAATGGTGCAGTAAGTCGTTGAGGGCCCTGGCCTCGATTTCAATCAGCAGGGCGCTCTCTGCGTCCATCTGGTGGGGCGACGAGCGGCACATCGCAGGAATCGCCCACACGATCAGCCTGTGGACGGAAGCGAAGAGGTCGCCGAGAGTGGTCCCCTGGTAGCGCCCCTGAGTCGCGGCCAGCCGGAATGCCTGCGCCTCCTTCGCGATCCCGGTCCCATTGGCGAGGGTCGCGAGGAACGTCTCCCACGTGTGGGCCGGGTCCGTCGTGAAGGTGGCGTCCTTCACGAACGTGTTGGCGAGCTCACCGAGCTGCCCGAGGATGGCCCCGCAGCACTGGGCATTGTACAGGCAGTCGGGGTAGAGCTGCTGCCCGGGTTCGTCGAGAGCGAAGTACAGATTGATGACCTCCGCAGCGACCTCCTGGGCCTCTGCGCAGCCTTGTGCGCGGTGGGTGGTGAGAAGCACCCACGGGGTCTGGAAGCGAGCGTGAGTGCTGCAAGAGTCTTCATCTTTGTCCTACCGTCTTCTCCACGGCGAGGTCGTTGCGGATCTTCGGGATCGTCATGCGGGGGACCACGGGACGGACGAGGGCGACGACATCAGCTGGTGCGGCCCGAGTCTCAGGCAGCGCGCTGGATCTGGGCGCCTGGTTGCCCCTCTTGGACACGCTGTACGGCGTCTGCTCGAACAATAGTACGTCGGTTTTGGCGCCGGGCAATCTCCCGACATAGGACAAACAAAAGGGTGCGCACGTAGTGGGCAACGTGGAGAAGGTGAGCCGGCGAAGAGACGTTGACGTTCTTGCCGCGCTGCTGGGAGCTGGGTGAGGGGGTGCGGTGGTCGTAGCGGGTTCGGTACCGTGAGTCTCGCGATCTGGCGGTCGCCTGCCGGAGTGGTAATTCCGGAGCTCCCACCTCGGTTCTGGCAGTGGGATGGGCCGCTGAGAACAAGGTACCACGAGCAGGAGCCGTCATACCTTCGGGGGGCTGAGGTGGCGGCGATGGAGCCATTCGGCGGTGGGAGCCTGCGCATAGGGGTGGGGAAGTACATTAATACGGATGCTGTTTACTTTTCTTTCATAGGTTGGAACTCGAGTGTGAGGGCCCATGCGGTGGATAATACTGAGGCGGACCTCCTCGGCCTCGTCGCCTGTCCCCTCGGCCTGAAGGTCGATCTCCTCGGTCTGGTGGTCGTCGAACACGAAAGTCGGAGAGTACTGTCAAAGTCCAGATAAGTTGCCCGCCATCCGGGACGGGGTTAATTGTGGAGGGTGGTGCGGGTTGTCTAGGCTGAAAGCACCATTGCTTGGTATGCCTCGGCTCTGACCGCTGTTGCACCGCGATTACACGGGAGTGGAGGCTTGGTGGGGGAAGGACAGACAACAGAGAGAAAAGATGCGGGAGGAAGAGGCGGGGTCTGTTGAGACACAGCCAAACGGATATTCACAAATAGAAGAAAAAGAAAAGAGCCGTTGATATTACGTGGCGATCTGCGCAGACGGCATCACATCAATAATAGGCTTGCTCTGTCGACTATCGGTATCGCGAGCCCACGAGGACAGAAACTTCCTCCCATTTGGTGTTGCGATTAGGTTGAGCAGGGTTGCTGGGGCATCCGTTATAATTCACGAGATTTTGAACTCCAACCACTTGATTTGTGTACAAGCTCGCGCGCACGGAAGTCACAGAAGAGAAAGGACGAACGACCAAGTGAACTGACCGTTACCATGATCATCAGCTTTATTTTGTTTCTAACAATGAAAGACGCGGCGCCCGTGTGCCTGCCTACTTGGCCTCGCCACGCTGGATGGCGAGAGCTCGGTCCATGAGCGCACCCTCGTCGGGGAGATTGGGGAAATCACGTAATAGCGCTTGGATCTGCTCCACGACCTGCAGGTTGTAGAACACGAGCTGCGCAGGCCGCAGAAACTCGTTCATCGCCCTCGCCCAGCACGCGTACTTGTGCCAGTTGATCATCCCCTGCGTAGGAGCACAGCCCGGTCAGCGTTCTGAGCGCACGGCGCACACTAGGACACTCGGACAGCGCACGTTGAGAGTGTCGGGAATCGTGTCGTGGAGAACAGCGAAGTCTCTCAGGTGGATGTGCAGGGCTGCCACTCGCTCGCTGGAGCGGTTGGCCTCGCGCAGGTGCCGGCGGTACTCGGCGTAGTTACCCTCTGGGCTGAACAGCATCCCGAGGGTCTGCAGCGACGAGCACTGCGACATGTCCAGCGTCCCCCTGCGAGGCCTCCCGTGCGCCGGGTCCGCAGGGACGATGCCGAACACCTCCGGCTGCACGCCGCAAGCCAGAAGCGCGCGCACCACGGCGCCGCAGGACAGCGCGCTGTAGAGCGCGAGGGACGAGTGGTAGTTCCTGAGCCTCACGAGGTGGTCGGCGATCGTGCTGAGACGCTTGAACACGCGGCGGCGGTCGACGGGGGCGCCCTCGACAAAGCGGCCCTCGAGGAGGCTGTGCACGGCCCAGCGCGAGAGCTCGTTGAACCTTCGCATCATCGCGCAGACGTTGGGGGCCGCCGCGTCCTGGGCCCCGTTCCTCCGCCACGCGCAGGCCAGCAGCTCGCGCTCGCGGATGCGGTAGAACGCGCGCATGTCCCTGAGGCAGAGCTGGTTCGCAATCTCGCCCTCGTCGACGTCGTCGATCGTCAGTCTCGGGCTGAAGATCGTGAAGGGGACCCGCGGCGGGTTCGGCTCGACGCCCCTCGGCGCCCGCGGGGCCCAGCTCGGCAGCTCGTCGTCGGCCGTCGCCATGTCCCTGAGCATGCGCGCCTTGGCCTCGTCGAGCTTCGCCAGGGCCGCGCTGAGCTCTCTGAGGGCCTCGCGGGCCTGCGTCGCGCCGCCCCCCTGGGCAGCGCCGGCCTGCGGCAGCGCGTGCGAGGCCTCGGCGTCCTCCGCCGCCCGCGCGAACCTGACGATCTGGTCGTGCAGGCTCTCGCTGCAGAAGTCCAGCGGCTCCTTCTGCACCCACGCGGTCAGCGCGCGCAGGGCGGGCCCGCGGCCGGCGCCCGCGTTGGCGGGCTCCGCGTGCAGCTGCGCCAGCTTCGACAGCAGGCGCTCGGGGGTCGCGAACGCGGGGTACGCGAGGAAGAAGGCCGACTGGAACGACGCGTCGCCGCTGCGGCCCCCGACGCCGCCCGCAAGCCAGCGCACGAGCTGGTTCAGCGTGCCCGCGACGATCTCCCTGTGTATGCCCGCGCCCCTGAACAGGCAGTTCTCCCCCTCGGTGGCCTCCTCCTCCCACAGCGGCACGTTCTCGCGCTCCGCTTGCACTGCGCCGGGCCGCGCTCAGCCGTTGAGTGCAGAGAGGGAGGGCGCACCCTTGGCCACGTTGGTGTCGAGAGACGCGTCGTCGTCGTCGCTGTCGTCGGACGAGGCGTCGAACTCGGTGGTGGGGGCGCTGCTCTCGCTGGCGTCCTCGTCGAGGGCGTCGAGGAACGAGTAGACCTCGGGCGCCTCGACCTCCGGGTCGCCCTCGGACGGCGCCGGCAGCGGGCCGAACAGCGACGTGGCGTCCTTGCAGCCGAGGCGCAGCAGCGGCGCCAGCGAGTGGCGCAGCGAGGGGTCGCCCGTGTGCTGCGTGTAGTCGACGGGGTCGCTGCCCAGCCCGCCCCTGAGCGCGTCGCACAGCTCCGGCATCAGCGTCTCCGCCTCCCTCAGCAGCGCGTCCCTCGTCTCGGTCAGCTGCGGGGCGGCGTGGTGACAAAGGGAACTCAGGACTTCAGCGGCCCCCAAGAGATGAACGGGCGTGTTCGGTTGAGTTTCCAGTCCGGGGATTCAAACTGCGGCCCAATCAATTGATTCCGGAAACTGGGAAGTTGCGCGCAGAGTGGGGGAGAGAGAGAGAGCTGCTGCGCGCACGCCCGACTCGTGCAGGTAGTGCAGCACGAGCTCCATGACCGCGGCCGGGGGCAGCGCGTCGGGGGCCTCTGTCCGCGCGGCGCGCCTGTGGTCGCGCCCGAACGACGCAGCGCCCGCGCCCTCGATGCCCGCCGCGATGCCGCTGACGGCGGGCGCGCGCGGGGCCCCCAGCAGCGGCCGGCACCGCTCGCGCAGCTCGAGGACGCCGGCGTGCTGGCGCATGGCCCGCGCCAGCCACTCGGAGCGGTCCGACGCCGGCGGAGGAGCCGCGGGGGCCGCGGGGGCCGGCGGAGGGGTCGCGGGCGGCGCGGTGTCGTCGTTGTCCGCCATCGCCGCACCTTGAGACGCGGCGCGGTCGTCGAGGTCGTAACCCACCGTTTTACTTTCGGCCGGGTGACGCGTTGCACAAAAAGGGGAAAAGAGGGAGGTGGATATCTCTCCCAAGATGATGCGGCGGGCGGGGCTGGAAGAGGGGACCTTGGGTGGGCAGCCCCCTTCACCTCTTCAGAGGACAGACTTTGGCCAGCGAGTCGGGGATAAGTGGGTGACTGGCCGGAGAAGATACCAGTATCTGTCTGATATCAGCTCGAGATCTTTGCTGCGTATCTAATCCAACAGGCATTTGTGGCGCGCGGGCTCCCGACTGCTGTGCGCTCAACGCTGAGGATGGACGGACCGAGCCCGCAGGGGATGGACATGCCGATGGTGGACCCCGACATGCCGCACAGCGAGGCGGAGAACGAGGAGGAGGAGCGCCGCCGGTTCTCGACCGAGCTGCAGTTTGTCCACCTGCTCGCCAACCCCCTCTACCTCTCATGTGCCGCCGCTTCTGCCTCGCTTCTCCCTCGGTTTTGCCGCCTCTCGTGTGTGCGCTGACATCGCCGCGTCTGGCCTCTGGCAGATCTGGCGCAGGAGAAGTTCTTCGAGAACAAGGCGTTTGTCGCGTACCTGGCGTACCTGAGGTACTGGAAGCGGCCCGAGTACGTCAAGTACATCGCGTACCCGCACTGCCTGTTCTTCCTCGACATGCTGCAGGACGAGCAGTTCAGGCGCGCGATGCTGCACCCGCAGCTCGTCAACACGATCTACGCGCAGCAGTGCTTCCACTGGAGGTTCCACCGCACGGCCACGCTCCTCAAGAACGCCGCCGCCGCAGCTGCAGCCGCCGCAGCCGCCGCAGCCGCAGCCGCTCCTCCCCAGCCAGACGACAAGTGACCACCCTCTCTTCATTCGCTCTTGCCTGCTCTGTGCGTGCCCTCTTGGGAGGACGAGGTCACCAGCTGCGGCCTTGCGGGCTGAAGGGAGGGGACTCGAGGATGCGGACGCAGTCGAGGAACCCGCGCGACTTGGCCACGCGGACGGCGTCCTCTGTGTGCATCCGTATCTTGCGCGCCTGCTGCCTGTCGGGCGCGAAGCACTCGGCCAGCGCCAGCAGCACGTCGGCCTGCCCCCTCTCGCACGCCCGCGCGACCATCGCGGGCGTCAACGCCGACGCCCCGAGCGCGAACGGGGGCAGCGCCAGTCTGCGCACGACCTGCGCGTCGCCCGAGTCGCAGGCGGCGTCGAGGCCCTCGCAGCAGCAGCTGCGGTCCGGCGCGAGCTGCATGGGCGGCCGCAGCAGCGACTCGACGACGCCCACGCCGCCTGCGCAGGCGGCGCGGAACACCATCGAGCGCGTGAACTCGCCCGCGGGGACGCCCTCCTCGGCGAGCAGCAGCGCCACCGTGTCGACGTGGCCGCGGGCGCAGGCGACGAGCAGGCGGTTGTTGCGGGCGAGGGTGGCGGTCCTGTCGAAGGCGAACGCACGGGGCCTGGAGAGCGCGAGGCGCAGGGTCTCGGTGGCCCCGACGCCGCACAGGAGCAGCGCCACGGCATCCGCGGGCACGCGGACGTCCTCGCCGGACCGCAGGGAGTCGAGGGCGCGGCACAGCTCGTCGACCTCGAGGCTGGTGCACGGGGCCAGGGTGCGGGTGAGGGAGGGAGAGAGGGCCAGCGTGGACTTGGCGCGCTGCGAGCCGCAGAGCAGCGTCAGGTGCGCCAGGAGGTCGACGTAGGCGCCGCCCAAGCGCAGGGCGGGGCGCTCGACTCGGGCCAGGCAGACAGAGGTAAGGGCGGGAGGGAAGGAGAGGGCGAGGGTGAGGAGGTCGAGGCGGCCCAGCAGAGGCACGACATCGTTCCGGAGGTGCCACGCAGCCTCGATGGCAGAGATAACGCCCTTGTCGTTCATTGGCACATAAGATACCGGGGCAGCGGTCAGGAGATATATCCGACTGAGAGACGTAGCCATTGCACAAGGCAGGGACGTACAACTCCTACACATACAGCCCCATCAAAGTGAAGGCAGAGGGGAGAGTGAATCTACAAAAATCCGCATAGCACGATAACAACGAACAGGCAGATAAGATGAGACAACAAACCTTCAACCCTGCAGGCTGACCCCAAGCACGCACCTAACCCCCCAACGACCAACAAAAGACAGTACCCAGCAGAGCACAACCCAACACCTCCAGGTATCACCAACGTGAAAAGAGCCCTCAAACATCGCCTACTCCCCGACACAACAAACAACCACACCATAATAAGCAGGTTAACCATGCACGCAATCAAATAAATGAACCAAAATGGAACGAGGCTCTGGAATCCGTATTCCAAGAACCACCCCTGAATGCACCCACCAAGATTAAATGTATGCTATCAGTAAAGCAATTCAAAGAATTCTCATCTTAGTCCAGAATTACTACAATTGATCTCACGTGCCATTTTGTCCTTTTCAGAAACAAGCACAGCCTGATGCCAGAATCATTTTTTCTCAGCTTAATCATCATTGTTTGGGCACCAAGGGAAGGAGGGGAAGGAGTTTAGAACCATTCTATCACTGGGAAGAAAATGCCCTGTATACAGCAATTTCAAGAAGCAAGATCAAGAAGTAAGGAAAAAATAAGGAGCAAGATAGAGTGGACTGCATCTGTCTCAGTTGGTCCTGTAGGTGGAACTTGAGAGCCATTCTGAATTTGCTAAAGAAGTGCTTGATGTTGATCGGGCACTACTTGTACTAAGTCTGGTTGAGCCTCTTCATTATTTACATGCATTAAAGTCAGTATCAGTGAATGAATGTTTTAAGAAGAAACTGCATCCTACTTCTTCCAATTAAATACAGAATTATTTATCCGTAATCTCTGTGCTAAGTTTGTGGTCCTTTATGTACTGGATCCACAGAACACAGTAACTGACATTCATCATGATGACAGGGCTGATCTGGGGCATAAATATCACTATAAAGAGGAAGAAAAGAGAGATGATAAGAAGAAGAGCAAGAGGGCAGTACCATGTGGGTATCTGTACAGGTCCTGCAAAATATCCATGGTGCCACATGGGTACCTGCACACCTGGTGTATCTGTTGTGATTTGTGGAATACATTATCATATGAATGACCACCTTAATACAGAATACATTAACCTTGCAACCCCTTAAGATGCCCTTTGTAGAGTACACTGCAAATGAGCTTGTGCAAGATGGATATAGTGCAGAGTCTTTTTTCTCCCCTGATGGAATAAGACCCCATCTGCACAAATCCCAATGGCGTACCATGGGCACCACTGCAAGGCACAGTGGTTCTGGCTCCTGGCATTGGCGCCCTGGCAGATCTTTGGCCTGGCACTCGTGGTCCTCACCACAGCAGCACTTCTCCTGCCCCCAAGGTGCCTATCAGCACTGCTGGGGGTTGGTACCAATGCCAATCAGAACAGGTATCCCTACCCACCCCCTCTTCTCACTGCTACATACACATGCCCACAAACACCCCCCAGGGCTGGGCAGACCCACGACCCACAGAGTGATGACCAGCGGTGCCCCAATACAAACATCAACTACTGTACCCCCCCACAACTGAAAGGCACATCCAGAAAACCCCACTGTGCCTGATGCCCACAGGGCCCCATGCCACTGGCATTGCCCCACTGAACTGCAGTACAGCTGCAATGGCAGCCCCACAGACGACACCACCACCAGAGCACAGCAGGAGCCATCTGCCAGACCCCATAAGTCCCACACCCCCTTCTGAGAAATATCCCAGCCCACACCCGGAAATACTGAAGAATACGTGCCATAAAAAGGTGGCAAAACACACTAACAAAACAACAGCTATACAAACCAGCTGCAGCATGGAGGAGGCCCCACCAGTAGACACCCCAGAGGCCACTGCTGGTGCCCCCCCACCACCAAAGTGCCCCCGTGAGGACCTGCTGATGGCTGATGCAGACCATATGCAAACAAACAGTAATGCCAAGAAAGACCAGTCCACAGCCCCAGGTGCACCGTTCCTGGACAGTGCCTCAGACCTGAACCCAATGATGACTATGCTAGACACTGAGCTCCTCCTAACCCTAATACAAGCACATATGCTGGCAGAACAAGACAAACCCCAGAAGCAGAAGCTTGCAGAGCTGACCTGCCTTGATGAGACTGCCCTGGCTGCCTACTTCACTAAGTCTACAGATAAAGTCAACATTGCCCTACATGAGGCAGCGAGCACTCCAAAGAGCCAGCTGCAGAAGGATGGTAGCTGGGCATGACTTGCACAATGGCTGCAGTCAGCCAGAGACCAAACGGACCCAGGCACCAAAAAAGACCAGGTCCTGCCACTGAGCTTCACTGTAGCAGCACATAGCAGCATCATGTGTAGCAGCACGTAGCAGAACCATGCATAGCAGCATGCAGCGGACCCTCTGCTATGCCATATAGTTCATTCTATGCACTGCTGTGGCAGGGTCTGCTACGCGCCGCTACATTGCTTGATGTGAATGATTTTGGACCTAATCCTAATTTGTTCATTGTAAAAGACCTCAGGAAGTGAAACACTGAGGGAAGTGCCAATGGTCAGATACTCAAATACTTCATCAATGTCCATCGCAGGATCAAAAAAAGTGGCAGTTCGGCATTGCAAGCCAGCTACACACAACACACCGGGGCCAGATTCTGACTACTACGTGTGAGCCGACCTAGCTCAGTCGGTAGAGCGCACGGCTCTTAACCGTGTGGTCGAGGGTTCGACCCCCTCGGTCGGCGTTTTTGAGTGATTGCAAATTCCACATTTGTTCCATTTCTCATACCGGGAATTCACATTACTCATTCACTTTGTTTCGCCGACACTTCTCGTTGCATCACCGCACATGTCTGGTGTGCCACCAAGATCACCTCTTGTAGCCCACCCTCCGCAGTCCCTAGCTAGAGTAATCACACTCATAGCAGCCGTCTCCTGCGCTCCGCAGTGCCTCACGAGGCTCGCGTGGCTCTTTGATTCCCTCCTGTGTTTCCCGTGGTGCAGTGACTTCTAGCCTGCAGCAGATCATTCAGCCCGGTTTCAACTTCGAACCCTCAGCCGACAACGTCAACACTCAGGCAATGTGAACCAACTGGAGCGCAAGGCGTACGCCCAGGCCAACCGGGCTGGTGATCCGCGAGGCGAGACGTCAGGAGGAGGACAACAGGAAAGCCCTCGAAGACACCCCCTGGGTGCTCATAGCCCGCCGGCAACCGCCCGTATCGGTCAGGGACCCAAGAAACCCATCGCAGGCGTCTGAAAGCCCGCGGCCAGGGACGAAGTGGAGGCCCAGCTCTCACACAGGCTTGAAGGACGGCGGTCGCCGTATGCCCACACAAGGGGGAGCGCTGCCGGTAGTCCTTCGCAACGGGGGCTGCCGTTGGAGGTTGATGGCCACCTAGTGCAAGCCGACAACAGATGAACGCCCCGCGCCGCCTTGAATCTCGACCACCCTGCTGGGTGGCGCAGACCTCGCTGACCTGATTGTCGGCGACCCGCCAAGTCCAGTACGTCTTCCTCCCCCCCCTACCGCAATCCCCGTCTGAAACTTGACTTCTACGATGTCGCTGAGTACCATGAGAGCGCCTGTCCCCACGCAGAGCGCACAGGTCCGCATTGATTTCTTGTGAATGTGTAGCTCCTCACGTCCTCACGCCCACCATCCTGGTACGACTGCGCGCGACGTTGCGTTGGCGTCCTCGATGCCCTCCCAGAAAAGGACCTCAACAAACCAGAAATGCTGTGGATTTATCTGGAATTTCTTTGGGCGACGGGCTCCATTGTCCTTGTTCGGGTTCAATTAGGTCAGATCTCACAGGGGCAGCTTGGGTTCCGCGACTGCTGAGACGTGTAATGCCCTATCGCATAAAACTGAATATCGCGTGTTACATCATCAGCACGTGTCGTTGACCTCGGGCAACGGCAAAGCAGAACGAGCACAACACTCAGTTGCTTAAGAGCAGCGCATAACACCAGTCCCACCCCTCCCGCCCATCTCACCTTCGTCAACGCGCCCTATAACCACCGCACGACATGGCAGCCACTGTCACTGCAGTTCTCACCACCCGTGGTTCGCTCATTTTACTGCATTCCACTGCCCTTTTTTTGTCACTCAGAGGACCGGCGCGGGCAGTGCTACTGGCGGCTATGCAGTGCATCCCGCCCCTGAACCCCACTCAGGCCTCTCACCTTTTGGACCCGCCCACGATCACGCCGAGGCTGACAGGACCCCTGGGTGGAGTATTCACCTCCGACGTCATTCTGCGCCAGATGGTCCCGCCCCGCTGGAACGCCTCGGCAGCCTTTGGTTGCGCAATCCCCCCAGTCTCGTTACCGCTGTCAGACTCAGACACTGTTGCGTAGTCGACCCGGTCACGCTGGCGATTACCCCACTCAGGATCGCGATGACGGAGGGGAAGGGGGCGTGCGAGCTAAAGGGGAGCATCCGGACTAAGCTGCTGGACCTGATCAGAGAGGGGCACCCGAAGGTGACGGGCCTACTGGTCATGAAGTTCAGCATCGCAGTGTGGTGGAGCGAGAGCATTACACTTTCGGGTATTGACTATCAAAGAGATATGCACTCTGTTCTGAGCTTCGCCATCGAGCCCTGCCCCATCACCCTCCCCAGAGACTCCTGTTACCTCTTCACCATCGTCCCCAGCAACTTTGTGTCTACGAGGTCCTCGGGAACCGACATGAGGCTCCGCACCCAAGGCCAGCATCCCATAATGAGGAGCAGCACCTGCCCCCTCAAAGTCGGAAACGCAGTACTCACCAAAGACAGCCCCGAAAATGGCGGTTGAGTGGTCTCTGCCAACCAGGGCACCCTCATTCAAGGCTGATTTTTCAGCACATGGTCAGGAATGCACCCAAGAAGGCTGCTCTCTCAATTGCACATACAATAAAGGATGGATATCACTTCTGATTATCCAATAGCATGAGCAACCTTAGTTTCCGCTCTGTTCTGGATTATTTCGCTTTTCTACCTTGAAATCCAAGCAACAGCATCTCCTATGACAATTCACAGGCACATTCTATCTGTCAGTGAAGGCCGACCACCAGTGCATCACCTTCTTTCAAAGTTGCTGCCAGCCCTGGCTTCTCTAACATTTCTTCACTTGAAAAAGTCTGAGAGCATTGCAATATACCAAGATCTGACAGTAACAGGAATTGTACTAACAAAGTGTCATTGGAAGTATAACAGTGTCTGAAGTGGGTGGTTTCCTAGGTCACGTCAGGCACGAAAGTAAGCCAATATTGACAAAAATATCTTGGACAATATCCTTCAAGATCCCGTTATGATACTACTCAACATGTAAANTTTTCGATTTCGATGGTACTACTCAACATGTAACATTAAACAAGCCTATTTTTTCATAATTTCTGTACCTGAACAGAGTGGTAGAAAAATGGTAGAGCATGAGCTGTTATACTACAGATAACAAAGGTCATTGGTAAGCAAAAAAACTGCTGTATGATTCTTACACTTTCTGTTCTGGCAGGATGGTATGTAAGAATAACTTGTAGACCAAGTCTTATCTGAATGAGTAAGCATACAGAAAAGAACATACTCTGATACAGTGAAAATGATTCCTAAGGGAATGACCCCCTTGAGGGAACTGTTAACTCCATAGACCTGTGCAGAGCGTGTGCTTTACAGGTCATTAGAGTTAAAAGAACCCCAGAAGGTCAGAGCTGAGGTGATCTCCTTTTAATTTCTGCATATCTATGTTTAGACTCAGTGTTCTGGAACAGACACAGGGGGTATTGATACATATCACTAGTTAAAATATCATTTTTTACTATTCGTACCCCACAGTAGTATGTCACCTGTATAGAGAAGAAATTTGGAATTGCATCCTGGTACCTGGTAATTAGAATAATTTTAATTTCGTGATAAGTTACCATAATTCTGTACAAAAATCCTGATTTCAGGAAGAAAACACATAATTCGAGCAATTTACTTATAAAGTCATACATTTTTCAATTTTCTTAACAAATCAGACACGATCTTCTTTGCTGAAGTGGACAAAGTCCATTCATTTTTCAAATACCTTATGCCCTTAGCAGGTCTATGAGCTAAAAGAATTACCCAGAAGGACCTACGAAAAATTAATGCCTTTTTTCCAGGATCTTTTTTACTGAACCGGAGTGGTACACAAGGTAAGTAAGCTTATTTACAGAATGACATTATCTCCTACTCTTAATGATCCTCATTCTCTTTTTTTCTTACACAAACATAATTATAATGATGATAAAATTAAATATATTATTAATTATATTAGCAGATCCGAAAATTGGGAAAATGAAATTGCAAGTCTTCAGTTATACAGAAATGTGACAGTAAATGCTAATTGAATAGCAAAGAAAACATAGATCAGCAATTCCCAATTTATTTCTTATACTTCTTTCTTTTTTGTACAGAAGAACTAACTAGTATGCAAACTTGCTCTTTTCTCTTTCATTCAGTAAACACATTGACATTTTAAGACAGAGTCAGATTCTTGCTACCATTGAGCAATCAATTGATACTTAGGACCCAAGTGAGCAAATACAAAGTCATCACTCCCTACAATATGTACTACAATATGGGGCCTGAAGTAAAGGCAGATGATCAGAGTAATAACAAAAAACACAAGCATGGGTTACAAGCCACAATGACATTATTCTAGCATATAAAGCACATAATAGAACATATCTCAGAGAACACTCCCAAATCAACATTTAACTAACTGCCCAGATACATCCCGCCCTGCCAAATGGGGGTTTAAATATCTGTGGCAGATAGTTGGTCATACAACTGCTTCCCATCTGGATCAGAAGGTTATCCAGCCTGAGACCAGATCAGATGAATATTCTGAATTATCCTGATTGAGTTATTTAAGTCTAACCAAAATTCTGAGACTTTTTCAGGTCAATACCTGTCATCATACCAGTCTAATGCCATCTTATCTTCTTATGCAATCTCCTGATAGTGAAGCACTTACAGCCAGCATAGCATCTGTTGCCCAGATCACTTTCGTCACTTCAGTGTATGTTTATCATCTATACAGAAAACGTCTTTCATGATTGTTTATCTCATGGCACCATTTCTGTAGTCCTCTTGCAAATGAACCATCTTGGCTACCTATTCCGATACCACAAACTGAGAATCGGAATTTAAATGCAATAGAACGGGGAGGCGGAAAGGTCAGTTGAAGTGTCGATCGGTTGGTGGTCTGACCGACACGGGTTTTTTGAACCCTGCTCTACCGATTTGTCAGCCGTCTTCACCTCAGCCGGTGCGGACGCACGCCGTCAGAGTGGCATCCTTATAACATATATTAACATAGAAGCCGACCTAGCTCAGTCGGTAGAGCGCACGGCTCTTAACCGTGTGGTCGAGGGTTCGACCCCCTCGGTCGGCGTTTTTTTTTTTTTATATTTAATTCGGTACTACAGTCCAACCTGACCCAAGAGGGCTGTTGACAGGAGAGTGCACTCAGTCTATTTAAACGGAAACAGGATGTATCAGATTTGGGTCTGATCTGAGTGGGGATACTTTTCCACAGATTTTTTGTGTAGGGACAGTGTCCCGATTACATTCACTCAGCACAGGAAGATGAGGGCACTCCAGTGCAAGGAGACTCTACACTGGTCCCAATGGAAGTGGCTCCATTAGAGCCAGGAAATGAAAGAAAGAATGGATCCAGAAATAAAACTTGTATCCCAATCTCAGCTGAAAAAGAGCAAGACAAACCAGAGGAATTTCATATCACAGGAGGAATTAAGATGTGTCCTATAAATGGTGAGTGCTGGTCTAACATTACATTCAAGCAGAACAGCTTGCTGAGAACAGTAATGCTGCAGTTGCAGCTTTCAAGGATATACACATATCAAACTGTTCAGATACTTGAAAGAATATCAAAGTGTCACCAGAGACATTCTCTCAGTTCCTGGAATTCAGCAAAAGAGTGAAATTTGGATCTCATGAAGAGGTACTTGCTTGTTGACTATGTCTTGCAAAGGAGAAAGAGTTAATGAACTGAGAAGAGTCCTTTCTGGAAAGATACAACTATCTCTTTCTTTATGTGCTTGTGCATTACATTTCTTTCTTATCATAGAGTTAGTGACAAAGATTCCAGAGGTGCTTTTCACTTCTCAGTTATTTCTGAATGGTAAGACAGACTCAGATAAGCTAGATTGCGTTACTAGTATTTGGTGTACCCTTAGAGCTATTGATTTTTAGAGCAGAGTCTTTTGCATTAGCAGCTTCAAGGTGTTTCAGCTGTTCATGTTCTTTTTGATACCTCTACTCATTCATTCCTTTCTCAAGACCCAGTCAGTATTCATTGCATTTAACAATTATCAAGAGATAAATGGAAAAGAAGAAGGACTGGTTGTGTGTTTGCTCTGATTGTGGACTTGTCAGTGAAAAGGCACCAAAGAAGGCACCACATATTGCAGGAGTACTTACTGAGATAGGATTATCTTCAGAATCTATAGTCTGTAATAGATGATAACTGTAATGGAATGCAAGCTGCTGAAGGAGTTATTGGAGAACTTTCAAAGATTCTGGATAGAGATCTTGAGAAAATCAGTTGTTATCTTCATGATCTCAATATTCGCTTGAAAGATGCTCTGGAATCATGCTGTGGAACTGCATTAAGTGCTACAGATGTGACAAAGGTTGATGCAACTCTTCTTTCAATTCTGTTCTTGTTATGGTGGACAACAAACAGTGCCCTTTGATCAATTTCGTGCATCCTCAGAGATTTGTGCAACAACAGGGCCAGACTGAGAAGATTGATTCTGATTCAGACTGGAAGCAGATTAACAAGCCTATACTGAGTCGTTTGGGAACAGTTATCACAGCAAATCAGTGGCTTGATCAACACTGGGATACTCTTGCTGCCTGGACTCACTTTGCTGCAGGGCACATTAACAACTGTCGTGCACAGTTGCACAAGGCCACACAACGGCACCACACGCCGCCTTCACGTGTGCGAAGCGGCGCACTGTGAGCAGCATGCTCACAAGCACATCAGTATTGCCCGTGCACTCGTCGATGATGTTGTACAGGAGCTCCAGCAGCAGAGTGGTCGGCTCAGCGAGCTGCAGCCCGTGGCAGCTATCACATCGTGTCTGTGCTGTGTGTGACACCCATGATCGAGAGGGGCACAGCAGTGTTGACACACGCCTGTGCAGTGCGAGTGCGCGCACGACGAGTAGGCCAAGCCGCTGCCTGCAGCGTGCTGTGCACGGGGCAGAATGGCTCTGTGTGTGCCCGGGTGGCCGTGCACGGTGTGGCGTCCCTGAGTATGGCCAGGAGGCTTCACACACGACAGTGGCAGGCGCACTGGTCGTGGCTCGTTTGTGGGTGCGTGATCCGCAGGCCGAGCAGTCCAGGTTATCCTTGGCGCCGCCTGTCGCCTCCTGTGTCCCCGCCTCTGTCCCCGCACTGTGTCCCCACAAATAACTTCTCTGTCCCCACAAAATCTCCGGAGTCCCAAGTTTATATTCATCAAGGCTTCTTCTGAACCGTTTCGCGGTGGTGAGGTCGTTCGGGAAGCGGCCTCGCAGGTGGTATCAGGCGCAGCACACGCCTGAACGTCGTCGTGAGGCGCTTGCCCAGCGCTGACTCCATCTCAGCCCAGCTCTCCACTGGCAGCCGCTTGAGGTCGCCAAAAGTCTTGAGCCCCTTGTCTGCGATCCACGCCCGGATGACAGGGCCCATGTCCTTTGCCGAAGAGTACAGCAGGAACGCCGCAACGAGCTGCTCGACGGGGGTCGCCTCGGAGAGCTTCAGGACCCCGGGGATGTGCTCCCTGCCGTCATTCTCGTGCACCGTCTGCTTGCTGTGGCCCCTGGCGTGCTGCTTGGGGGGCATCACGCTGCGAACCTCGTCCGACAGCGCCTTCTCGTGCACCGCTGCCACGGGACTCGCGCTCGACCCCGACACCGCGTCCGACTCGGCGATGTACTGCGACAGCGGCATTATACCGGGCTTCTTCATCGTCAGTGGCACGTCGGCCGCTGTGACCTTCTTCGAGCGCCGCACGGCCCGCGAGTTCTTACGCGGGGCCGTCGCCGACGCCACCTTCATCAGAGGCAGCCCCATGCGGATCAGGGACGTGTTGATGTCCCAGATGCTGACGCTCGAGTCCCACGACGCGGCCCAGACCTGCCACCTGTTGAGCCTCAGGTTCCACAGCACCATCAGCGACGACACCGCGTCCGTGTGGAACTTCTCCAGCGTCCCTATCAGCCTGCGTGCCTGGCCAGCCCCCGGTTGTTTCGTGAGAGCCCGCAGCGCCCCGCCTCACCGAGCGCGAACCTGGGAGCCCCAGACGTGGATGTCTCCGTCGCGCGTGCAGACCCACACAGAGTCGCCCACTGCCTCCAGGTGGTACAGGAGCCCGCCCGAAGGGCACGCGAGCTCTGCCTGGCGCTCGAACGTCGACGGGTCCCAGACGCACACGGTGCCCTGGTCGTGCGCGGTCCACACGGAGTTGTCCGACACCACGATGCCCACGATGCGCCCCTTGCCCGTGGCGATCTCGGCGACCTTGTCGCACGTCCGCGCGTCGTACACGCGCAGCTTCTGGTCGAGCCCCCCGCTCCACACGCGCTCGCCGGTGCAGCGGAGGGCGACGGCGACGTTGCCCGGCTCCGGTATCTCGCGCAGGACCTCGAGCTTCGCCCCGCCCTCGCACCCCGAGGACCACACGCGCAGGACGCCCTCGCCGCTCGTCCACACGGTGTTGTCGACTGCGGCGAGCGCGTAGTTGAAGCCGCGGGCTGTGCTGGCCGCGCAGTCGGGGCCCTCCCACACGCCCAGCGCGGCGCACGAGGCGATCCAGACGCTCCTCGACACGGTGCGCATCTGCAGGGGCCGCCGCTGGCACGTGTCGAAGCCGCCGACAAGGTCGCCCGACTCGGTGTCGAACGAGAAGACGCGCCCGCTCGAGTCCACCGCCCAGAGGCTGTACGTCCCGTCCTGGCGCGTCACGACGGCCATCGACGTCAGCGACGTGTCGGGCGACGTCAGCGTGCACTTCCACAGCGTGGCCGCGTGCTGCGGCGGCGCGTCGCCGGGCCACGGGGCGAAGACCGCGTCGTACTCCTCGATGAGCCCCGTCACGACGCGGCTGAAGTTGCGCGTCTCCATGACCAGCCGCAGCGCGTGCACCGGGTCGGGAAGCGCGGCCGTGATGGGGGCGCCCTCCTCCCAGATGAGGTTCGGGGCGATGCAGATGGCCAGCGCCTTGGCGCTCATGCGGTTCATGGCGGCGTTCTGGGCGATCTGCCGCAGCGTCATGATCACACGCCTCAGCACGGACCGGTGCAGCGCGTCCAGCCTCCCCACCATCCGTCGCAGCTCGCCGGCGAGCCGGTCCTTCTGCAGCTCTGCGCAGGCGAATGGAGTCAGATGGGAGAACTGCTGTGCGCTGTCGATGCCCCGGGGGGGCAGTGCCCTGCAGCAGCAGGCAAACACGAGCAGCGGGGGTCGCTCAGTGGTGGTGCCACTACTGCTCTCAGGCGGGTGGGCTCCGTTGGGCAGTTGGTTCAGTTGGTTCATTCGTGCCCAACTGCCACGCAGCCCGCGGCCAGTGCGGCAGCGGCCGCAAACACCCGCCCGCACGGAGGGGGGAGGAGCGAAGGGCAGGCGGACCTCCCGCGGCAAGCCACTCGCCGTAGAGCTCGGAGCGGAGCAGCGGGCAGGGCAGGCGGCGCAGGAAGACCTTGAGGAGGCTCGCCGCGATGTGCACGTCAAACGCCAGCGCCTCTAGGCACCCGTCCGGCCCCGCTGCGGGGATGGCGTGCCGTGAGCACGTCACAAAGCGGTGCAGAACCGGCGTGGGTGGCACCTGACTCGATGCGAGACTCGGCGTCGGCGAGGGCCTCTGTGCTGGGGCAGAGGCGGAAGAGGCCCTCCTCGTGCACGTTCTGGACCAGGAGGCGCGAGAGGCCCTCGACGATGACGGGGGCATCCGCGCGGGGGTAGCGGGCGCGCTGGGCCTCCATCAGCTGGGCGAGGCCCACTCCGAATACCCTGTGGGCCATTTGTGGTCGGCGGGCTCAATACTGCAACTACAACCGGAAGATTTATGAGCGAGATTATTCCCCGCAGAGTGCAGAGATCTCGGCATCTTGCGGTTGCCCGAGTGATTTGGAACTGATTGTCTTAGATCCGCCTCTTGCGCTATCGTCTCAGGAGAACTTAATGCTGGAGAGAGGAGGATCAGGTGATCTCTGCCCAGATTGATCGAAGATATTCTGCGCGGATCCGCACCACCTGCGTCACATCGGAGGGCCAAATTCAATTCAAGCGTTTTGAGAAATACCTGCGCGATGTCCGACGCTCTTGAGAGTACGCCTGACCCCTTTCGGGCCGCCCGCCGGGCAGGGCCACGCCCCTCCTCCCGTTGCGCGCCCTCTGCCACGCGGTTCTCAACGGTCTCTCCCTCGCTGCGCTGAGCAGACCAGCTGTTCCAGCTGAGGTTCACGTCGAAGCAGCTGCAGCGCGAGAGCGTCAAGTGCGAGTCCAACACCAAGAAGGAGCGCCTCAAGGTCAAGAAGGCCATCGAGCAGGGCAACGTCGAGGGCGCGCGCATATACGCCCAGAACGCCATCCGCGAGAAGAACCAGGTTGGCGGCCCCCGCCCAGCAAAACGGCCCCCTCCCCGCCGGTTCTCTGACGGGTTCTCGCCCCTCCTCCACCTCTTTCTCCCTCGCAGGCGCTCAACTACCTGCGACTGGCGTCGAGGATCGACGGCGTGGCCTCGCGCGTGAACACGGCGATCCGCATGAGGACCGTCACTAAGTCGATGTCGTCGATCGTCAAGTCGCTCGAGAAGTCCTCCAAGGCGATGGACCTCGAGAAGGTACCTCTCCCTCTTCCCCCTCTCCCCTTCTCTCCCTCTCCAGCGCGCACCACACGCCCACGTGAAGTGCCGATTGGTCTCTGGGCCCGAGTGCCCGTCAATGAGCAGAGGGGAGGTGCCAGAACACCAGGGAATCCTGGTCCAGTTGGCCTCAGTGCCACTGTTTTGGTTGTTCCCCCTGGCCCTTGTCCAGCACGCGGTTGCTCACACCTTGGGTGCAGGTGACGATGATCATGGACCAGTTCGAGAAGCAGTTTGAGAACCTGGACGTGCAGAGCGAGTACGTGCAGAACGCCATGAGCCAGTCGTCGGCGCTCTCGACGCCCGCCAGCGAGGTCGACTCGCTCATCCAGCAGGTCGCCGACGAGCACGGCCTCGAGCTCGCCGGCAAGATGGGCGACGCCCCCATGGCCGCCCCCGCCGCCGCCGCCCCCGTCGACGAGCAGGACGAGCTCGCCGCGCGCCTCGAGAGGTGATTGATTTCTTCCGTTGATATTTCTCCCCCGCTCTCGCGCTCTGTCTGACACTCGGCGCGGCGCTGCTCTCGCAGGCTCAAGCAGAAGTCGTAGAAAAGGCAGCGCTGGAGTGCTGTGCTGTGGGCTTGCAGAGATGGAAAAGGCCTTGTTTCCTTGGGGCTCGTATGATGGTGGATTTTTGTCGGCCTCAGCGGGGCGGGAGGGAGACAACAGCACGATGCATGCATTCGTTTTGGTGTTTCAAATCCGCGTGCGCCGCGGGCTCTGGGGGCTCACTGCGGGGCCGCCTGCGGCGCGCCGAACTGCGTGGTCGCGGCGTCGGCCAGGGCGTCGAGCCCGAGCGTCTCGGGGTTCGCGGGCATGCGCACGGGCAGGAAGGGCGAGTCCGAGACGACCGTGATCTCCGGCGACACGCCCATGACCGTCTCGTGCGCGCGCTTCGTCTTGGACGCGGTCCTCCTCGCCCACTCGGCGCGCGCGCGCACTACAGGGGGCCCCCGCGGTGCGTTAGTGCCGCGGCCTTCGATTACGTATAGGCCGAAGAACACTCGAACCCGAGGCCGCGGGGTTGACAAAGAGGTCGTTGCGCTTCATGCGCAGCTCGTGCAGCTCCTCCGCGGCCCGGGGGTCGGGCAGGCGCGAGGCGGCCTCCTCGATCATCCTGTCCATGCACTTGAACTGCGAGCGCGCACGGGCCGGCGCATACAATTCAATTGCCGGAAAGAAAGCCGGGGGCGGGGGCGGGGGCGAGCGCGGGACCTTGCGGTGGGGCCAGCGGACGACGCCGTTGCTGCGGCAGATCTTCTTCAGGATCGTCGGGCACACGCCCAGGAGCCTCGAGGCCTCGTTGATGGGCAGGTGGAAGAAGCTCCTCACCGTGTCGAAGGGGATATCCGAGCGCATTGCAAGCGGAACAGACTCTTTTCAACAGACAACGAAGAGCAACTGAACAGATTCGTAAGACGGGTTCCGGGGGGGTCCGTGGAGTGTATGACGTTAGGCCGCGTTGTTGGCTTCCTTCCGCGGTTTTCGCCGCCCTAGTGCGCAGACGTGCTGCTGCCGTCCGACCCCGCGAGCGCGAACTTCCACTTGTCGCGCGCCCCGCTGATCTGCGTCATGGGCTTGCCGCTGCCCGTGACGCCCACCTTGCCGCTCGCGCCCTCGGGGGTCTTGAATATCGACTCCTTGCCGCTCTTCTGCTTGCTCAGGAAGCTCTTCCAGCTGTCCTGCTTCCCCTTGGACGCCTCGTCCATCTTCTTGAACCTGCAGGTTCAGTGCAGGCCCCGAGAGAGATGAGCAAAAACCACAACAGAAAAAGGGAATAGAACTGGGGGATGCAGGTGCTATGTGGCGCTGTACCTCATCTGCGACTTGAGCATGTGTATGCGCTTCTTCTTGGCGGACACGACCTTGGGCGGGTCGGTGGGGTTGATGCGCAGCGACTTGGGAATCTCGTTGGGCAGCAGCTCGGGCGCGGGCCTCTTCCTGCCCCTCTGCGTGCTCGCCTCCTCCACGCTGCGACCGGAGAGAGCACAGCGTGCCACACGTTGAGGGAACCGCCAGGGCAGAGAGAGCAAAGGTTGGGAGCAGAGCCGTACGGCGCGGTGTAGGGGGCGGCGGCGCGGACGTGCTCCTGGGCCACCTTGATGGGAGCCTCGCGCTCGTTGAAGGCGATCACGTACCCGTCGTCCTGCACCTCCTTGACGACCGCGTTGTACCACCTGTGGTCTGTGGCGGGGGAGGGGCAGTGAGATCTCTGTGTGGGCTGGACGGCCCGGCGCGGAGGCGGAGGGAGGGTGCTGACCCTTGGGCTGGTACGCCTCGCACTGCTGCCCCTCGCGCACCGCTCCTGCCGCCGTGTGCAGGCGAGACGTGGGTTCAGGCTCGTCGGGAGCAGAGGCAGAGGCGATCGCATGTGGCGGGGACGACGAAGGAGCAGCGGGCGGGGGGTCGTCCTTCTTCGATACCTGGCCAGGCGGTGAGAGGGGGAGATATGCGACGGCGGGATATTTGTACCTTGCGCAGATCCTCGGCGAGCTTGATGACCTCGGCGAGGTTGGCGCGGATGAGCTGGAGCTCCTCGGACGACGGGTCCGCCGCCAGGGCCGCGTCGACCTCGCGGATCTGCTCGTAGTACTCTGCCAGCTGCTCCTCGCTTGTCATGGGCGGGCGCACGATTTAAAAAAGAAGTATCGCGAAGATACGCGTATCTTCACACCGAGGAAGAGATTCAGACTGTGCAGCCTAATGAAAGAGACTGGACGTTCGGCGGGTCACCGGCCCAGGCCTTGCCTAGCGCAGGTACATTAGGAGGGCGTAGCTCGCCCCGCTGTTTCCAAATTTGCGACCTTCCGCCCACACCACACCTTTTTCTCTTCTGCGGGTTTCTGTATCTGCTGATGATGTCACTTATGCCTCAAAACATCGCACCGCCTTTTACGCATCCAGTAGCTACAACCGCGCCGAAGGCAAAGGAAACACCACCCCCACCATCGCCATGACCTCGTCCTCGGGCAAGGCGGCGGCGGCCTCGGCCGCCGGCGCTGACGTGGAGCTGAACCTGGACAACTACCCGGGCCTCTCGGAGGAGGAGGCCCGCCTGATCTTCGAGCGCGACGGGCCCAACGAGATCGAGCAGCAGAAGCCGCGCACCATCTTCGCCATCGTCTGGGACGTCGTCCGCGAGCCCATGTTCCTGCTGCTGCTCTCGTGCTCGGTCGTCACCTTCGCCCTCAAGGACTACGAGGAAGGCTGTGCGCTGCTCTCGAATTTTCCGCCCCTCTACCGACGAAACGTCGCGCTGACCGCCGCGCCGCCGCGCGCGCCGCACAGCGATGCTGCTCGCCTTTGTGCTGTTCATCATCGGCATCACGATCTACCAGGAGCGCAAGACCGAGCGCGCGCTGGACGCCCTCAAGAACCTGAGCGCGCCGCGCGCGCAGATCATCCGCGGGGGCCGCCAGATGACGGTGGCCGGCCGCGAGGTCGTGCTGGGCGACACGGTGATCCTCAAGGAGGGCGACCGCGTGGCCGCGGACATGATCCTCGTGTGGTCGATGAACGTCTCGGCCGACGAGAGCCTGCTGACGGGCGAGTGCGTGCCCGTGCGCAAGCACGTCGGCGACCTCGGGGCGGACGAGCAGCTGGGCAAGCCCGGCGGCGACGACCAGCCCAGCTGCTTCTCTGGCAGCGTCATCGTCTCGGGCAAGGGCGTCGGCCTCGTCCGTGCCACGGGCCGCAACACCCTGCTCGGCCAGATCGGCAAGTCCCTCAACACTGTGCGCCAGTTCCTCCTCCCCCAGCCCTCGGGTGCGAGGGCCCACCACTGACGTCCACTGGGGTGCAGCTGGAGACGGAGAAGACGCCGCTGGAGAAGGAGGTGAAGAGGCTGGTGATTGTCATGGCGATTGTGGGCGCCTGCGCGGCGCTGGCTGTGTTCCTGATTCTTGGAATCACCGAGAGCCGCTGGCTCAACGCCGCGGTGGCGGCCATCTCGCTGGCCATGGGCCTGCTGCCCGAGGAGTTCCCCGTGGTGCTCACTGTGTTCATGTCGCTGGGCGCGTGGCGCATCTCGCGCAGCAGGGTGCTGACGCGCCGCAACAGCGCCATTGAGACGCTGGGCGCGTGCACTGTGCTCTGCACGGACAAGACGGGCACGCTGACGATCAACCAGATGATGGTCCAGGCGCTCTGGGACAAGGGCACGGACCACACGTTCCACTTCAAGAACGCCGCCGACTCGACCGAGGCCATTGACGAGCAGTGCCACTCGATCGTCGAGTTCGCCATCCTCGCCTCCCAGAGGGACCCCTTCGGTGAGTTTCTCCCACTTCCACTTCCACTTCCACTTCCACTTCCACTCCCACCTATGTTTTGCTGATCCCTTACATTCCGCTATGCTTGAACAGACCCTATGGAGCTCGCACTCAAGCGCCTCGCGGACAACAAGTGCGTCGAGGCTGAGCGTACGCACTTCCTCCTCCCCTCTCTCCCCTGCGCCTGCGCCTCGGGCTCAGCTCGCGAACCTGCAGATACGCACTACGACTGGGAACTGGTCCGCGAGTACCCGCTGACCAAGGAGATGCTCGCCATGTCGCGCGTGTACAAGATGGGCGACCACCACGACAAGCTCTGCGTCGCCGTCAAGGGCGCGCCCGAGTCTGTCGGCGACCTGTGCCACCTGGGCGAGGCCGACCTCGCGAGGATGCGCGCGCACGTCAACACGTTCGCCTCGATGGGCCTGCGCGTTCTGGGCGTCGCCCGCGCGGTGTTCCCCATCGTCAGCTCGCCCAAGGGCCCCAACCCCGCGGACCTGCCCAGCATCCAGCACGACTACGAGTTTGAGTTCATCGGGCTGGTCGCCTTCATCGACCCCATCCGCCCCAGCGTGCCCGCGGCCATCCGCCAGGCCTACGACGCGGGCATCAAGGTCGTCATGATCACGGGCGACTACCCGGGCACCGCCAAGGCCATCGCCGAGAAGATCGGGCTCGAGCCGCGCGACAAGGTCATCACGGGCCCCGAGCTGGAGCAGATGTCGGACGAGGAGCTCAGCTCGCGCATCAAGGGCGTCACCATCTTCGCCCGCGTCGTGCCCGAGCAGAAGCTGCAGATTGTGCGCGCCTTCAAGGCCGCCAAGGAGATTGTCTGCATGACGGGCGACGGCGTCAACGACGCGCCCGCGCTCAAGGCGGCTCACATCGGCGTCGCCATGGGCCAGCGCGGCACAGACGTCGCCCGAGAGGCGGCGCACCTGGTGCTGCTCGACGACGACTTCTCGAGCATCGTGCGCGCCGTGCGGCTGGGCAGGCGCATCTACGACAACCTCTCCAAGGCGATGCTCTACATCATCTCGATCCACGTGCCGCTGGCGGGCATGGTGCTGATGCCAGTGCTCTTCCACCTCGGCGAGCACCCGCACGACGCCAGCACGTCGAGCGGCGAGGACTGGGAGGGCATCTGGGTCGACCCCGTCTTCCACGCCGTCCACATTGTCTTCCTCGAGATGGTCATCGACCCCGCCTGCAGCGTCGTGCTCGAGGCCGAGCCCGAGGCCGACGGCATCATGGACCGCCCGCCGCGCGACACGTCCAAGGGCGCGGTCAACCTGACCACGGGCTTCATCGCGTTCGCCCAGGGCATCGTCATCCTCGCAGCGGCTCTGCTGCTGTTCTACTACTCGCGCACGCTGACGGGCGCCGACACGGAGCAGGCGATCGCGCTGGCGTTTGGCGCGGTCATCATCGCCAACCTGGGGCTGATCATCGAGGACCGCTCGTGGGACTCGTCGTTCTTCACGACGCTGTTCTTCCGCAAGAACATCGCCAACACGATCGTCCTCATCATCGTCATCCCCGCGCTGTTCGTCGTCATCTACGTGCCGGGCATCAACTCGCTGTTCCGTTTTGCCCACGTGCCGGCGATATACATTCCCGTGTTCATCGGCGTCGGCATCGTGTCGTCGCTGTGGTTCGAGTTCTTCAAGCTGGGCCGCCACTTCTACCTCAAGAACAAGATACACAGGTTCAACGAGCAGCGCCGCAAGGAGCTCGGGCTGCCCCCCAACTTCAACGAGCACGGCGTGGCCCTGGAGGTCGTCGAGGTCGAGCCCCAGGAGAAGTAGCACCGGCAATTGTGCCCTCACAGAAGAACAGTCTCACCACGAAACAGAGGGCACAACCCTGATTGCCCCGATTCCCCAGCAATTTGTCGCGGTCAAGTTGTCCCGTCGTCGATTTTTGACTTTGGCGGCAAACCCGGGCGGTTTGTGAATTCACCATACATTTCCTTCTCGCCCGAAGGCCTTCGCTGCTCCCAAAACGGCTGTGGCTCGGCAGCAACAGTATTCCGTAGTTTCCGAAGGAAGGAACTGTCGCGGGGCTGTCGCGCGCCACGCCGTAGGAGGCTACACGCTGGCGCAGCCGCTACATCCCCGACGCCTCCTTGCGGACCTCGCGAAACGAGAGGAAATTGGAATGAACGGAAATACGAACGCAAGGGCCCCTGATCCGCCACCGGCGCTCACACGTCCACGCGCCCCGTGTCCTCGCGGTGCCAGCTAGCCAACAGCGGCTCTTGCGTTCTGGGGCTAGGCCTACCGTACTACAGTGCTCTGGGAGGCAGAGAGAGGGTCAGAAATACAGATGAACGGGACACATCTTTTCTCCGTAATCGATGCTATGGCGCCCGGAGCACTGCGCGCGCTCCCCGCGAGGACGCGCCTCAGCTGCTCTGACGGTCCCGCGAAGCTGCTGCGGCGAATTCTCGGCACTGGCCATTCTGTCGCACTGTGTTCTCTGCTGGACGGGATTGTGGGGAGGTAACGAAGGTCTGTTGTGTTGGATCCCATTCGGTGCAGGTGCAACAACAAACCCCGCGCAAGAGAGGGCCGCCAAAGGAAGCGCTTCCCCGCGAGCACCTGACAGGGGCATCCCGGCCTTCTCGCAAGGCCTCGAAACTCGAGCAGAGACGTCAAAACGCCACGGAGCGGGATTCGCCATATCACAATTCGCCACAACGGTTTTTTCGTAGGCCAGATTCGTTTTCCCTACGGACGTGGCTTGGCGGAAAACCACGCGTGACGTGGCCGGCCCGTTAAAACCGCACCCGACGAGGCCCCTTTTTCGTAAAGGAGCATCGCATAGAAGACCCCCCGTCGCCACCCGCGGAGAGTAAAAGAGAATGCAGAGCCACCACACGTGCGTCTGCGGCATCCTGCCGCCCCACCTGCTCGAGCAGATCTCGTCCAACCCGGAGCTGCCCGAGCATGTGAGGGCCGCGGCCCACAACACGATAGCGCTGTCGGCGCAGCTGCACCAGGCGCGTCTGGCGGCCACGATGACTCACGGCCAGACGATGATGGGCTTCGCCGCCGCGACCGACAGCCCCGTCAACAGGAACCGCATCGTCAACACCTGCGCCAACACGACCAACCTGCCCGGGACGACCGTGCGCAGGGAGGGCGGGGCGGCCGTGCAGGACGTGTCCGTCAACGAGTGCTACGACCACCTGGGCTCGACGTTCGACTTCTTCTCCAAGGTCTTCCACCGCAACAGCATCAACGACCGCGGCATGAACCTCGTAGGCTCGGTCCACTACGATCGGAGCTACCAGAACGCCTTCTGGAACGGTTCGCCGTTGCCTCGAGCCCCGGCCGACGATTGGCCCCATTGTATTATTTTCCTTACGTTTCCGATTTCCTCGGCTTACGTGTTACGAAATGCGCAGGAATTCAGATGGTGTTCGGGGACGGCGACGGGACCATCTTCAGGTCGTTCACGCGGTCGCTCGACGTGATCGGCCACGAGCTGACGCACGGAGTGACGTCGTACACGGCGGGGCTGCTCTACGAGGGCCAGGCCGGCGCGCTCAACGAGTCTGTGTCGGACTGCTTCGGCTCGATGATCAAGCAGTGGAAGCTCAACCAGGACGTCAAGACGGCCGACTGGCTCATCGGCAGCGAGCTCTTCGGCCCCACGATCGCGGGCAAGGCCATCCGGTCCATGTCGGCGCCCGGGACCGCGTACAACGACAGGTACCTCGGCAAGGACCCGCAGCCCGACCACATGTCCAAGTACCTCAACACGACGCAGGACTGCGGCGGCGTGCACATCAACTCGGGCATCCCCAACAAGGCGTTCTACCTCGTCAGCATGGCGTTCGGCGGCCGCTCGTGGGAGAGGTCGGGCCCCATCTGGTACAAGACCCTCGTCGACCGCGGCCTGACGCCCGACGCCAACTTCGAGGAGTTCGCCTCGGTCACCGTCTACAACGCCAACATCCTCTTCGGCGCCGCCGCCGCCGATACTGTCGCCCACGCGTGGGAGTCCGTCGGGCTGCCGCGCTCGGCCATCATCAACAGGGTCCCCGCGCTGCCGTGGGCCCCGACGGTGCCGTCTGGCAGCGGCAGCGGCAGCGGGAGTGGAAGCGGGAGTGGCGGGAGGCCTAACCAGCCGAGCCAGAAGGGCAGGGAGGTGTTCTACCACTTCACGCCGCAGTTCGAGAACACGCCCCAGACTGCCTTCAAGCGCCTCAAGTACTCGATCAAGCTGAGGCAGCAGCAGCCGTCGCAGGCGACCCCCGAGGTCATCCAGAAGCAGATGCACGACGTGGGGCTCAAGTGCGAGTTGACCAGCACCGAGAACCTCTCGACGTTCATCAACGACGTCAAGGGCAAGTGGCCCGTCAACGGCGTCGCGCAGGTGTTCCAGGTCGGAGCGCCGGCGACCGTGCAGCACTCGTCAATCCTGCCGGCGCCCGACTTCGCGACGCTCATCCCCAGCAACCGCACGGCGCTGCGCGAGTTCCTCGAGGCGCCCAAGTACGTCTGCGAGCGCGTGGGCATGCAGAGCTGCGACATCGACGGGCAGTGGACGCCCGACGACACGGGCGCGGGCTACGCGCCGTACCTCAACTACATGCAGAACAAGCAGCACTTTGAGTGGCTTAAGGCGAGCCGTCCCAGCTTCACGGGCTTCACGCACACGCAGCCCACGTACAACGGCAACTTCACGTCGGTCGACGGCATCAAGAACCTCTTCATCCAGCTCGGTCGCGAGGCCGGGGCGTCGGTGGTCAACGGCATCAACCCCACCAGCATCGAGGCCATCCTCTCGCGCACGATCGACACGATGAGTGGCGAGGACTACGACGACAGCCAGTCGCGCGTGATCTTCCTCGTCGAGAACTACGACCCCAAGACGACACTGTGCGACGCCATCGGCTGCCTGACGCTCGAGTGGCATCTCGTCATCAGGAACTACACGAGGAAGGACAAGGACGGCGGCAACTACAAGGCGACCACGCTCGACATCTCGAGCCGCTCGGTGCTCTACTCGGACGAGACCATGATGAAGTGCGACTACCTCGCGGCCGTCGCGCAGTTCAAGGATGAGTCCAGCCCTCCGTGGTCCGCCATCCAGGTGCCCAGGCAGTGCCTCAAGATCTGGGACCAGCTGCCCACGCCCTCGGTCGAGGTCTGGAAGCACTGCCTGCCGCTCAAGAGCACCGCCGACAAGCTCGTCGGCGTCGTCCTCTTCGCCCCAGACCTGCAGCACATCTGCACGCTCGACAACAGCAACTCGGACTGCTCGACGACATTCAGCAGGACCGTCACCAGCGGCTTCACGTTCACGACGTCGCAGAAGCTGACCGTGGGGGCCAACTTCACTGTCGACATCGGGTTCGTCAAGAGCTCGTTCTCAGTGAGCTTCGAGGTCAGCTTCAGCGAGCAGTGGAACGAGAGCAAGTCCGAGACGGTCTCGCTGACTGTCCCGGCCCGCAAGAAGGGGTTCTTCTACCAGGGCCTGCTGCAGGCCGTCAACATCAGCTTCAACAGCACGACGGGCGAGTTCACCTACGGAAGCGAGGTCGCCAGGTTCCTGTCGCCCACCATTGTCACTAACGACAAGCCGATCAACCCTTGAGGGCCGTGCATCGGTCGAGGTTCGCGGTGTCGGGCCTCTTCTTCCCTCGGAGTGGGGCCTGCTATACCATACCCACAGGCTCCTCTCACTTCACCAATTGGAACCATGAACAAACATGTTACACCTTGGCAATCAACTACGCTTGCTGTACTTTGAATTCCAACTTAGGCAGCTTCACAGGCGATCTATCAAAATGAAAGTAAGCACAGTGACGCAGTCGATCGTAGATCCTTCAGAATACTGAGAGATATCACAACAGCACAGGATGTGAGACGCGCCCGTTCCCGCAGATGTCCCTTTACGATACGTGGTCGTCTTCCTCTACTCGAGCACCCGATCTGACCTCACGTCGGTCCACAAACACTGTAGCAGCGCACGACTGCGGGTGATGCAAATATGAAAACGACACTTGGCCCGATTTGTCGGGGATCGCAGTGCTAAGATCCGATTCACTATACTCTATTGGGTGTTGGACAAACATGAAGACAAACCTGTTCCACAGACTGATCATCAAGGCCCTCGCCCTGCAAATGCTCGCCGTGTTCTGTGCCCGCGTCTACCCGCCTGCCGCGATCATGCCGGGGCAGCTCAGCATCCAGGGTACTTTTTGTTCCCCCACTATCTCCCTCAAGTATTCGCTTTCTGCAACCGGCTGTCGGCCTCGGTGCCCCATCGGGGGGCCCGGCTTATCGGGGGACACCCCCGAGGGGGTCAGAAACACGCGGGAGCCGTTTCCAGGGGCTCGGCTCGGTGGGGCCGGGTGTAGACGGGGCGACACGAATCGTCCAGGTTTTCGCCACGTAATCAGCTCGGAAAGGGGGAAAACCCTCGCGCCATAACTCCGGAAATATCATGTCGACCTGCACTGCCGCCTAAGTGCTCTCGCTGATGCCAACTAACCCTGTGCGCAGTATGGTCTGTCATCGGCGGCATGCTCAACGTGAGGACGAGCATCGAGATGAGGAAGAGGGCGCAGGAGAAGCGCGCCAAGGCCTGCAGCGCGGCCGCGGAGAGCAAGAGGGCGCCCTTCGGCAACCCCGCGACAAACGGAGAGCAGTCGAAGAACAAGAAGAAGCCCCACCACCCTGGCAGCTCCGTTCACTGCGAGCGGCCTGTGGTCAAGGCGGCTGTCCCGACTGCGCGCAGCAGCCCCGCGTCGCCCCTCGAGAAGCCGAAGGCGCCGGCGAATGAGTACCGCATGTCGTGCGCGCCCGCTGCCCCCGACCGCGCAGCCCTCGGCCTCCCTCCCGAGCCCCGCACGCTCCTCCCTCCCAAGCCCGCTTCCCGCCCGTACAACCCCGAGGCCGCCCGCAGCGCTGAGAGCCGCAGGAGGCGGACCGCCGCGACACGCCGCCCCCTGGCGCTGTTCGCGTGGCTCCTGGACGAGACCCTCGCCAACCTGGGGCTGCCCGCACCGTGCGCGGCGGCCGTCGTCAGGCAGAAGCAGGACACCAGGGTCAAGGCCCCCGCGTCCGCCGCCGAGCGCCTCAAGGACCGCGTCTGCGCTGCGGTTCTGACCCGCCAGGTGTCCAAGTCGGTGCCGGACCCGCTGGTCCCGCCGCTGGCGCCGCCGTCCACGTGGCGCAAGATGTCGCCCAAGACGTGGCACATGCGGACCCTCGACAGCGCGCACCGCGACGAGCCCGCCTCCAAGGTCCGGAGGACCGCCGAGTCCACCCCGCCGCGGGCCGCGCTGCCGAGGGAGCCCACGCCGACCTTCCTGAGCCTGCTGCGCAAGAAGCGGCTGCGGCTGGTGACCAGGCACGAGGCACGCAGGCTGAGGGCAGCCGACACGGCCAGCGGCGACGAGCACAAGGAGCCGAGGGCGCGCGTGCCCCGCAGGCCGTGGCCGTGGCAGCAGACGCGGGCCTCGTCGTCGTCGTCGTCGTCGTCGTCGGCAACCGCTGCGCCTGCGGCGACCCCCGCGCCTTCGCCCACGTCGGCGGAGCCCCGGCCCGCTGAGGCGACCTCGTCGGTCGCGGCGACGCAGCCGCCCCAGAGAACGGAGGAGGAGGAGCGGTCACACTCCGGCAAGAGGAGCAGGACGGACGACGACTCGGCCCGGTCGGAGCCCCCGAGCACGAGGAGGAGGACCTGAGGCCTCGCGGAACAACCACACCGCCTACACCACACGACGACCACCAGACAGACGACAAATTCTAACACGCAACTGTGACTTTACCCTCCCCACCCCGCGAATGCAATGCGGTCTGAGGGGTGGGATGATAAGACCCGTGAAAAAGTGAGGCGGATGCGTCACCACTCTCTTTTTCTCACGTCACCGGCACCAGAGCCCACCCGATTCGCGGAGCGGAGGCCAACAATTCATCGCTCACATCTCTGCTACCACGACAGCGGACACGACTCTGGCCTGGGAGCCACCTCTGAGTTTGCCTGTCTCGTCCCCTCAGAGGATGCCAATGGACCCCGGGAGCACCTGCTCACTTGCATCCACCGCAGGGAAGCGGACAGCGGGGAAGGGTGCCCATCGTTGCCGACAGCCCTCCTGGGCGACATCGTGGACCACGTGGCGGGGGTGCCTCGAGGCTCGGGACCAGCGCGCGCGGCCGCCATTTGGCGAGCTCGGCTCACGTGCTCTCACTACTGGGGCCATTACGTTGGGGGGGCCAGTGGCTTTGCGTTCTGCTTGATCACGGCCGCCGCTGACGGGAGGGGGAGCCCCATGATGGTGAGGGTGTCGCCCAGGAGCCGGGCGAGCTGAGCCACTGGTATGCCAGACCATACGCCATGGCAGCACAAAGACACGGTCCCCCGAGATTCCCATTAAATGGCCAATATGACGCACTCCTATCAATTGTGTGACAGTGCACCACCGAGTTTATTGTGGTCAACATGGGATGCGGCTCAGATCCGTCACAAGGCCAGCCGACAGTGCACGAGGGGCTACACGGGCTGCAAATGCACTGCGCCGCGTGTACCTGCCGGTGTGAAGACGCGGTCACTCCCGATGGTGGTGCTCGTTGGCCCCACTGCAGGGGCGAGGGCTCTCGCTCCCGACAGCCCTGACGAGGGCGTGGCTGCACTTGTACGACAGGTTGTCGCCGGTCTGCACGACGCCGTCCATGTAGATGCCGCAGGGGCTCTTGGGGTTGCACAGGAGGTCGCCGGCGTACCTGGGGTTGGTGCTCCTGATGTTCACGAAGTTGATGTCGCTGACCTTGAAGTTGCCGCCCGTCTTCTTGGCGCTGCTCTGCGTGTAGAACATGCTCACCTCGAGGGTCTTCTGGACGCCGTCGAGCACGAGGTCCTGGAAGTGCACGTTGGACAGCGATCCGCCGCAGCCGGGGACCGTCTTGATGCGCGGCCCGCAGGTGGTACCCGTGAAGCTGACGTTCCTGACGGTGATGTCCGAGATCCTCTCAACGCAGAGCGACCCGATCGATGCGCCGTGGCCCGTTCCGAACTGGCAGTCCTCGACCAGGACCTTGCTCGCGTGGATCGCGACGTTGTCGTCCCCCACAGAGATGTAGCTGTCGTGCACTGCACAAAGAAACAGAAATCGGGCGGCGTGAGAAACGTTGGAGACGTCAGGGCGAGTATGCGGTGCGAATGTACGGACCCCAGAAGTTGTCGCCGTGGACGTCAATGCCGTCGGTGTTGTGCGAGGGGTTGTCGATGCCCGTCGACGGGGGAGTGCTCAGCGTGATGCCGAACATCTCGGTGTTGCTCGAGTACATCTCCAGGCAGTGGTTCGGGCAGTCCTTCACCGTGATCCCCGTGACGATCACCGTGTTGGTGTTGCGCGGCAGCAGGGTGGTCGGGCGGAAGCTGTTCCTGAGGTTCTCCCACCAGACAGCGCCCTGGCCGTCGATGGTGCCTGCGCCCGTGATAGCCACGTTGCTCTTGGCGGGGATGGTGATGGCGGCCCTTACACCAGAGGGCCAGTTGTTGTAGTCGTTGGAGATGAGGAGGGTGCCCTCGATGTTGAGCTCCGTGTTGTCCCCGTTGATCGAGATGCCCTGGAACAGGAACGTCTTGCCCGCCGGGATCACCACGACGCCGCCACCAGCGCCCGCTGCAGCGTCGAGGGCCTGCTGGATCGCTGCGCTGTCGTCCGTGCTACCATCTCCAATAGCGCCGTACTGCCTGACGTCGAACACGGCGTCGCCGACAGTGACGGAGACGTACTTGCCCCTGATCACTTTGCCCTGGGTGAACGACGCACACAGAGCCAACAAAACGACACACACAAACCTCATCCTGCAGAGTACACAACACAAAGTGAAGGGAAGTGAACAGCCAACTGCCGCCGCCGTTTTTGTAGCTCGGTGCAACGCTCATAGCCCAATCCGTCAAGAGATCACGCCAGCTTTGTCCCGATATGAACAGAGGTGAATAGCTGCGCACCACGGTGTGTTGTGCACAATTCCTCCAGGGTGCAGACCGGAAATGAAAGGAACAGTCACAGGGCTCCGATCTGTAGGTAAAAGTGCGCCATTCAAACCGATACCATTCAATGGAGGCGGCACAAAACTGCCTCATGAAAGCCTCTTGGCTGAGGGTGAGTTCAAAAGGGGCGAGGCATGGTAGAACCTACCAAGCCTATATCATCCGGATTTTATTGAGCGAAGACAGTAAGCAGACCCATTTGATTCGAACCTGGATAACCCAGCCAGTAGGGCATGAGACGCATCTCTGCCGTGTGTCTTGCACGAACTTCATCACTGCCGATGGCTGTATATTTTGGCAGTACGCTTACCTCCGACCCTTTCCTCTCATCTTCTTTGCCCTTGTGGACACCTGACATGTCAGAGGCTCAGCGGGGCCCGTGGACTGTGATTGCCGATCAACAAGCGCCCTTTTACATACATGGTCAAAACTGTTTTAGGGTCAAATTGTTGTCACAGGAGACCTCCTTGTGTCGGTGCCCACGGACACCAGCAAAATGTGGCGTTCGGACGGATGTGTTGTGTGGGGATGGAGGTATTACCATTGCGTAGTGCAGAGGGTGGACGGGGCTGCTGCTGTGTGTGTGTATATGTACTTGGGAGCTTGATGTTGTTGTGCGGAGAGGGAGTGGACTGTGTTGTGCAGGGGAGTAAGGAAGGGCTGTGTTGTGCACTGGAAGGAGAATGTCCAGGATTGAGACAGGACCCCGGGAAGAGAGCGACTGTGAGACACCCCAAAGCATACGGCAATTAAGACGCAATCCAAGAGGAACGTGGGGAGCAGTGGGAGCTGCAACCCAGAGATATTATCTAGCCCAGATAATCACAACAGATGCGAAAACCCTCCGCAAGGTGCAATTATGGTCCTCCGTCCTGTCGAAAGTGGAAGAAACGTGGCAGGTTTCATCGCGGACGAATGTATGCTCGGTGTACCGCCATACGGCCGGTAGCGGCAGTGGTGTGTAGCACACTGATGCAGCCACAGCGCATGAAGGCCCTCGCGCGACATGCGGCAGCATTGATGCTCCCCACTGCCGCGTCGCCCGCGCTGCCCGTGACGTGCGCGGTGGCCGCAGGGGCCGCGAGCGACACCTCTCCGTAGGCGTCCTCCGCCAGNGCAAACCTCATCCTGCAGAGTACACAACACAAAGTGAAGGAAGTGAACAGCCAACTGCCGCCGCCGTTTTTGTAGCTCGGTGCAACGCTCATAGCCCAATCCGTCAAGAGATCACGCCAGCTTTGTCCCGATATGAAAAGAGGTGAATAGCTGTGCACCACGGTGTGTTGTGCACAATTCCTCCAGGGTGCAGACCGGAAATGAAAGGAACAGTCACAGGGCTCCGATCTGTAGGTAAATGAGGCCGTCGAATGTCAGGACGGGCCAGTGCGCCATTCAAACCGATACCATTCAATGGAGGCGGCGGAAAACTGCTTCATGAAAGCCTCTTGGCTGAGGGTGAGTTCAAAAGGGGTGAGAAATGGTAGAACCCTTAATACCAAGCCGATATCATCGGTCGATCCTATGAGGAGGGGCTCGGGGCTGAGTAGTGTCACAATTGTGTAATAGATGATTGCTCTTAAGTCTCATTCCGAAGGGGTCAGGTGCTCAGCCGAGCCCTGCTAAGTAAGCAGACCCATTTGATTCGAACCTGGATAACCCAGCTAGTAGGGTGCATGAGACGCATCTCTGCTGTGTGTCTTGCACGAACTTCATCTCTGCCGATGGCTGCATATTTTGGCAGAACGCTTACCTCCGACCCTTTCCTCTCATCTTCTTTGCCCTTGAGACACCTGACATGTCAGAGGGGCCCGTGGACTGTGATTGCCGGATCAATAAGCTCCCTTTTCTCATACATGGTGTAAACTGTTGATGGTAAAATTGATATCATAGGAGACCTCCTTGTGTCGGTGCCCACGAGCACCAGCAAAATGTGGCGTTCGGACGGATGTGTTGTGTGGGGATGGAGGAATTACCATTGCGTAGTGCAGAGGGTGGACGGGGCTGCTGCTGTGTGTATGTACTTGGGAGCTTGGTGTTGTTGTGCGGAGAGGGAGTGGGCTGTGTTGTGCAGGGGAGTACGGAAGGGCTGTGTGGTGCACTCTCAGCGGTGGCCAGCAGCAATCAGGCCCCACGACCCCCAGGTCTACCCACGCTGCCCAGCAGGCGGAGGCTGGCCGACGAGAGCAAGTGAACTGCCCGCAGCAGGGCCGTCATCCTCGTCCCTTGGCCTGTGAGAAAAAACTCTAGATGTCTTAAACACNACGCTGCTGTGCGCCCGCGGCTCGACGCTGGTGGGCTGCCCAGCCAGCGCCCCAGCGGCCGTCGCTGACCGCAGACAAGGCGAGGGGCTCACGCTGGGGGTGGCTGACGGCACACAGGCAGAGACCAGGATTGTGCCAAGTGCTGTCGGTTTGCTTGCTGGTCTTTGCTAATTAACATGTGGGGGCAAAGCCCTTCTCCTTCTCTCTACTGCTGCGCTAGCTAGCGCAGGGCCGACCCAGGGGTTTGTGCGATGTCAGTGGTTGGGCGTGTCGTGCGGTCAGGCCCCCGCCTCGGTTGTTGTCGTTCGCCTCACTGGTCGTCGTCGCCGCTGCCGCTGCCGGCGGTGGTGTCCGTGTCGCGCTGAAGAGGCACGTCGAGAAGGATCGTGGGCGCCTGGACCTGCGGCTCTGCTACCTGCTTCGCCACCGTCTCGAGCTCGAGCTCGACCGCCTCGTCCTGCAACATCTCCAGCTCGAGCTCGACCTCCACCGCCTCGTCCTGCGACAGCTCGAGCTCGAGCTCGACCTCCGCCACCTCGTCCGGCAACATCTCGAGCTCGAGCTCGACCTCCACCACCTCGTCCTGCGACATCTCCAGCTCGAGCTCGACCTCCACCGCCTCGTCCTGCGCCGTCTCCACCTCGGCCGGCACTTCCGCATCGTCCTGGTGCTCCACCATCGCCACCACCTCGGCCTCCGCCTCCCCCTCCTCCTCCTGGGACAGCCGGGCCCTCTTCAGGGGCCGCTCCTTCTCGCTGTCCTCGCTCGTGCCGAAGAGGCCGTCGCGGTTGTAATAGCCCTCTGCGTCGGCGGCATCGTCGCGCTCTCTGTCGTTTACGTAGTCGCCTCCAGCGTCGCTGATGTCGCTGTCGAGACTGTCCTTCCCCTCGGAGCTGAAACCGCTCTCATCGACGCCGCTGTCCTCGACGATGACACCGTTGTTGACGTCGCCCTCGCCGTCAGTGTTGTGTTCCTGCGACAGACGCGGGCGGAGGCAGGGGCAGTCCTCAAACCCGTTGCCGGTACTGAAGCCGATTATCTCGCGCTCCTCGAGACCCTCTGCCATCACCTCGGACTCGGGGATGGACAGCGCGTCACAGAGCTGGCCAGACGAGGGAGCGGCCGAGGCCTGTCCGAGCGAGCCGGAATGGCCCTGGAACCACCCCACGTCGTGGTTGTCGTCGACGGACTGGGCCACAGCCAGCACAGTGCTGGTGGCTCCCGCTTCCTCGCGAGGGCACATGGCCACAGTGCAGTTCACGACGGGGGTGCCGTATGGGCGGCAAACAAGGTAGGGCGCACGCAGGTCCACAATCTTCTGACGGATGCTCTTGATGAACGTGTTGGAGTTGGGGCCAACGCTGCAGGTATGGACTTCCCCGTGCATCCAGCAGAGGAGAAAGTGGTCGCACGACCAAAAGGCGGCGTTGATTACGAGGCCTGCTTCAGCGAGCTCGTCACGCGGTGCCAGGAGTTCGTAGTAGTAGTCGATGGTGGCCTGACGGGCTGCGTATTTCGCCGCCTCCCTTGCTGTGTCCCCCATTCGGGACGCCAACCTCTCAACAGAGCCGCGTGGCAGCATCTGCCAACAGAGGCTGCATAGGCACATCATTTGAGTCATCTCTACAGTGTATGCGAGGTGGTGGAGGCCGAGGGGAGAGAAGGGGACGGGCAGCGCACGTGCGAGCCAACTGGTTGGGCTTGATGCCCACCACAGCGTCACAGGCCGCATACCACCGAAGAGCAATGTACTCGGTGTTGTCGTACGTAGGGGCGGCCTCAATACGGAAAGTCTCAAGGGACCTCAGGTCGGTGTTGCAGGTTGGCACTTCGAGGCAAAGGAAGGCGCCAATCTCCAGTCCTGGCATGACCGTCACTGTGAGTAAGAAGGGTGACTGGGCGGCTGGGCGGCTGGGTGAATGCAGTCACAGCCGAGGGAGAAGCGAGTGGAGATCTCTCGTACCCGTGCTCTTGGAGGAGGGTGCCGACGTCTGGGCCCCCGGGACCTTGGCCTGGGCAAGTATGTCGTGGTCATGGACGTCGATGTGGTACGCCTGTTTGCCAAGGCCTGGCGTTTGTGACGTTCAGACCAGCACGCGCAGCGGGCGGCAGCTCTCCACGGCGTGGAAACGTACCGCACAGGGCGTTGCGAATGACCGAGGCGATGTCCTTGTTCCTGGTGCCGCTGCTCGTCATGGTGCCTCCGTACGTTGTGCGCCAATCCCCGCAAAAACGCAAACTAGACGCGCGTGGCAGCGGTGAGAAAAAAACTCTAGATGTCTTAAACACATTATTATCTGTGTTCTCTGAATTCCCCAAAGGCTCTGGTTTGCATTTCTGCAAAATGCGGAGGTGCGTCGTTGATTGCGGAATTCCCCACACTCCGCCAGGTTCAGCGGTGTCCTGACGAGTGGCGTCTACCAGACGATGACGACGACGACGATGGTGGCGGGTTCGCTGACTGCTGCTGGCCCTGCTGCGACTGCGACCCCGACTTCTCCTGCTGCACAACGCCCGAGCGGCTGAGCTTCACGATCTTGGGCCCCTTGTCCGACGACCCTTGCTGCGACGTCTCACTCGGCGTCGGCGCCTTGGGCGGGTGCATCGCCGGCGCTGGCGAGGACGGCGCCGTCGAAGACCCCGCGTGCGTGTCGTCCGACTTGTTGCGGTCCCTGCTGTGGTCTCGGTGGTGCCTCTCGGAATGCTCTGCGGGCCACAGGCGCGTAAGTGCGTGCTTTGTCGTATAAACGGCGATGAATGTGCCTTTCTCGCGACGGTCGGGGTGCTCGTCCTTGGGCCTGTCCGCAGTGGGAGTCGTGGACCCTGGGCAATGGAACCCCGTATGGACACGCTTAGGCACGGCAGAGGGCACCCGGGAGGTCATACCGCGCTTGTGAGAGTGCTCCCTCTCATCTCTGTGGTCCCTCTCCCTCTCCTTATCCTTGTCCTTCTCCCTCTCCACCGACGGCGTGCGCGGCGGCGTCGCCGACTCCTCCGTCCTGCGCCTCTGTGGAGCGCGTCAGTACGCGCCCTGCAACCGTGCACAGCGTGTAGGTGTTACCTTCGAGTCGCGGGACGGCGACTGGCCACGCGAAGACTCGCGCTCCCTCTTCTTGTCGTGATCGTGCTGTTGTGTTGTTGCATTGAGGCGTTGTGAGAACACGGCAGGGCTGCTGCAGCGCACCTTGTCGCGGTCCTTGTCCTTGTCGCTGCTCTTGGAGTCCTCGTGGCGGCGCTTCTTGTGGCTGGGCCCGTCGCTCTCGTCGGGCGTCGTACTCTCGCGCCTCCGCTCCCTGTCCTTGTCCTTGTCCCTGTCCTCCCTCTCCTTCTCCCTCAGGTCTGGGCTCGAGCTCGGCGACGCCTTGCGCGCAACCTGCTTGGAGTCGGGCGTCTTGTCTGCCCTGGGCTTGGGGGACGTGGATGCCGGCGCAGCGGCGGGCGCGGGCGCAGGCGACGCCGGGGCAGGCACGGGGGACGGGGGCGCCTGGGGCTTGGCGACGTGCGCCGGAGACACCGCGGGCAGCACCGCCTTGGGCGTGCTGCTGCTGCTGCTGTTGCTGTGCGTGTGGTGCACGACCTGCGTTGCCGTCCTCGCGCCCTTCCACGACTGCTTCGTCTCCATGATCTTGCCCTGGCACCTGCAGCCAACGGCGAAGATGCGTGTCAGAGCGCGCTGCCACGTGCTGACGCGAACCTCTTGGCGAGCGTGACGATGTCCGAGCGGGCCTCGGTCTTCTTGGCGCGCTCCTCCTTGGCGATGTTGCCGAGCAGCGTGTCGAGCATGTGGCCGTGGTCCGAGTAGAGCGGGAACGTGGGCACCAGCTTCGACAGCGAGTACATGCCGTTCTTGAGCTCGACGAGCACCTTGCTGCGCAGGATCCTGTTGTACACAGAGAACACGTTCTTGTGCCAGAAGTGCAGCAGCGTCTCAAACTCGGACCGCGTGATCGTCGGCGCCGTCGAGTCGCCCGTGGCCGCGGCACCCGGCGACGCCGCGAGCTCTGCGAACCTGTCCTGCGCGCTCCAGCGGTTGACGACGGCCAGCAGCTCGTGCAGGAACTGGCCGATGTTGGCCGCCTCCTTCTCGGAGCAGCAGAAGAGCATCTGCGGTATGTCCTTGAACACCTGCTCCAGCAGCGTCAGCGTCCCGAAGTTCGGCGTCCGCAGCTCGTGCAGCGTCAGGATGAACCGCGCGCAGTAGACCGCGTCGGGGAACGACCAGTAGATGCGCGGCACGATGCAGTGCTGTATGACGGCCGCGTAGCACTTCTTGTGGTCTGCAGCAACAGCAACAGCAAAACCGTCAATAATCGCGACGACGCGAGGCGAGACTCGTGCCGTCGACGGAGCCCTTGGCGAACAGGGCGAGCTTGTCCTTGTCGAGGCGCGCGCGGATGGCCTGGTGGGACTTGGACTGCCTGTCGAGCTCGTCCTGCAGCGACTTGATGACCTTGGCGGCCCTGTCGCGCTCCTTCCTGATGGCCTTTTGCTTCTTCTTGCGCTCGTCCTCGTCGAGCGCCTTGGCAGCGTCCTCCTGCGCGGGCGCCTCGCGCGACAGGTACTCCGAGGCCTTGGACGAGTAGTACCTGTACGCAGCCTCGGGCACAAACAGGTCGTGCAGCGAAAGCGACCAGAACGTCGTGTACAGCTCGGGCGTAATCGACTCCCACAGCCGCTGGCCCGCAAAGCTCGTGCGGACGGTCGACACCAGCGCCTGCATGGCGCTGTCGTCGAGCTCCTGATAGTTCTGCGGCGTCGCGTAAGAGCGAGGGGAGAGGCTGCCATTGTTACCGTGGTGATCCTCCTGGCGTGGAAGACGGCCTCCGGGTCCAGCTTGTACGAGACCAGCGTGCCCACGTCGGGCATGATCTGGCTCAGGGGACTGACGTACGACAGCAGGAACTCCAGGTACTGGATCAGCGCATCCTGACACTAAGCGGGTGCCCAGCGGCCTGTTAGCAATCCACGGGGACGCTCTCTCGCGCACCTTGTCCACCGAGTCGCAGAGCACGCGGGTGTCCGGGGCGTCGTTCTGGAAGAGCGCGACGTTCCGGAGGCGAGCGAGCGAGACGTAGAGGGGAACGATGAGCCCCGTGTTCTTGAAGGCGGTCGTGAGGCGCTTGATGACCGACTCGTGCTTGACCGTCCCGATGCGCCCCGCGGCCTGCGGCGACGACTCGGCCTTGAGCGTCTCGCCCCCGGCCAGCGACTCGATCTGCACGGCGCTGATCTCATACGACGCGTCCGTGACCTCGATAAGCGCCATGCCGCTGATCATCTCGCGCAGGAACGGCAGGAACTGCGTCTCCCCCGACTTGACCGAGTTGGTGGCGAACGCAAGCAGCGGCTCCAGCGAGATCCCCGAGTCTGCGCGTCTCGGTCAGTGGGGACGACCTCGTGTCGAGTATCAGTACATTTCTGGCAGAGACGGCTGGCAAACGTCGCGAGGCCAGAGAGCCACTGGGCGGTCAGAGTGCCGTCCTTGGTCGCCCCGCGGTTCCGCATCATCAGACGGTCCACGATGAGGTCTGTGGAGGTAAGAGGGGTCAGCATCAGCAATGGCAGAGGCACGGCGGGCGTTAATGTACATCCGGCAATGTCACACCCCAGCGGGGTGAGGAACTTGAGCGAGTCCACGAGCGAGTTTATCAGGTTCGAATACGACTGCAGACGAGCCACGACGTCAGTTATTCGGCGCCATCACCGCGGCCCCAGAGCCGACCTCGATCTGGTTGAGGATGCAGTCCATGGTCACCAGCGTGATGTTGGCGAAGCGCGCGAGCTTCTTCCCCGCGATCGTGCCGCTGTGCTCGTCGTTGCTGATCCTGCGCAGGACCTTCTTGGACTCTGTCGCCGCCTCGTTGCGCGCGAACACGAGCTCCGGCGACCCGTCGAAGGCGTCGCGGGCGGCCGCGTAGATCTTGTACCTCTCCTGCCAGCTGATGTCCTTGATGGCCTCCCAGACCTCGAACGTGGCGCCGGCGTTGCCCGTGAGCAGCATCAGAGACGGCATCAGGACCTTCTTTACGAGCTTGATCGTCTTCTCGCGCAGCTGCGCGTCGAGGTCCTTGACGCCCAGCGACGCTTTGACGAGCCTGCACACCTTGGTGAACAGCAGGGGGTCCGCCGACAGGTAGCACCCGACGTGGTACGCGGGCAGCAGTGCCTTGTACAGGCCGCCCACAGAGGCGGAGGTGATGGGAATCGCCTGCACGGCGCCCTCGGGGTTGAACGCAATGCTATCGTAGTACGGCGCTGTCGTGCGCGCGAGCGTCTGGCAGTAGGCCCGCAGCACCGCCCCGTGGGACATCGGCAGCAGGGCCGACATGCGCTGGCACATGCTGTGCGCTGTCACAAAGTCCCCGCCCTTGAGCACCGTCTCGAGGAGCCTCTGCTTCTGGTTCTCCTGCGAGGGTGTCAGTGCGATGAAGAAAACAGGAACCAAGGAGGGCCCGATGGGGGAAGGGGGGAGGAGGGAAAGAAAACTGTGCGGGCTGACCTTGACGGCGAGGGTCACGCGGAAGAAGTCCTTGCCCTGCCGGTCCTTCTTCTTCTGCACGTCGGTGAGCAGAGACTGTAGCGCGGCGGCGGCCTCGGCGTCCGTGGGCTTGAGCTGGATGGCGGTGACGTTACGTGACGTGAGCTGCCTCCTCTCGAGCGGGAGTGTCTCTTCAGGATCTGTGTCGTTACCAGTGGGTAGACGTCGTCGACCGAGATGGCCTCGTCGCGGATCAGCCGCGCGATCAGGTCGAAGAGCGCCATCGGGGCCTGCTTGGTCGCCTCGGGCCGCTGGTAGTGCGCCAGCCGCGAGCGGATGACGCGCAGGGCAAACGCCGGCTGCTTCGGTATGAGCCCCGCGAGCACCTCCAGACGGAACGCGGCCTTCTGGGGGGCCCCTGCCTGGCACCACTGAATGGCCAGGCTCAGCACGCGCTCCGGGTCCAGCTCGAACCTCCCTGGCCACGCCGCATCAGACCAATTCCTCGTTGCCGCTTCGTTTCCGGAACGGCGCCGGGCGCACCTATGATGGCGAGGATCCGCGCGGCGACCGACTCGACGCACGCGGGGACGAGGTCCGCCGAGGGCGGCGCCACAGTCTCCCCCAGCTCGACGACGACGCGCGCGTAGCCCTCGATCTGCTCGTGGAACAGCGACGCGCGCGGGATCTTGTAGTTCTCCGTGACGTTGATCTGCAGCGTGCGCCTGTCGAGCGTCTTGGCCAGCGCCACGAGGCCCAGCGCCTGCAGCATGTCGTACTCGAGCATCGGCTTGATCGCGCCGACGTCGAGCGAATCCTGGGCGGCGGCCCACCGGACGCTCGGTCAGTGAGCGCGGGGGTCCACAGTGTGCGCACCGCTACGCCTCTGAAGGCGCACGCCAGGCGCTGCACGGAGGGGTCCGTGGGGTTGACGCTCTCGCCCTCGGGGCAGATTTCCAACCCTCGAGGGGGAGAGAAAACAGTCAGTCATTTGAATACAACGGAAAAGTCGAATTGAACGGCGAATTGGGCGGTATGGGGAGCAGAAAAAGAAGGCACCTGTGAACCAGAGGGACTCGGCGAGCGCCAGCGACACGAGGCGCCTGGCGTCGTCGCCCCGCGACGCCGCCTTGGCGAGAGGCGCGAGCGCGCCTGCGTTGTCCTCGTACTTGCCGGCAACGATGCGCCCCAGGAGCGTCAGGAGCCCCTGCAGCACCGTCTTGCGCGCTGCGTGCCCCCCTTGTGAGTACGCGCGGCTGCGGCTGCGAGGGGAGGGGACTGCCGCTGGTGCCCCTGCTCCTTACCTTGTTTGTCCTCGCCGCCACTGAGGTACTTGTCCAGCGCGGCCTCCCTGTGGGGGCGGGGGCGTGTGGCGGATGCGGTCACCGGGGGGATGCGGGTGCTGAGACAGTTGGAAAGCCGTACAGGGTAGAAACGTCGAATGCGTCGTCCGACGACATTGTAGAGCCCATCGCGCGCGCACGATCTTTCTTCTGGGTAACCACAAATATCTTATAAATATCTTGGGGCTCTCTGCAGCTTGAAAAAGCGGGAGAACTCGGGGGCGTGGGCACAGATGACGAGCCTTGTGAAACGCTCGTACCTGGACGAGTACCTCGAGAGTGCGTGGCCCAGCGCCGTCATCGCAGCCCCCCTGCTCAGCGCGCCAACGTTTTCCCCCCGTGTTTTCCCCACAAATCGCAGAAATATCCGAGGTGCCGCCCGAGCTCACGCGGACGCTCAAGTACGTTGGCATGCTGGACCACGAAGCCCAAGGCACGGCCGCCCCCGAGCCGCCAGCGATGCTGACCGTGCCCGGCCCGCTGCACCCTTGCCCACCCCCGCAGGGTACATGAAGAGGGCCGAGTCGATGGTGCAGAAGCTGCAGGACCTCAAGGCGCGCGGCGAGACCGAGGAGGCCGAGCGCGTGGCGGAGAGCATCAAGTGCGCGCGGGGCCCAAACGGCCATCCCTCCCTCCTCGGGCTCAGCCCCGCGCAAACTCAAGCCTCGCGCAAAAAAGATCCGACCTGAAAAAGGCAAGGGAGTTCGCTGAGGAGCGCGTCGGTCACGTCCAAAAAGCGTATAACACTGTGCGGCTATTTATACCCCCACAATATCAGGGAAACTGGATCTGAATCTTCTGGCGATTTCCCCACCCCTCTGCGCCCCCTCTCCCCTCTGCTCTCTCCCTCCCGCCTCTGCCAGGTCGACTCGACGATCCGGAAGCTCGACGAGGACCTGAGGAAGTTCAAGCAGGAGCTGGCCGCGGCCCGCGCGGAGCAGCAGCAGATGGTGCAGCAGCACAGCGACCGCAAGGGCAGCACGGCGTCGGGCGCCTCTACGCCCGCCAAGGGCAAAGGGGGCCGCCCGTCGACGCCGGCCCCGGGCTCGCACAAGCGCGGCAGGAGCGAGGACGAGGAGGACGCGCGGACCAAGAACTGCGAGGAGATGTCCGACATGCCCGTGGACCCCAACGAGCCGCGGTACTGCATCTGCCAGCAGGTCTCGTTTGGCGAGATGGTGGCCTGCGACAACAAGAAGTGCCGCTACGAGTGGTTCCACTTCCAGTGCGTCGGCCTGCAGACGCAGCCCAAGGGCAAGTGGTACTGCCCGCAGTGCCGCGCGCAGCGCAAGCGAATGGCGTGAGACGGCGCGGGGAGGCCCAGCACTGCCGGCAGCGGCTTGTGCGCGGGGGCGGAGAGGAGTGGTGGGTGGTCTTGGGGGGAGTGCTGTTGCCGCCGTTTCGCAATAAACAGAGGCCGTGTCTATTACCCCGGGCTGTCGTGTCGCCTGCCTGGCAGTGCGCCGCATGTGTGTACTCGGGGCACTGCTGTTGCACCGATGCGAAATCCAGGGAGACAGGACTATTCGGGCCTCTTGACTGATGACGTTGTACGGAACAAAGCCCAGATCTCTTCGGCCGGTGAGAAAACCGACAGAATGTGGTGGGGAGGACATTCTGTCAGTTTTCCCTTCTGATATTTTCTGGTGACGTTTATAAGCTCGTATCGACGCATCGGGAGGTATCCAGAACACAGTGGTTCAGCAAGCGATAGATAAAGAGAGCTCCCCAAGCGCCTATGAAGCTGTTCCTGTGTGCCGTTCTCATGGCCGCCCTCGTGGCGAGCCAGGAATGCGTCCAGATGGTCCGTTTCGACAGCCAGATGGCGCCGTCCGCGGGGCCCATCACCTTCGACATCGCGCCCATCTTCAAGCCCTTCGTGACCTACGTCGACGGCCCCACCGTCTCCGTCCAGATCTTCGGTGCGTTCAGCACCGCCGCACACTCCATGTTGAGGACCCCACCCGCGTGCTAACTGGTCTGCCCTCTGATTGGAACAGGCCCCGAGGGCGCCGTTGCGGGAGTGTCTGTCTCGGAGGACCACACCACCAGGGTCGTCAAGATCATCATCCCCAACGCCCTCCTTCCTCGTGCAGCCGATGACTCGGTGGTGAGCTTCTCGGGGTGACCGTGTGGGTGTCTCACACTGAGTTGCACAGGCGCCCTCGCACCCTGACGTGCCCGTCATCGACTCCTCCTCGCACCACCAGCCGGCCAACGCCGCGGGCAGCACTGCGTCGAACATCGCTCTCGTCGCAGCCGGCGCCTTCCTGGCCGCCCGTGGCAACGGCGTTGCTGCCGCTGCGGCTGCCGTGCCCGCCGCTGCGTACTACGCTCTCGCTGCCAAGCCGGCGGACAGGTGCGCTCTGCACGTTGTGATCACGAGGCCCGCGACTACGAACCCTGCGAACCTGATCATGGTCATCAGCGACGGGCACTCGGTATCGAGCATCACGATGGCGAGGAAGATCCTCGGCAGCTACTGGCTCGACGACTACCTGGTCGGTGCGGTCAGGACCAGCTCGGCCAGCAGCCAGGTTACGGACAGCGCCGCGTCGGCCACCGCCTACTCCTGCGCCATCAAGACCAACAACGAGTACGTCCTTGATTGGATGTCGCTCGTCGCTTACGCTTGCAATCCCTTAGCTGGCTCGGTGTCAACCCGAGCAACAAGTCGTGCAGGACCATCCTCGAGGCGGCCAGGGACAAGGGAATGGCCACGGGCCTGACGGTCACGTCCACCATCACCCACGCCACTCCCGGCGCGTTCTACGCCCACTCGTGGGACCGCGACCTCGAGTACTGGATCGGCGACCAGCTGTACAACTCCGACCTGACCGTCGCCCTCGGCGGTGGCTCCAAGTTCTTCCAGAAGAAGCTGAGCAAGTACGGGAACAAGACCGTCCTCGATATGTTCCGGACGAAGGGGTACAGGTACGTCGGCAGCAAGAGCGAGCTCCTGGCCGCGGGCTCCGAGCCTAAGCTGTTCGGCACGTTCGCGCCCGGCCACATGCCGATGGTGATCGACCGCATCAACGGCAACATGACCGAGATGCCCCTGCTCACCGACGAGGTCAAGATCGCCCTCCCCATCCTGGACAAGGCCGCCAAGGCGTCGGGCAAGGGCTTCTTCCTGATGATCGAGGCGTCGCTGATCGACCAGTGCGCGCACCGCACCGACGCGAGCTGCATCGTTGGTGAGGTCCAGGAGTTCCTCGACGCTACCAAGCTGGCTTTCGACTACGCCAAGACTCAGGGCAACACCGCGGTCGTCGTCACCAGCGACCACGAGACCGGAGGCATCTCTCTCGGCGCAACATCCGTCCGCGTGCAGAACGAGCCGAGCATCTACTACTACCACCCGGAGGAGATCAGGATCAAGTGGCCCACCATGTGCGTTGGTTGATGAGACCCATGCAGTCTCGCAATTAACAAGCGCCCATCAACGTAGGTCCTTCATGTGGATCGAGAACGAGCTCATCTCCATGATCACCGCCCCGCTGGCCGGTGGGCAGTGCGGGAAGGACGGGAAGCTGCCCCACAACCTCACGATCGACGAGGTGACCAAGGTGGTCAAGAAGTACCTCAACATCAAGGACTGGAGCGACGAGGACGCCAAGTACGTCCTCGCCACGCAGACGATGCTTGTCTCCGCGGCCAAGGACGTGTGCAACATTCCCGGCTCTCAGGCGTTCGCCGGCGCGCTGGGCAGCGTGCTCACGAAGAGGTCCTACGTGTCCTTCGCGACGCAGTCCCACACCGGAGGGGACGTGATGCTGTACGCGTACAACGCGCCCGGCCTCAAGGGCAATATGGACAACACGGACCTCGGCAAGTGGATGGCCAAGTACCTCGGCGTCGACAACGAGGTCCCCAAGATCCTCACGCGTCGCGACGCCCGCAATTTCGTGGAGATGGGCGAGAACACCGAGAAGACCCCCAAGCACCCCTACGATTGAAGAAACCGATCCCCCGTGCCCGTGCGGCGCACAATAAAACTCTAAGTCATGTTCTTAAGGTCCATACCTACGGTAGTATCGGGTCCCCGAGTTTCCTCCATTCGGCGTGGTTCTTCTCCAGGTTCTCCAAACAGAATTGTACACTTGGCAAGTACTTTGCCCAGGCTTCGTACAGAGGGCCAACGATGAACTCGATAAATCTAATCTGGCAATTTAGCCGTGTCTTCCATTAGCTGAGCTTACCCGAGTTGGCATCTGGAGGTTGCAGGCCTCTTTCGGTCCATGAAGGCGCTGACGGGCATACCGAGAGTTCGTTCCTCGTCACCTTGTTGGAAGAACTCCTCCATCACGAGATCAGTCCATTTCTTGTATATCGAGAAGCTGCGGGCCGCGTTGCAGATGTCGGCACACTTGATGGCCACTTGCAGCAGCAGTATTCGGTCCTTCTTTTCCATGGTAAAGCCCTCCTGTCCCGAGAGCTTGGCCTTGAATTTACCGAGTATGTCCTGAGGGCATTCTTTGTCAGAAAGTGTGTGGCAGACATGTCCTTTGTACGAAGTGCTGTGCCATATCTGTTGCCAGAACCGTTGAGATGACGATCTCTCGAATGTCCTTTCGCCTGAGAGTACAGTCAGAGAGCTATCTGAGGGTTCTCATACTGGGCTTCTGGAACGTCCTCCAAGAAGTTGAATTCCTCCTCTTGCATGAGCTGAAACGCCGACGCGCAGTGGAAGTTCTCCAGAACTGACCGGTCGTTATACCTGATAGCCACGTGAGCGCGCTGTGTTGGATTTCAATGACATCGCACGTGATTGCCAAGTCCGACTGTGTGTTGACTTGGAATGCGTTGTTGCGTCCGGGGTGCTCGTAATCGTGGATTACGCAGGCGATGATTGCGGCCGCCACGTCGATATGCGAGAGGTGCTGTCCAGTTGGTCAGAAGACAGAATCGACATATGGTTGCACATCAGCGAGGCCGCCCTTCGTGATGAAGTAGTTGACGCTCTGTAGAACGTCGGCTGCGTGCGTTGCGTTGTGGTAAGGGTTCGCATGATATCCGCTCTCGAGCTTCCTGAGAAAGTTGTCGAAGCGGCCCTTGTTGATAGTGAATCGATCGAATGCATTATGGCGGGCCATCAGCGTCATTCCCATATAGTACAGGGGCTTGTTGTGAGTTAACTCCGCGTACGAGAAGATATCGAAGTTCCACTCGTCTATCTTCTCTAGCATCCGGTATATTTCCGATTCCTCCCTGTAGTCGCAGTTGTCAGTGTCCCTTTCATACGCGTTGCACGTGGAAACGCGCACAGGGAGTTTAGTGGAGGAATGACTGCGGCTAGTTGCTCCGTGGTTATCTGCTTCAGTTTCATCCTGCGTCCCTCGGGTGAGCTGTTCTCCTCAGTCTCCAGCATCTCCATAAGGAATTCGCCCAGGTCCGAGTCGACTTCTGCATTAGTGCATCAGCTCTGCGTGTCACAACTGCCGTTTCCGGAAGTGTCGGACTTTTCTTGAAGTTGATGCTGGGCATGTAGAGTTTGTTGGACGTGAGGACCTTGCAGACTGACTCGAGCTGCTGCTTGGTTGTCGAGTCAATTGATGATTCTTCGGACATTGCGTTCAGGTCGTTGACTATCTTCGTGAGCGGTGAGTCCAGGTCGACGTGTGTGAGGCACTCCAGCCGCTTGATCTCCTCCTGAAGCTCCTTTTTGACTTTCTCGAGTTTCTTCACGTGCTCGCTACGGTTCAGCAGGTGCTTCGTGTACACACGGACGTATTTCTCCATCACAAGGAACATAATACCGAGAAGCGCCATGAGAACAAGAAACGCGATCTCCTGGGCCACGTCTATCCGTGGGTCCAGAACCCTGCCCCACTTGGAGTCCTCTCCCGAAATGTCTGCACCCACCACGAAATCAGAGCAGGCAGGGCAATTGTCATTGGGGGGTACCGCGGTAGAACCACGTCATGAACATGACGGTAAAGCTCTGTGCCGAGAGAAACAGAAGTATGTAGACCATGACGTGTATTTGCAGGTGCGGGATCCCTGACTGCAGGAAGATGATGAGGGTCGAGCAGTAGAACAGCACCGAGAGCAAAATATCTGTTACGCATCGTAATTCAGTTGAGTTAGTTCAGAAGGTGACCGTAGGCAGTACTAACGCGCTTCTCTCGAGAACACCTGGAGGAGGACGTAGGCGACCAGCGTCGTGTAAAAGCGGAACAAAATGTTCAGCAGTGACTCGAGCAGCCGGGAGAATTCGAGCAGCAAAAAGAAGACGGCGAGGTCTGAATGGCGGCGTCAGAAGCTGGGCGCGGGCGGCGGAGGGCCACGCACAGACCACCATCTGGTAGATCCTGATGTTCGGGGCCCAGCCCAGGAACTCGGCGCTGATCACGACGAGGAAGAAGAAGACGTACATGAACGAAGACTATTCCGGGGTCAGAAATAATGACCTGCTCTAAAAAGTAAAAATCCATTTGGCTTGCCATGAGACCGATGGGGCCCTGGATGACCCCGTCGTCCGCCGTGTGGTACTGGATCTGCGCGTGCTGGATCTTCTGGACGACGGTCCTGTCGAGGATCCCCCGCAGCATCAGCTGACTCCCGCCCATGAATCCCTTCGCGTTGTCCCGGAGCGCGTGACGCGTCGACGACAGCAGGTTGACGGAGCTGCTCCCGGCGGCAGCGCTCGCGACACGCATCGTCGGCCGGGTCCGATGATGAGGCCTTTCGGACTTTTCGTCTGCGCTGCTCAGCGGGCGCACTATTTTGGGCAGGACCAGATATCTCGTCAAGATTCATCCGCCCTTTTTCCTCCAGCAAGCGCACCACGCGATCGCGATGGCGTCGACGGATCCCCTAACGCCCCAGCCCCAGGCGCCGCAAGCCCCGTCGCCGCCGGCGCACCACCAGAGGCAAGCCGCGTGCCCTGCCCCCCCGCCACCCGCTGAGGTTTCCGTCGCGCAGGTTGGCGTCGTTTGAGGAGCCCCTCGCGAGCTCGCAGATCAAGCTGAGCGAAATCCGCCGCCTCGCCTTCACCGGCACGCAGCCATTCGCCCAGCCAGCCGCACGCGTGTGTTCTGACAGCCTCTGCAGGCGTTCCCGAGTCCCTGAGGCCCGCGTACTGGAAGGTATGTCTGCACAAGCGGACGATGGCCAACAGCGTGCGTTGCGTTACCGTACCAGGTGCTGCTGGGGTACATGCCGCTCCGCAAGGACGCCCAGGAGCACGAGCTTGCCACCAAGCGCGCGCTGTACCAGGGGTACAAGGACGAGTTCCTCACCGACCCCCGTCTCAAGAGCGACGTGCGTATACACCGCCAGCGCCTGCCTCTCGAGGTGCTCACAGCAACTGCGTGCAGGAGCAAGACCATGTGAGGGCCTCCCCTACGCCGCCCGCCCCCCAAGCCGCTTCGAAGTGAATGCAATTTGATACGGGAGTGGCGTGGTTTCGCAGCCGCTGTGCACCGCGGTGCAGAGCAAGTGGAACGAGTTCTTCAAGAACCAGGACATGGTGGACCAGATCGACAAGGATGTCCGGCGCACCTTCCCTTCGCTGCACTTCTTCCGCGTACCTTGCCGCTTTGCCGATGCGCGCCTCTCTGACTCGGGGTGTGCAGGGCGAGCACGGGGACGCGCTCAGGAGACTCTTGTTCATCTATGCACGGCTGAACCCCGGCATCCTGTACGTCCAGGGGATGAACGAGATCATGGGGCCGATCTACTACGTGTTTGCCAACGACCAGGCCAACGCCTGTGAGGACACTTGCAGCGCCCCTGTGCTCGAGTGGCGCCGAGGTCTGACTCCCCTTGGCCGACAGCGTACGCCGAGGCCGACGCGTTCTTCTGCTTCTCGGGGCTCATGGGGGAGATCATGGACAACTTCTGCAAGCACGCGGACTCGTCGTCGCAGGGCGTCCACAGGACCATCGAGAAGATCTACATGCTGGCGCAGCACTTTGACGAGCAGGTGTGGAGGGACATGGAGGACAAGGCCCTCGACCCGCGCTTCTACTGCCTGCGGTGGGTGACGCTGTTGTTCTCGCAGGAGTTCCCGCTCCCCGAGATCCTGCGCCTCTGGGACTCGCTCTTCGCGGACCCCAACCGCTTCGAGATGATGCATTTCTTCGCCTGCGCCATGATCATGTGCGAGCCTCCACTTGAGTCTCCTTGGCGGTCGTCCGGTTGACTTGCGAGTCCTCTTCCCCCAGCGCAATCAGGGACCAGATCCTCGAGGGCACTTTCGAGGACAACCTGTTCCTGCTCCAGAACTATCCCGTCACCGACGTCGGGGTGCTGCTGCAGAAGGCGACAGAGCTGCGCGACAGCATCGACCCGCTCACGCTTTCGTCCATCATGGACAGCCCGGCGCTCTCGGGCCTCAAACGGCTGGGCCCTGCAGACCCCAGGGCCGTCACGGACCCTGCTCTCCTCCTTTCCGTACGCCAGCAGTCTTGCCAGCCTCCGACTCTGTCTCACGCGGCCGCTCCCTCCCCCCTGAAGCCCAAGAAGACGCACGCGTCGTGTGTAACGTCGCTGGCAGCGGGCAGCACCGTGGCTCCTTCCCAGGCACCGGCGACCAGAAAGAAGTTCCACAACGCGATCCCCGAGGGGTTTCTGCCGCCCCCGGCGCCGCTCTAGACACGCACAGCCGCCCTCTGCCCTCTGGTAGTCTTGGCTCCCGCAGGGAGCGGTGAGAAGCCGACAGTCAACAAGGGCACTTGGTTTTGTGAAGTTAGCTCTCGAAGATACGCCGAGGCTGACGTGGCTGCTGACATCATTGGGTACTTCTCCGCTTTCTATTAGTTCAACCCGCCAGGCATCAACCCCCGCTAAGACATGGCCGAGGAGCCGACGACCGCGCCCGTGAACGAGGCCGAGGAGAAGCGCGAGGCCGAGGAGGCCGAGGCCGAGGCGGCCGTCAACTTCGAGCCCGTCATCAAGCTGCACGAGGTCGAGGTCAACCGCACCAACGAGGAGGACGAGGAGGCCATCTTCAAGATGTGCGCGCGCCCCATCGCCCTCCCTCACCCCCCGCCGGCCGCGCGCTGGCCCATATGAGGGCGATAAACGCGCGCGCGGGGCGTTGTGTGTGTATTTTATGTGCACGGCGGGGGGGCCCCCCGCTGGCGCTAAAACACAGCAACCAACACGCAGGCGCGCCAAGCTCTTCCGCTTTGACGCGGCGAACAAGGAGTGGAAGGAGCGCGGCCTCGGCGACGTGCGCCTGATGCAGCACAAGGAGTCGCACAAGGTGCGCATCCTGATGCGCCGCGAGAAGATCCTCAAGATCTGCCTGAACCACATCGGTGCGCTGCTTGCTCCTCGGGCCTCTGCCAGCAGCTTTGTTTGTTGCCCCTCGCCCTTCTTTGGGTGGCTTTTTAATTCGCCCCCGACATTTTTCTCCGATGGACTGACACCCATAAATGCGGCGCGGGACCCGCGTTTGGGTTGTATTTGTGCAGTGTCGCCGATGCTCAAGCTGCAGGAGAACGCGGGCAGTGACAGGTCCTGGGTGTGGACTGCCATGGACTTCGCTGAGGTCCCCGCCACTCAGGAGACCCTGGCCATCCGCTTCGGCTCCCCCGAGAGTGCGTTCCGCCCTCTGTTCACCAGACCACACACCCTGTATCAGTGAAGATAAGACCGTCCCTAGTGTACCACATTGGTAAGTGGACACATAACTTGAGGAATCTCTCGGTCCTGACACCCCATCAGAGATACACTTTTTGCTTCTGACACCCAACACCACAACGAACGCAAACGCAAACCTCACTCGCTCACTTGTACTTCTTTACTACAGACGCCAAGGCGTTCAAGGCCGCGTTCGAGGACGCGCAGAAGAAGAACGCGAGCCTCGAGAAGAAGGACGAGAAGCCCGCCGAGAAGAAGGAGGAGGAGAAGAAGGAGGAGAAGCACTGAGCGCACACCCAAGCTGGTCGCCACCTCCTGTCCGGACACCCCCTCTGGCACTGAGAGGGAAAGTGCTGAATGGCCTCAACCGGAACCCTTTCCGCCGCGTTAGTTTATCGGGCTTGCTTGGTCTCGTATTCGTGAGGCAAAAACAATTGATGTCCCACGCAAACTTTGGGCAAGCGCCTTAGAGGGTCGGTGTTACCCTTATGACCGTGGTGTCTCTTACCCTGTGGTTCTGCCCCCTGTCGGGCCAGATAGACGGCGGTATAAGCGTTCTGCTGCCATTGTGGGACGCCCAGCCAATCACTGACACAAAAGCACGCTTAGAGCTCACCAGAGCAACCCTCCGCGTTCTCCTTTTGCTTTCGAGTCGGGGGAAGTGAGTGCAGCGGGCCGTAGGGTGCGTGTGCTTGTGCTTTCGACGGCCCTCGCATATCTCTTTTTGTTTTTCTACATCGACATTTTCCTGGCCCAGGGGGTTGTCACTGAGCAGGGGCGTCCCCGCCCTCGCCCTCTCCAGCGGGTTTCTGCGAAGCCGACGTATGGCGTGAGACACGAAGAGGGGGTGTTGTGCTCGGGGGAGAGCACTCACGCGAGTGGGGACGAGGATCTTGAACTCCGGCGGGAGGTCCTCCTCCTTGTACAACCGGTCGCTGAAGTAGATGCGTCTTATGCGGCAGTTGGCGTGGATCTGCACGCGCTGCGTCTCGATGTAGTTGGTCCCGTACGCACTGCGCGGCGCACGCGGCAAGTCAGCCAGATATTTTCAAAAGATATCGAAGAGGGGGCCGGGGGAGACGGGCGGCGAAGAGAACAGACCGGCGCGTGAAGTCGGCGAGGTTGAACTGAATCTGGTTCCAGCCGTGGTCGAGCTTCATCGGCATCGTGCAGATGAACGGCTTGACGCGCGTGTTGAGCTGGTAGTTGGACGCGCGGAACCTCCTCCTCGTGTTCTTGTCGTCGAGCACAGTGACCTCGAACGTGAAGAAGTGCGACAGCTGCGCGAGGAGGCCCGTTGCGAGCGGCCAGGGGTGAGGGCAGAATGGGGGGCTCGGTCCGCGACGCTGGACGCACGTTCTTGATGATCATGACGAGGTAGGGCAGCTTGATGCCGAGCGTCTTGGCGGGGTCGGCGGGCGACGCGATGAAGCACGTGTTCACGTTGGCGCCGACAATCTCGATCACGCTCGAGTTGATGTCCTGGTCAGTGATCCTCTTGATGTGCCCGTTCTTCACTGCGCGAGGGGGGTGGCGGGGTTGAGGGCCGGCACAGCGAGCGGGCGGGGGCGGGGCGGGGGCCGTGCGCGTGCCTTCGGTGGCCCAGATCTCGAGTGGCTTGCTCCTATTTTTGGGGAGGTGGTCGGGCAGGCGTGAGCGGGTGGGCGCGCGTGCGGGGACGCGAGGGGAGGCGACGGACCCGACGCTGTAGAGGATGGAGAGCAGGCCTGACTGGAATGTGCTGCGGAACATTCTCGGGTCGCGACTTGGCTGCGAGTGCGAGGGCGCCCTTCAGGTATAGACTGAGGCTATTAATAACCCGAATGACGTCGAGAAAGTATCACGGTTGGTGTAAATCAGAGAATCTTCGAGTCAAGAATCTCCTGGTTATGAATCAGTTGTTGCCGGGTGAACGGGGAGGCCCTCTCTGCTCCCACAGGCCCTTGACCACGGCCATCATGTACTGAGCCACGCCGGGGTGCAACGCGTGCCTCAGCACCTCGGGGATCTCGTCAGGGCTCGCAGCTGCCCTCACAGCTTCCCTGACCTGTGTGGAGCTCACGTCCTCGAGCTCGCCGTCGACAAAGAACAGCTCCGACCTCTTGTGCACCTTCTCCGCGCTGGCGATGCGCTCCCTGAGCTGCTCCGTGTAGCCCGGCCTGCCGAGGACGACGTACTTCCTGGGCTTCTCCCAGGCCTTGAACCTCAGCACCGTGTCCGCGCCATGCATCTCGACAGACGACAGCGGAACACCGGGGAACGTCCGCGAGAGCACCCCGTCCATGTTCCTCGTGACGTCGCCGCCAGCGGCGATGCCCCACGGGCACACGTCGATCCAGTCGGACTCGGCGCAGGCGATCGAGCACATCCGGCAGCGGTGCTGCAGAGCGATGCCGTCTCTGCCGAGTTTCCTGAACACGTAGCCGTCGCTCGACGGCACCATGAACCCGCCGACGACGACCAGCGATGGGGAGGACCGCTCGACGGCCGCGCGGGCGCGGGCGAACATCTCGAGGTGCATCGCGTGGGGCGGGCACAGGGAGCCCGACTGGACGAGGACGACGCCGCGGAGCCCGCCACGCAGGCGGTCGCGCACCTGCGCCCGCACTTTGTCCAGCGGGAGGGGCGGCAGCTCGTGCCCGCGGTATTCGCGGCCCCCCTCTGCCCTCGCTCTCCACTGCGGGTGCCCCGAGCCCTGTAGCATCCGCTCCATCTCGTTGCGCAAGTGCTTGCAAGCAGCGGGGTTTTTGTTTTGAATAACCAAGGCACACAGGGT
>CACRSC010000015.1:664677-703907 GCA_902651635.1 Mastigamoeba balamuthi
GGGGAGGACCGCTCGACGGCCGCGCGGGCGCGGGCGAACATCTCGAGGTGCATCGCGTGGGGCGGGCACAGGGAGCCCGACTGGACGAGGACGACGCCGCGGAGCCCGCCACGCAGGCGGTCGCGCACCTGCGCCCGCACTTTGTCCAGCGGGAGGGGCGGCAGCTCGTGCCCGCGGTATTCGCGGCCCTCCTCTGCCCTCGCTCTCCACTGCGGGTGCCCCGAGCCCTGTAGCATCCGCTCCATCTCGTTGCGCAAGTGCTTGCAAGCAGCGGGGTTTTTGTTTTGAATAACCAAGGCACACAGTTGATTGGGATACGCGGTCAGATTCACTCTCGAGATCACACACACCCCGCAAACGAATCCAATTCCGTTCCCCAGAGTTCTCTATTTTCGCAGTGCATGCCCACTGCGCCCCTCCGAGCCCACGGCCGTTGTTTTCATTTGCAGATCCGGGGGATCGAGATATCCGCATATTGACAAAATCAACGCCACGGCGCAAGCGGTAGCCACCCTCGTTCCTGCGAGCCCTCTGTGGCGCGGGGAGCTCGCCAAGCGCTCGCGGCGGTGCGGGCCCACCAACGCCTGCGCCTACTGAACCGCGCGAGCAGGTCGCGCTGCGATGGCCTCGACTTCTCCTCGCCGGACCTCGCGGCCTCGTTGGGGACCGTTGTCGCCGCGTCTGCACACAACGTGCGCTCCTGCCGGGCCTTCCCTCCTCCCCCGCCCCGCCGCCTGCGCTGAGCGCCGCTGCAGGAGGCCAGCGCCGTGGTCGCGATAGGGTTCAACGAGGCCATGTTCCTCGGCGTCAACGAGGGCGCGCACGGGGCCACCGGTCAGTAGGACGGCTGGAATTTGAATCTAGGCGGCAAATCAGCTGATTCTCCGGCAAACAGATTTCAGCGTGCTCGGGACAGCGCCGCTGGGCGACAAGATTGCAGGCACCGGCGTCACGAGGGCCTCGTGCGCCGAGTGGATGGGCGGCCAGCTTCTTGTGGGCGGCGTAGAGGGGACCGTGGCCATCTTCGACGTCGGAACGACGCAGCACTCGTGCACGTACAAGGCCACGGCCATACACCCCCGTGTCGAGGTTTGTATATGTGCCACGTCAAGATATCATGATCCGGATAGGGAATCTCAGGTTGCTTGCTCTCAGGGAGGAGTGCTGGAGTACGAAGGCCTCTTCGTGCCGTCGCCCCACGTGAGGGGCGTTGCCGGGTGTCCCTACGACCCCAACGCATTCGCCACGATCCAGAACGACTACCTGCACCTCTGGCGCAAGGACAGCGCCCTGCGCCCCGCGGTGTCGCGGCGCGTCACCGAGGGCCCGGCCACGTGCCTCTGCTGGAGCCCCCACGGCAACGCCCTCGCCGCCGTCGCAGACTCGCTGCACTCGCTGCGGCTCGCCGACGTGCGCGTCGACAAGTGCGTCGTATGGCGCAAGGAGAACGCGCACAAGCAGCCCGCCACCTGCCTCTGCTGGAGCCCGTACGTGCCGCACTGGCTCGCCTCTGCGGGCGCAGACGCGGTGGTGCACGTGTGGGACGTCAGGTGGCTGGCGCGCCCCGCGGTTACGCTCGCCCAGCACACGTCCCCCGTGCGCTCTGTCGCGTGGGACCCGCGCCACGCGGAGCTGCTTGCGAGCGGCGGGGCTGACGGCGTGCTGGCTGTCTCGAGCCTGTCCATGCCCCCGCACCACCTTGTGTGCAGCTACCCGTGCGGGTCCAATGCCGCGATAGGAGGCACGCACGTGTCTCCGCCAGGTCCCCCGTGGGGTGGGGAGCTGACCCTTGGGTTGTGGTGGGCACAGCGGGGTTCCTGAAGCTGAAGTCGGCCGCGTGCTGCGCGTTCGCGGTCACCGACGTCGGGGGGCTGACGCTGGCGACGATGGACGACACGTTCGTCGGCCCGCTCGTGCCGTCCAAGTATGCCTCTACGCACCAGAGGGAGCAGGCGGTTGAGCGCCTCGTCTACCTGCGCAAGTTTAAGCACGCGTTCACCAAGGCCTACGAGCTCGCGAGCGAATACGCCCGCGCCGACAAGTCCGCGCTCAGGTTTTTTTTGCATGCGCGTCTCACAACGCGTGAGCAGGCCCGAGCAGGCGCTGGCGATTATCGACCTGTGCTACCAGCGCAGGCCGCTGCCGCTGCTGGAGCTCAAGGGCGACGGCTCGGAGCAGCTGGCAAACGCTGACGACGCCAAGGCCGCGTTCGACGCCGACGCGTTCAGCTGCGCTTACTTCGTGCCCCCCGGGTACCACGAGCGCTACGGCACGCAGATCGACGCCGTGCTGATGCAGGACATCGAGCGCCTGCGCGTCACGGCGGAGCTGCAGACGTACATCGGGATGTCGCGCTTCGACCTCGTGGCGAGCAGGCACACGGAGCTGTGCGACATGCTGCGCAGCGACCGTGAGTGCATCGGCATCGAGCTGCTGTACAACGTCGTCAAGGCCGCGATGGCCCACGACTACCTGTTCGCCGTCGGCACCATGGGCGTCGAGTACGCGCGCATCTTCTCCACGAGGCTCGGGTCCAACACGTTCGCCCCCATCGCGCGCCTGCTGCTCTACCCGACCATCTTCGAGGACTCGTCCGCCGCCGGCGCCGGCGACTACTGCAACGTGGGCGGGTTCGCTCGCGACGACGATACGTCGAGCGTCATGGACCTCGACATCACGCCGTACAACCCCACCGCAGGCTCCACCGCTCCCGCAGAGCAGCAGCAGTCGCCGCAGCCGCCGCAGCAGCCCACGGGTGCGGACGCGTCTGGCGGGTCTGCGGGTGCAGCCGAGTCGGCGGGGGGCAGCGCGGGGTCCGGGTCGGACCACGACACGGGGAAGCCCGACACGAGCAGGAGCCCGTCCGGGTCGTCGTCGGCGAGCTCGCCCCACGCCACGCCGGACACGAGGGGCGAGCGGCGCAACACGGTCGTGGTGCCGCACAAGAGCAAGTACAACGTCGCCAGCCTCATGCGCAGCTCCGACGTGGTCACCGAGCAGCTCCGCTTCCTCAAGTGACCCTTCTCCCGCGCCTGCCCCTCGCCTTGCCCGAGCGCACGCGCTCACTCATCGCGCTGCAGGTCGTTCATGGAGGCGCTGTGGGGGCCGCCGCCGGGCACTGCGGCGGACAGGGTCATACAGGTCGTGGAGGAGCGCAAGCCCAGGCAGTACATCATCGGCGTGGCGACCAACGAGGCGTACCTCAACGCGCTGCTGCAGCGGCAGTGCTACGACAAGTTCTTCGCGCACGCCACGGAGCTGATGGCGGTGACCGACGGGTTCCCGTTCCACCAGACCGTCGAGACCGCGATCAACGTACGGTCGCTGGCACTGGGGGGCTGACCCCCTGCGCGTGGGCTAACACCGCTGGGCGGCTGCCCTCACCCCACCGGCACGGCAGTTCGGATCGCGCGAGTTCCAGAAGCTGCTGCAGGATGGGCTCGCTCCGGACCCCCGGAGGCCGTGGGACACTGACCGCCTCCAGCGAGCGATCTCTTCCGTTCGTTCTCTCTCTCTCCCCCCTTCTCTCTTCCCTCTTCTCCCCGGTTTCATTTCCCTGCAACGTCACGGCTGCTGACGTCACACGTGGGAACACACAGATGGTGCGCCTGAGCGTGACCAAGACGTGCTGCCCCGAGTGGCTGGCGGAGACGTTCCCCGCGGCCCTGGGCAAGTGCACGGAGCTCGTGTCCAACGCGCTGCGGCAGCTGCTGGACAACCCGGACCCCACGGTGGAGCAGTCGGGGCGCACGCAGGCCAAGCGCAAGGCGGCGGCCATCTCCGAGGCGGTCGACAAGGCGCTGGCGGGCGCCCCGAGGCCCGCGCGGGTCGCCGACGCGCTGACGGCGCTCACGCAGGCGCTCGCCAAGTTCTAGGAAACACAGGGGAACGGCGTTTCAACTCCGAAGGGGCGATATGCCCGCTGGGGGGATATTGTCTTGGGTGGAATCTACTATCTTTCTGAAACCCTTCCACCCAACGGTGCACCTTTTCCACCCGCACGTTGTGCATTGAGCCCTCAGTCCGCTATCTATCCCGCACCCTACCCTCCAGGGCGCACACCGCAAACCAAACACACGCGAAGCGAACACCCCATGGCGACCACCATCGACGCGACCATCTACGCCAACTTCGTGGCGACCGAGCGCGCTCTCTACACGGCACGCAAGACACGAATGAAACCCGCTCCGTCCTTCAGGGCTAACCGCTGCCCCCCCTCCCCCCCACCGGCCCACCCACGCACCGCAGCAGTCCAACGGGCAGCTGCCGCACTCGCGGCAGGTGATCGGGGCGCTGGCACCCAAGTTCGGGGAGGCGGGGCTCGTGCAGGCGCGGGCGCTGNCGGAGCAGGCGTGGGGGTGTCGCTGCGGGACGCGTCGTCGCAGTGGGGACCGTTCTGCAGCGACATGGTCGAGGAGGTCTCGAGGTTCGCTGCGGCGATCATCACGGCGCTGAGGGCGGGGCAGCCGTGGAGCGCCATGTCGGACGAGGCCTCGCGCAGGCTCGCCCAGCAGCTCGTGCCCGTCGTGTTCGCGACGGCGGGCGCGCCGGCGCAGGCGCAGGCCGCGCCGCAGGTGCCCGCGTGGTCGCAGCAGCAGTGGTCGCAGCAGCAGCAGCAGCAGGTGGCGTACCAGATGCAGCAGCCCCTCCAGCCCCAGCAGCCCCAGCAGCAGCAGGTGTTCCAGGTGCCCCCGCAGTACACGATGCCGCCGGGAGTGCAGATGCCCCCGCAGCAGCAGCAGCAGGTCGTGGCGCTGACGGCGGAGCTCAAGTCCAAGTCGGCGACGGCCCTGCGCGACGAGCCCACCCAGGAGCAGAAGAGCCGCTCTATGACCACGCTGCCCCCGCCGCCCGTCTCCCCCAGGCACGGCCCGCAGGCCCCGGGCCTCATCTCGCCGGCAGTGCTGCCCCCCACCAACCAGCCGCAGCTCCAGATGCAGCAGCAGCAACAGCTCCAGGTGCAGCAGCAGCAACAGCTCCAGATACAGCAGCAGCAGCAACTCCAGATGCAGCAGATGCAGATGCAGCAAATGCAGGCCATGCAGCAGCAGCAGCAGCAGCAGCAGATGCAGATGCAAGCCATGCAGCAGAGGCAAGTGATGCAGCAGCAGCCCGCGTACCAGACAGCCGCGGCGCCTCAGCAGCAGGCCGTCCAGCCGCAGCAGTCCCAGGAGAAGTGCGCCGGCTGCGGAGGCGCGCTCTCGGGCCGGTATGTCATGGCCCTGGGAAAGTCGTGGCACGCCGAGCACCTTGTGTGCGCCGAGTGCCACAAGCCGTTCCCTAACGGCGAGTTCGTCGAGATTAACGGCAAGCCGTTCTGCAAGACCCACAACTTTGACAACAACGTCAAGTGCGCGGCATGCTGGGGAGTGATCCCAGCCGGCAGGCAGATCGAGGCGCTCGGCAAGCTGTGGCACCCGGAGCATCTGCTCTGCTCTGGATGCCAGAAGGTCTGCATGACCAAGGACAGCTTCATCGAGAGGCCCCCGAACAAGGTGTTCTGCAAGCAGTGCGTGGTCAAGATTTTCGGAACCCTGTGAAGATGAGACGCGATGCAGGACCTACCCGGCTTTTCACTCCCAGAAAAATAGAATGCGAACGAACTATATTAGGTCCTCGAAGGAACTGCGTGCGATACACGTGTGCACAACACCCAAGGAACCGATCTACCTGCAGCAACAATCATGACAGTCTGCCCTCAATCCGAGACGTCGTCGTAGAGTTTGACGTCGTCGGAGTCCTCGGATTCCGCGTAGTTGACGACCTTTCTCGACCTGGTGGACCTGCCACTCCTCGTCTCCACCGCAGGCTCCTTGGCGGCCTTGTCCTTGCCATTCGCGTCGGCGTCCGAGGCCGATCCCGCGTCCGAGTCAGAGTCAGCCTTCTTGCTCCTCGCTCTCCTCGCGGGCGCCCTCTTCTTCTTGGGCTCGTCGTCGTCGTCGTCCTTCTTCGACGACCTCTTCTTGGAGGTGGTCCGCTTCTTCTTGGGCTTCTCGTCCTCCGAGTCCGACTCGGACGAAGACGAGGCGTTGAAGTCCGACTCGTCGTCCGACGACTCCTGCTTCTTCTTCCTCCCCCTGGACCCCGTACCCCTTGCCGCCCGCTTGGGCTTCTCGGCAGGCGCCTCCTCCTTCTTGGCCGGCTCCACTGCCGGCTCCTTGGCCTTGTCCTTCTCGCCTGCATCGTCGTCGTCGAGGACAATGGGCTCCTGCGCCGAGCTCTTCTTGGCGCTGGCCGCGCGCTTCTTCTCGGGCTTCTCGGCGCCAAAGTCCGAGTCGCTGTCCGACAGGGGCGAGCGCTTGGTCCTGCTCCTCGCCTTGGGGGCGCTGTCGCTGTCGTCGTCGCCCGACTGCGTGGTCCCCGACTTCTTGAGCCGCGTCAGCCGCGGCTTCTTCGACGCTGCCGGCCCCGGCGACGTCACCTGCGAGATGCTCTTCCTCCTCTGCTCACCCGCCCTGCGCAGCAGCCGCTGCTCGAGCCCCTCTGCCTCGCTCCCGCTGTCGCTGCCCGCGTCCTTCTTAGCGGCCGCAGATGCCGCCGGGGCAGGCGTCGAGGCGGGCGCAGGGGTGGACGCTGCAGACGGCGCCGAGGAAGCGGCCGGCGCAGGCGAGGCAGCAGCCGATGCTGCGGCCGACGAGGATGCCGGCGTTTCCTCCTTGGCGACCTTGCCGAAGTAGTTGGTGATCTTCGACGTCGGCACCTTTTGCGCCGCCTCCTTGGCCGCCTTGTCCTTGTCCTTGTCCTTGTCCTTGGGGGCGTCGGCCATCTTGCCGGGCATGAGGGCGGGCGCCGCGGTGGGCTTGGCGGCGGCCCTCTTCCTCGCGGCCGCGGGCACAAAGTCGTCCTCGTCGTCGTCGTCGTCCTTGCGCCGCCTCGCGGGCCCGCGCTTCCTGCCGGCGCCCTTGCGCGAGGAGACGACCTTGATCTGCTTGGACTTGTCGCCGCTGCGCAGCTCCTCCTCCTCGGTCTTCTCCCACGCCGCCAGCGCCTCGAGGAACGCGTCCAGGTCGCGCTCGTACAGCTGCTCGAGCGACGTCGCCCTGAGCTCGTCGATCTCGCGGCGCTTGGCCTCGGCCTCGGCGACGAGCGCCTGCACGCGCTCGAGCGTCAGGCTCCAGAGCTGCATGTTGAGCAGGTAGTCGTAGTCGCTCTTCCTGAACGCCTCGCCCTTGTCGCCCTCGGGCGCCGGCGCCGCCGCCGCGACGCCGTCGACAATCTCGTCGACGTCGATGCTGACGCCGGCGCCGTCGTCGGCCTTGGCCTTGTCGCCGCCCTTCTTCTTGAGCGTCGCGATGGGGTCGAACTTCATCTCGACCAGCTGGCGCAGCAGCTCGTCGCGCTTGCGGTTCTTGAGCTTGATCTGCTTGGCGAGCACGGCCTTGATGAACCGCACCTTGTTGTCCAGCAGGCGCCAGTTCTCCTCCATCGCCGCGATCATGGCCTGCTTGCGCCTGTCGTACATCTCCATGCGGATCTTGAAGAAGTGGCTCGTGATGTCCTCGGCGCTGGCGTACTGCGTGATGCGGCCCTGCTCGTCAAAGGCCACCATGTTCGAGACGCTCAGCGTGCCCGAGAGCTTGAACTCCTTGAGTATCTCCTCGTCGCTCATCTCGCGGCAGAGCTCGACGACAAAGTGCACCGTCTCCTCGCCGTGGTACTCGCGGTAGTCCTTTACGATCGGCTGCTTCTTGTCGTCGTCGGCCATGCGCGACTCGAGGTACTCCTTGTACGTCTGCGTCCACACCTGCAGCGGCAGCTCCGTGATCTCGATCGACGTCGGCGTCAGGCGCTTCCAGATGCCGTGCGCCCTGTAGTTCTTCGTCTTGGTGTCCACCGTCAGCGCCCCGTTCCACCCCCTGTACCACGGCTGCAGCGGGACCTGCGCCTCGCCCCTGCTCTTCTTGTCAGCAACTGGCAGCAACGCAACACTTGATGATTGCCCCTGGCGGCAGGCCAGCCCACTCCCTACCGAGCGTCCCCCTCATGATTATCTGGCCAACCCGTCTTCGCAGTGATGCGTGCGTGCACCGAGTGTCCCCTCCTCCCCGTGTAAAGGCGCAATGAAACGTCCACCCGCATACCCTCCCCCATACAAAGGTGTCGAGATGGCGCGGGCTGCGGCGCAGACGCACTTGAGGAGGCGGCGGAGGTTGGCGACGATGTCGCGCGGGTTGAAGCAGGGGATGCTGGTGCTCCAGCCCGTGCCGATGCCCTCGGCGCCGTTGACGAGGACCATGGGGATGACGGGGATGTACCATGTGGGCTCGATCTGCTTGCCCTCCTCGTCGAGGTACGCGAGCACCGCGTCGTCGTTGGCGTGGTAGATGTGCCGCGCGATGTCGCCCAGACGCGTGTGGATGTACCTGGCGCTGGCGTGGTCCTTGCCGCCCTGCCGCCTGCTACCGAACTGTCCCGACGGGTACAGCACGTTGATGTTGTTGGACCCCACGTAGTTCTGCGCGAGCCCCACGATCGTCTCGTGCAGGCTCTGCTCGCCGTGGTGGTACGCGCTGAGGCTGCTGACGATGCCGCTCAGCTCGCAGACCTTGAGCTCGCGCCGGATGTTCTTCTTGAGGCAGACGTACATGATCTTGCGCTGCCCGGGCTTGAGCCCGTCGACCATCGACGGTATGCTGCGCTCGCAGTCGGCGATCGAGAACAGGATCAGCTCGCGGTTCACAAAGTCGGTGTAGGGGATCTCGTCCACGTCGTGGTCGAGGTACGTCCCGGGCTCGAACTTGCGCATCCACTCCTTGCGGTCGTCGGCCTTCTTCTTGTTGAACGCGAGGTCGATGGCCTCGTCGTCGTTGGGCCCCGAGTACGCAAAGTCGATCTGGTGCCTGTCGAGCGCGCCAAAGTACTCCTTGCCCTCGGCGGGGCTGCTGGTACCCAGTCCCTTGTAGTACTTGATGCGCCACCCCGCCTGCGGCGTCTCCGTGCGCCAGTGCTCGTACTGCGGCATAGTGAAGAAGCATATCTCCTGCTTGCCCTTGGTCGCCTTGATGATCGGCGTCACAAACTCCACCATGAACCCCGGCACCTTGAGCAGCGACGGCCAGAACGTGTGTATGAAGTTGATCAGCAGCCCCTTGATGTGCGACCCGTCAAAGTCCTGCCCAGAGTGCGCGTTGAGTGCTGGCAACAGAGAGAAGGGAGGGCGAGAGCACCTGGTCGGCCATGATCATGAGGTGGCCGTAGCGCAGCGACGAGATGTCGGTGTACTGCTTGCCGTACTGCAGGCCCATGGCCTTGCAGACGTTCTCGAGCTCGACGTTCTCGAGCACCTGCTTCTTGGTGGCGTCCCGGACGTTGAGCACCTTTCCGCGCAGCGGGAACACGCCGTAGTTGTCGCGGCCCACGACGCTCAGCCCGCTCAGCGCCAGCGACTTGGCGCTGTCACCCTCGGTCAGGATCAGCGTGCAGTTGGACGACTTGCGCGTCCCCGCGTTGTTCGCGTCGTCCAGCTTCGCCAGCCCCGCCACGCGCGCCCTCCTCCCGCCGCCTCCCTTCTTCATGAGCATCTTGTCCTGCTTGGCCGACGCCCACAGCAGTATGGCCTGCACAATCCCGAGCTTCTGCACTGTTGCCCCGACCGGACTGCCTGTGAGTCGCGAGTGCGAGCAGCGCGGGGGGCCGCGCACCCTTCTTGAGGAAGGTCTCGGAGACGTCGGGCTTGGAGCCGAAGTTGGCGGGCTTGGTGGTGAGGGTCTCCTTGGTCTGGCTGTCGAACGCGGGGTTCTCGATGAGCGCGTTGACAAAGACCCAGAGGTGGTTCTTGACCTGGAACGGCTTGAGCTGCAGACCCTCCTTCTTGCCCTTCTTGTTGGCGTGCTCGAGCAGGTACTTGCTGACGACGCCCGCGACGGCGTCGACGTGCGTGCCGCCGCGCGTGGTGCAGATGCTGTTGACAAAGCTCACCTGCGCAAACTGCCCGTCGCTCTGCGCAATGGCCACCTCCCACCGCTCGTTGAACCGCTCGATGACGATGCTGCCGCCCTTGCCCGCCAGCGGGTCCGTCTCCTCGCTGCTCTTGACGTAGAGCGACACGTAGTCCTTGAACGTCTTGACGGCCAGCCGCTTGCCGTCGAGGTAGATCTTCTTGCCGGGGTTGCACCCCGCAATGTCGTGGACGCGCTTGCGCATCAGCGCCAGCGTGTCCTCGTCGAGCGCCGTCATGCCGAAGCGCGAGAGCTCGGGCCTGAACGTCACGCGCGTGAACTCGTCCTTGGACGACTTGACGACGGCCGCGTCGACCTGCGTCATGTTATTGCGCCACGTCTGGCGGTACGAGTGCGAGCCGTCGGCCGTCTCGATCGTGAACTCGAGGCTGAAGATGTTGGCGAGCTTGGCGCCGTAGCCGTTGCGCCCGCCCGTGACCTTCTTGATGTCGTCCGAGTAGTTGGAGCTCGTCAGCAGGTGCCCGAAGATCATCTCGGGTATGTAGACCTGCTCCTTCTTGTGTATCTCCACGGGGATGCCCATGCCGTTGTTGTACACCTCGATCGTGCCCTTGGCCGCGTCGATGGCGACCTTGATCGTGTCGCTGCGCGTGTCGCGCTGGAAGTTGTCCGACGCGTTGACGAGGATCTCGTCAAAGATCTTGTACAGGCCCGGCACGAAGCTCACCGTCCGCAGCTTCATGCCCTGCGTCGCCTCGTCCCACACCCACATCTCCGTCTCCTGCTTCTCCACCGACCTGTGCACCGTCGTCCGCAGCAGAAGCAACAGCAGCAGCAGCGGCACAAGAGGGGGTCAGCCAGTCCACCATTCGCGCCAAAGATTTCCACAGGCGATATCAGGAATCAGGAATCTGCAGGATATCCTGCTCAGTGGAGAGGGGGGTTTCCCGTACCCGACGTAGGTGTCGGGGCGCTTGAGGATCTGCTCGAGGTGGGTCAGCTTCTGGTAGACCTCCTCGAGCGGCCGCGCGTCCTTCTTCTTCCTGGGCGACTTGGCCGGCGACTTGGCCGCCGGCGCGTCGCCGGCCTCGAAGTCGGACCCCGAGTCCTCATCGTCGCTGCTCTCGGCCTTCTTCTTCTTGGCCTGCCGTGGGCCCGTGAGTTGACGCCGAGGGCACTGGGCCGCCGGGCAGAAGAGACTCCCGCCAAAATAAAAAAATGGGGGGAGGGGGCAATAAGCAGGGGAGCCGGGTGGGACGGGACGGCTGCTACGAGGGCCGGAGAGCGAGGAGGTGGAAAGGGGGTACCGGGGACTTCTTCTGTGCCTTCTTGGGGGAGACGTCCTTCTCCTCGACAGGGGCCTTGCGCTTGCGGGGGGCCGCGGCCTTCTTGGTCTTCTTCCCCCCGAAGTCAGAGTCCGACTCAGACCCGAACTGCAGGGCATCGCTGCGTGAGCGCTGTGGGGGGACGCACACGACGGGCGGAGAGAGGAGGCGGGGCGGAGGGGAGGGGAGGGCGCGCACAGAGAAGTCGCTGTCGTCGTCCGAGGACATGCGTGCCCAGGCGGTTTGTGAACGTTATGACGGTAGATTCCCGCCAAAATCAAAGATCAAAACCGGGCATAGAATCAAATCAGTGAGTGTTTTCGGCAGCCTTGGTGGGTGGCGGACACAGGATACACAAACAGCGAATTGAATCAACTGTTATGTGTCGCGAGAATGAAACGTATGAGCCAATGGCCCTTTGAGGAAAATGCGTCACTCGTTTGGTCGTTTCTCTGTATCCATGTTGTTTTCGCGCCCATAACGGCACGGCGGGGAATGGTCTAACTCGTGTGGCCCTATTGGGCGTGTACCATTTCTTACACCCTAGTGGGAGTGGTGCACGGGCGCAACCGACACTTTCCTTGCATGCGAGTGCGGATGCGACGGTGCAACCACGACCTTGCTCTTGGAGTGGTGCTCGGACGAGCGCTTGACCTCCTTGACCTCTTTGCTCTCCTTGTCCTTCGAGCTCTTCTTCCCCGAGCTGTGCCCGTGCTCCGCGGTCTTGGCCGGCATTGCCGTGTCACTCTTCTCGTGCTTCGGCTTGGCTGGCTTTGCCGTGTCGATCTTCTCCTGCTTGCTCGACCTCTCCTCTGGCTTCTTGTGGTGCTCCTTGGCGGGCTTGGCCTCTGCGGGCTTCTTCGGCTTCTCTGCGGCTGCCGGCTCCTTCTTCTCCGCGTTCGCGTTGGCGACAGCGGTCTTGTGGGCGTCCGAGCGCTTGTGCTGGTGTCCGTGCACGCGAGCAGCCGACGACTCGTGCTTGTGGCTGTGCGAGTGCCCTGCGGATGCAGTCTTGGAGGTCTTGCTGTGCGCGTGCGCGCTGGCACTTGTCACTGCTGCCGCCGCCGGCTTCTCTGCCTGCGCCTCGGCCGACGCCGAGTGCTGGTGCTTCGACGACTTGGCGTTCATCGTGTTCTCGTTCTTCGAGGACTCGTTGAGCACCTTCTTCTTCGGCTCCTGCTCGTGGTCGTGGCCGTGGCCGTGGCTGTGGCTGTGGCTGTCGTGGTGGTGGTCGCGATGGTCGTGGTGGCTGTGCTTGTGCACCTTGTGGGTCTTCTGGGGCTCGTCCGTTTTCCTGGGCTTTCCCGACGACGTCACCTGGCATTCGCCTGTCGGGATTTCCCAGGAAACCGTCGCCTTTGCATCGGCAATCGAAGGGGTCTTCGGTGCTGCTTCTGCCGCGTGCGACTTCTTCGCCGACACCTTTTTGGCGGAATGCCGTAGAACTGTCTTCGGCTTCTTCACGCGGATGCCAGACCTCGATCCCTGTAGGCCTGATATCGTCGCCCACCTGACCGTCGCCCTCGTCGCCCTCGCGGCTTGCTTCACGTCGTCGGAGTCCACCTCACTTCCATTTCCGAGCTCCGGATCCGGAGTGTCTGCCTTGTGCGTCATCGTCGGTGCACGGCGTCCCGCGGGGCCGCGGGGCCGCAGGCACAGCGTGTGCGCCATGCTAAGCCGCCTCCTCTGCACCGTGACGAGGCCCGACGACGCGGCCGAGCGAGGAATCGGTGCCTTGCCGCCCGCTAGCATCGACATCAGTGCACGTGTGGGGTCGAAGCCCGGCGCGAGACGCCGGAGAACTGGTGGAAGAGGCTGCGGGCGGCACGCAGACGGAGAGGATACGTGAGGGGATGCGGGCGGGGTGGGGGGAGAGGAGCCGGAGAAAGGACACCCACCCTTTGGAGCGGCGGAGTGGTGACTGTGCACTGCATGGTGTAGTAGTCTTATGCCTTCCCTGAGAAACTTAATGTGAACTTGCAGTGCACCGCGATTTCTTATGACACCAGAGAAAACTGTTTCGCGCCTGAAGGGATCGCATTGCCTCTGCTCTCCCCGTCGGCCCCGCGGTTCATTTGCTGGCGATATGCGTGCTCCGCCGCCCCCGGTCTTCGGGCTGGATAAATGTGCTCTCTCTGACTCAGAGGCTAGTCCTTTTCCCGAATATAGAAAGTGCAAGTTGAAGTTATCTGGTACGCGGCGCAAAAAAAGAGTTGCGAGCCAGATCGCAGTGAGGTGAATAGAGGAAGGGGGCGCCAGTCGGCCGGCGTGGATGACCCGAGCCTGAGGTGCAGTAGCGCGGCCTCGCTTCGTGCGAGATCGGCGAGGTGCAGTTTCACGGGCGTTGATCTACCATAATCCGGGCATTGTGAGTGGGCGGTCCGCTGTGCGAGAGCGTCGCGCCTTGCGGATGCCCATCCTCCCGAGGGTCTGTGGACGCCTCCCCAGTCTTTCGGTATTTCGTTCCTTACGGGTGCCTCCAGTTTTACGCCTCCTGTAAATCGGCAGGACAAATGCAGCAACTGCAACTCCCAAAGAGATTCCTTTGGGATGGGAAAGTGGGTGCAAGAAGGAGGGCTCGCCAGGACGTGAATGGCCTTGAAGACATATGGCTGGCGTGGACGGTTTGCGTCATGAGCGGTGCTCTTGCATTCTCCATTGAAAGATCTGGGGAGAGTGTGCACAATGGTGCAGCTTAGGTGCACGATAATTGACACGTGTCGGGCGAGGATTGGGCGTGGGCGTGGAATATGATGGACCTCGCATATTGTAACATCTGATATCCTATTGTCCGCAGGCTGCTTTCTCCCAGCCGTTTTCTTGCGATTTCTTGTGCATTTCAAACGGTTTCTCTTCCATTTTTACGTCTCTTCCCTCGCCCTAGCATCGCCAAAAGTCCGCGCCCGAGCGCACGCGAGGTCGATTGGCACGCAGCTGCGGCGTGCGATCGGAATCCATGGCCTGTCCGAAAAACACGGGGGGATTCTCAAAGACCAAAAAGAAAGTTAGCGGTTAGGCCCCAGAAATCTGAGAAAGTTGGCGTAACCCCCAACGCGCAGCAGTCACATTTCTAAAGTCAGCCAAACGTCTCACACAACACACCATGGGCACCGCTAACGCTCAAGTGCCGCCGTGCGTCGCGGGGCTGCCGGCCCAGCAGTGGCTGCGCGTCCTCTCGCTGGTCGGCGTCTGCGACGTGGGATCGTTCGCGGCCTGCAGCTCGCAGTGCAGGGCGCTCGTCCGCTCGCTCGGCCGCACGCTCGCCGCGAACATCGCCGCCCGGGAGCTGCTCGCGGTCGTGCCCCCGTGCGTCCAGACCGTCCAGCCGAGCTCTCTGCCCCGCCAGCTGCGCGTTAACGGCCCGCTATGCTTAGGTAGAGCAACTCACTCCTTTTCGCTCTTTTTTCCCTCCGGCCCCTCCGCTCTGTTTGGCTCCTGTTTGCCCGCTGGGGCCACTACTGCGCCGGTCCGCTCGCCGGAGCTGAGCATCGGAGCTGACCCGAGGCTCGCGCGCGCGCGCAGAGTACAAGTGGGCTGGCCACACGGAGCTCGTGAAGCGGGTGGCTGCGGCTTGGAGGAAGCCGGTGCACGTCGGTGTCGTCTTCACGCGGCCCGGTGTTTCCGATATCCCCGAGAACGTCCCGCTGTCGGGCTGGCGGGCAGAGGCGGTCGACTGGAAGCGGGCCCTCAACGGGGCGAGGGGCGTGCACGCCAAGGACTCGCTGGTGGAGACCCCGGGCTCTGTCTGGGGCCTGCCGCGGGACACGCCGGTGGTTCTGCATCCCGTACGCCCGCCTGTGTTGGGGTTTTCCTCTGGCAAGCAGAGGAACGTGTGCTGACTCGGCACCGGGCCCCCTCCTCAAACAAGACAACCGTCGAGCTCGACGAGTGCGGATCGGCCTGCATCAGGGGCATCGCCGCCGAGTGCGACGCGCTGGCGTTCTTCGGCGAGCCCGCAGAGGCCGAGTGGCTGGCGGTGAACTACGCCTCGAAATCTGGCGTCATCCCACACCCGAGCACTTTCTTCCGGTGCGTCGACACCAACCGAGCCCGTTGGGTGGCTCTTCGGTCGCACGGCGGAGCGCGGGGGGTGACTCAAGGTTCTACGCTGCAGGGACGGGCACTGGCTGGTCTCGGAGCAGCAGCAGAGCAACATCCTCAACATAGCCAAGACCTTCAGAAGGGCGCTCGAGGATAGCACCGGTGTGGGGTTGCCCGTTGCGGTTGCGTCGTGCACCGGCTACGCCCGGTGGACCGTCAGCGAGGGGCTCGCGCTCTCCGCCTTCGTCCCCAGCATATACCAGAGGACGGGCGTGCCGACCCACGAGAGCATACGGCTAGCCATCCGCGAGGCTGTGCAGATGGCTGTGTGGACTTGCTACCACGCCGACGGGCTTGGATTCCAGACGTCGAGGACCAGCAGAGCCCTCGACAGGGAAGCAGGATGCGAGCAGCACGCTCCGATGCACAGGAGCAACAGCTGCACCGTCATGTAGACCCCGCCTACTCAAGTGATCAGACCGTGGACGGCGATAGCCGGCCTAAGTGTTTTTTGAATTCAGTAATAGAGACTTTTTAACCGGGATAAGTCAGTTGTCTCTCTATGCCTGTGTCCCTGTCTCGGCGAGGGGGGACGGAGGTCCTACTCAGTTGGTTCGCCGAGAGTTGGACGCGAACAAGCTCAATAATCAAGGGACGAAGCGTATGGGACGATCGCGGCTTCGAAGGGGCGTGCTGGGCGTGCTGCCTTGCCGGGCTGGTAGAGGTCGCTCTATTTGGTAATAATAGTATCGCTTGGGTGGAGTATTGCATGTAAGACTCAATCTGTTGGGAACTTTAAATATCCAAGATATCACTTCACTGAGAAATGGTACACGAAGACGGCGCGGCAGTGCTTGCCGAGGAGCACGCCCGCGAGGCATTGCGCGCGCGCTCCAAGGGCCGCTTCTCCAAGGCCGAGGAGCTGCACGAGTCCGCTGCCGACATGTACGAGCTCGCCGCGTGCTCGCTGCCCGCCAGCTCGTCGTCGGCCGCCGCGCGCCACTCGCTGCTCCGCCTGGCCGCGTACCAGCGCGAGCAGGCCTCCTGGGTCCGCGACGTCCTCAACGCCGCCGGCCCCGAGCCCTCTGCCGACGCCCTCCTGATGCAGAGCGTCTTCGGGCAGCCCGTGTTCTCTGAGCACGGCATCGCGTCGTCGCCCGTACGCGTGTTCTCGCGGCCGCTGCCCTCGCCCTCGCCCTCGCCGTTCGTCCTCGTCGGGGCGGGCGGCGGGGGCGAGAGGGACGTGCTGCTGCCGTCGGTCGACGAGGGCGGCAGAGTGGCGGCTGCGCTGGCGGCCGAGGTCGCGAGGCTCAGGGAGGAGCTCGCCGACTCGCGGCACAAATGCGAGGCGTACGAGCGCGAGGTACGCAGGCTGCGCTCGCTTCTCATGAAGCAGCAGCAGCAGCAGGGCCAGCAGGCCCCCAACATCTCCCCCAAGAAGGAGAAGTTCTGAGTCAATTGAATAATGGTATGGGTGCTTCCCGCTAATTCCGTTAGATATTGAGAGCTGCGGGGATATTGTGCTCTCTGTGCGTCATTGTTGGGGCGCCTGGTCCTTGGGGGCGTCGTCGCTCTCCACGACGTGCACCGCGTTGTGCGGGCCGTCGTACAGCTCCTTCAGGGTCTTGTTCTCGACCTGCAGCTTGAACAGCGTGAGCCGCACGCTGTGCTCGAGCTTGAGCAGCGCCCCCTCCTCCTTCTTGAGGATCTCCAGCTGCTGCTCCGAGGACAGGTTCGCCGGGACAGTCACCTGGTGGGAGCCGCTGTTAGCGCGATCCACATCGCGTGGACTGCGCTTACCACGCCGGGCTGCTTTTGTGGTGCATTCGCGCCGGACATTCTTCGCGGGCACTGAGTGGTAGATAGAGAGAGATATTTGGGGAAGATATCTCGGTAGATCCGTCTATCTTCTGAAGCGGGATCCACCCAACGCGGCGCGCAGACAACCAATGGCGCGCAGGCCGCTCAAGAGGCTCCGCGACCTCTGCGTCGACGCCGTCCTCGCGTACAAGGTCGCCAACGACCGCGCCTTCCCCGTCCTCCTGGCCCACCTGCCCTCCCAGTCGGCTGTGTCGCTGATGGGGTGCGCGGACCTGGGAGACCCGTCGTTCCGGCTGCTGGCGGACAAGTGCGGGCCCGTCCTGGACAGCCTCAAGCTGCGCGGGTGCGCGGGGCTGACGTCGGACGCGCTCTGCCGCGTGGCGCGCGCGAGCCCGCGGCTGCGGGTGCTCAACGTGGCGCAGTGCCCCGAGGTCGACGACGCGGCGCTCAAGGAGCTCGCGGCGCGGTGCCCGATGCTGCAGGAGGTCAGCGTGGGGTCGTGCTACCAGGTAACCAACGCCGGCGTCTGCGCGCTGTCGTCGTGCGCGCGGGTGCAGGCGCTCTGCGTCTCGAGCTGCCAGTACCTCACGGAGCAGGCGGCGCGCTCGCTCGCGGGCGCCAAGACGCTGACGTACCTCGACGTCGCGCACTGCACGTCGATGCCGGCGGCCGCGCTGAGGGAGCTGGTGGCGTCGCTGCCCAAGCTGCGCGTGCTGGTGCTCGAGGGGTGCACGCAGACGACGCCCGAGGTCATCGCGCAGGTCGGGGCCTCGTGCCACGAGATCGAGAAGCTCAGCATCTCGGGCTGCTCGCTGCCGCCGCAGCCGGCCCGGGCCGTCGCGCAGTGCGACCCGTGCATCGCCGCCGTGGCCGAGGGGTGCAAGAGCCTGAGCATGTTCCACGCCGCCGCGGTCAGGGGCATCGGCGACGCCGAGGTCCGGAAGCTCGCCGAGTGCTGCCCCTCGCTCTTCCACATCGAGCTCCAGGTACGCGCCCACTCCCCGCCCACGCTCATCGGGTCGTCCCCTTTCCTGACGCTGGGGGCGGGGCACGCACCGCAGCGATGCACGAGGATCACGGACGTGGCGATCGTCGACCTCGCGCTGAGATGCCCGAGGCTGAGGGCGGTACACCTCGACGCGACCAAGGTCACGGACAAGGCGCTCGGGGCCCTGTCGAACTGCCACGTCGAGGTGCTGTCGGTGTCGTTCTGCGGCGGAGTGCAGATGCAGGGCATCCTGGCGCTGATATCGCGCTGCAACACGCTCAGGTGTCTCTCCATGTACGGCTGCCCTCAGCTCGACCGGGTGGCGATACGAGAGAAAGCTCCGAGGCTGCGGATCATGGCTGGGCCGCTCTGAGGACTAACACACCCCCACCCGCAGATGACACACACCCCTGCTCTCTGGGCTTCATTCAACATGCACTCATTTATCCTTAATGTCTGACCTGCTACTGCGTGCAGTAGTCGCTTCTGTAACATCAGTCATCTTCGCCCCGAACCGTAAATGAGCCTTCTGCATCTTTTTCCGGTAAACGGGGCAATTTCCGGTGATACTAGCGGTCATTTCCAAGCGAAATCGCAGACAATGCAAGGGAAATGAGGCAGGCGAGTGAATTGAGGAGCAAATAAGCAAGAATAAGCCGAGTTTGTTCAAGTGGAGCAGAACAGCAGAAGGGGGTGCGCGGCTCTCAGACTACTAGTGCAGCACCTTTAATGGTGTGCAGGGGCGGGAGCGGCGGCCTCGTGGCTCTTGAGGATGATGCGGGCGTCGACAACCTTGATGCCCTGGCCCTGGTTGTAGACCATGACGGGGTTCGCGTCAGTCTCAGCGACCTCGTCGCGGAGGTCGTAGACGACCTGCGACATGCGCGACGTGAGCTCGGCGAGCGCGGCGATGTCGGCGGGCTTCTCGCCACGAGTGCCGGCGAGGATGGGGAACGACTTGATCTCGGGGATCATCTCGTTGGCCGTGGCGGGCGAGAACGGGGCCACACGGAAGGTGACGTCCTTGAGGACCTCGACGAAGATGCCGCCCATGCCGAACATGACCGTCGGGCCGAAGGTGCCGTCGTTGACCGAGCCGATGATGACCTCGCGGCCGCGGGGCGCCATCTCGCAGACGAGGACGCCGTGGATCTGCGCGTCGGCCCTGTAGGCGTGCGCGTTGGAGACGATCGTCGCGAAGGCCTCGCGGACGGCGGCCGCGTCCTTGACGCCGACCTTGACACCGCCGGCGTCGCTCTTGTGGAGGATCTGCGGCGAGACGATCTTCATCACGACGGGGAAGCCGATCTCGGTCGCGAGCTTGACGGCCTCCTCGGCGTCCTTGGCGATCTCGGCCTTGGCGACGGGGATGCCGTAGGCCTGGAACAGGTGCTCGGCCTCGATCTCAGTGAGGGCGTTGCGGCCCGAGGCGCGGCAGGCGCGGATGATCTCGAGGGCCTTGTCCTTGGCGTGCTCGGTGCCGGCGAAGGGCCTGAAGTCGTCGACGGTGCCGCGGGCCTGGAACTTGGCGTACTGGCGCAGCGCGGCGAGGGCGCACATGGTCTTCTTGGGGTTGTCGTAGATCGGGATGTTGTGCTTGCCCATCTCGAAGCAGGCGTCGACGCTGTCCTGGCCTCCGACGAAGCAGCCGACGATGGGCTTCTTGTTGTTGGGGTGCGCGTGGACCGAGCGCATGACGGCGTCCGCGACGTCCTGCGCCTTGGTGACGGCGACCTCGCAGTAGAGGATGGCGACGCCGCTGACCCAGTCCGACTCGAGCGCGACGTTGAGCGCGTCCGTGTAGCCCTGGGCGCCCGAGCCGCCAGTGATGTCGACGGGGTTCTTGGGGCTGCCGTACGACGGCATGCACTTGTAGAACTTCTCCTGCAGGTCCTTGGGCGCCGTCTTCAGCGGGATCCCGTGCGCCTCGGCGCTGTCGGTCGACAGCACGCCGATGCCTCCGCCGTTGGTGATGACGACGATGTTGTCGCCCAGCATCGGGGGCTGGCACGCCAGCGCGCGCGAGCTGTCGAGCATCTCGTCGAGGTCCATCGCGTGGACGATGTTGGCCTGGTTGAACGCCGCGTCGTAGATCTTGACGGCGCCCGCGAGCGACCCCGTGTGCGAGGCGGCGGCGGCCGCGCCGTGCGCGCTGACACCGGCCTTGAGGGCGATGATGGGCTTCCCAGCCTTGCGACCTTTAGGGGGCAAACGGGCGCCACGCGCACACAGCGGCGGTGGTTAGTCGGGCGCACCGGCGGGTACCGGAGAATAGAGAACGATAAGGGAAAACATATGGAGCGACACGTAAACAAGAGGGGGTGATGGGGAGAGAGAGAGAGGACACTAATTAAATGCTGGAAAATCTCTTGGGGGTGGGGCTCCCGGGGCGCACCAGCCTCGATGAAGGCGCGGCCCGTGCCGGCCTTGATGCCCTCGATGTAGAGGGCGATGGCGCAGGTGTCCTTGTCCTGCGCGTAGAAGTTGATCGTGTCGGCGAAGTCGAGGTCCGCCATGTTGCCGAGCGAGATCATGCTCGAGCAGCCGAACTTGCGGATGTAGGTGACGCCGTCGAGGGCGATGAGGAGCGAGCCCGACTGCGAGACCATGGCGGTCTTGCCGGGGTACGGGAGGAAGGGGCAGAACGAGGCGTTGGCCTTGGCAGAGTTGAGCAGCAGGCCGATGATGTTGGGGCCGATCAGGCGGCCGCCCGACTCGCGGCAGATCCTCGTCAGCTCGTCCTCGCCCGCGTGGTTGCCGACCTCGCTGAAGCCCGAGGTGATGACGACGTGGCCCTGGCGTTCGCACGAACAGATCAATACATTACGGAAACCTCCGAGAACACTATGCAAAAACAGCAGGAACGGGGAGCATCGAGCGGGGGAGAGAGGGAGAAATTAGCGAATCTACCTGGACATTCTTCCTGGCGGCCTCCTTGGCGCAGCTGATCACGAACTTCTCGGGGACGGTGTAGACGGCGAGGTCGATCTTGTCGGCGGGGACGTCGAGGATCGACTTGTACGCCTTGACGCCGAGCACGTCGGGGGCGGTGGGGTTGATCGGGAAGATCTGGCCCTCAAACTTGCCGGCGAGCAGGTTCGCGACGACCTGGTTGCCGACGCTGCCGAGCTTCTGCGACGCGCCGATGACCGCGACCGACTTGGGGTTGAAGATGCTGGTGAGCTGCTCCATGTTTGCTTTGCTTGCTTGCTTTGCCTCTGTTGCGTGCGTTATATAAAGAGTAGTGACGAAACCTCCCCTCAGATTTAAAAATGCGCCCCTGGCGGCTGATTCGTGGAGGTTTAGTGTACGTGCCAGGAAAAAGTCTGTCAGGATTCTGCGAGTTTGTTAAGAAAGGTCGGTTGGGTATTCCTAGTGCAGGCCTCCGTCTGCGTGTTTCACCGAGTCTCTTCCCGGCTCGGCCGTGCGGTGTATCCCCCCAGCGCGCCCGCGTCCAACGCCGCCTCGAGGCTCCGGCCCGGCTGCGCTCCCGGCGCGAAGCACGGCCCACGCCCGCCAGCGCTCAGGAACTTGGATGGAAATCAGTGCTAGGTTTTTTTCAGGTATTCTTGTTCTCTTCCTCGTTTTCAAGCAGATATCTAGGTACCTCCAATGATCTCATCTTTGATTACCGCCAAAATCTCAGACAGACCCATCCCAAAACTCGTGGTGATGAGTAAGCCCGCTTTTTCGCCGCCCTCGCTGCGCTGCCACTTCTTCTCGGGGGCAAAACTCCCACCCGCGCCCGCGGCCAGGTTTTTTCGGGGCCGCCGCTCAGAATGACCCTTGGCGGCCCCGTCGGCGCCGAGTCAGCACACGCACACGGGACCCATCGGGCCCCCGCGCGCCGCGTTCCGCGCTCGTCGCTGACGGTTCAGGAACGGCGGTGCGGGCGAAATTCACGTCATCGGGGTGTACAACGCGGGGAGGGAGCGTGGGGACCCCGCGGGAGCGCGCCACCCGGTGCGCTGGGTTCCTTACATTGCGTATAGGCGCGCGGCACGGCCCGTGGCTCGGGGGTGGGCGTCGGGGGTCTGTTTCGCGTCGCGACACGTGTGGTCCAGAAGAGGCCTTTCTTTCTTTACTCGATTTGCCCTCAGAATTCGGGCCCGTGCGCGCGGTCAGGGACAGGGCTGGACTCGGTCTCGGCGCTGCTAGCTAGTGGCGTGGAGCGTGCCCCGGGCCTGGCCTCCCGCCGCGGCGCTGAGCTGCAGTTGTTTTTTTACGCTTTGTATGTTCCTTTGCTTTTTGCCTGAGGATTAGTGAGTGGCTGTTGACTTTTACGTTGACTGGCGGGTGTCTTTGGCGCGTTTTCTCTCACATGGCGGTGCTCGACAGTCATCGCACGCGCTCAACAGTCATCGCACGCGCTCAACAGTCATCGCACGCGCTCAACAGTCATCGCACGCGCTCAACAGTCATCGCACGCGCTCAACTGTCAGACGCCGACAGCATGCGAGAGAAAGGCCGTTGCGTCGCACCAGCGCCTACACACGGGATGCTGCCGTTGTGGGACGTGTGACGAGGGGCGCGGTGGTGTGAGCCGGAACGATTGGCGAAGAACGCGTCCGTCCACAGAGCTCTCAATCGAACGCCAGCCCAGCAGGCGGTGTGCATACAGCACTCGGACATCTCACAACTACACCTGGTCATACCACACGAGACATCTCGGGGCAACAGGGGGCTGGAATACGCATACGCCAGAAAGGGTATACATCACGTTTTTCGCGGTGTATGCGCTGGGGATGGGATTTCCATTATTCCGATCGATTTCCATCGATCGACCCTTTCTTTTGTTGTTGTCTCAGATTCTCTCGGGTTTTCTTGTCTTTAGATTTGTTTGAGCGAGATTCTTCCCGGTTTTGAAAGTCAGAATGGCATGAGTGGCTACAATGTAACAAGGATAGAAGGCCAGCCACCTCTCCACATATCGGTACATAAATGTCCGTATAGGAGAAAGCCAATTCATCATCTGTTCGAACCAGAAGGATCTGAAAGTTTAGCTGCTCCCGAGACGCGTTTTATCGACCGACTCGAAAACGTCATATTATGGGCTCAACAAACAGTCCCTGACTGCCCCTTTTTTTCACTGCGCGTCCTCCTCGCTCTCGCTGTCGCTGCTCTGTGCGAGGTGCTCCTCCCATTTGGCCGGGTGTCTCCTGTCGCTCTCGCCCGAGTCGCCCGATTCGTCCGGCAGTGCCGCGCCCGCGCAGTTCCGCCCCACTTCGCCGCCCGACGATGATGCTGGCGCTGCACGGCGCATGCGCTTACGCGGCACAGACGACACGGCCCCGCCTTCCTTGTACTGCACGTCGGGGCACCTCTCCTCCCAGAACCCAATCGCTGTGCGCCAGGCGTTTAGTTCCGGCGGGACGCAGTGGGCGACGCACAGACGAGCATTCCCGACTCAATGTCCTTGAAGACGACTTTGCTGTGCTTCAGGAAGAAGCCTGTGTACTCGCCGCGCACCCCGGCAACGCGGAACGTCGCGATGGCGCCCGAGTGAGTGCCACACGACTTGCAGAAGACCTTGGCGATCAAGTCCGGGTTCTCGGAGCTCCTCTCGTGCTGGGCAAGCACGAAACACCTGTCCAGTTCCGAGGTCACCGACACAATGTCTGGCGGTACGACGACGCCAACGTCAGACAGCGCGCGGAAACCAGGCAGAGCAAACACGACGGGGACTCACGGAACGTCGTGTCGCCCTCTTTCAATGGGAACACGTCGTACTCGGTGGCCAGAGACTCCATGCAGAACCTGATGCGGTGTTGAGGCCTCGGCATCCTCACAAACGAGCAGCGCACCGGCAGTGGACCGTGAAGGAGGCGGGCCTCGTGGGCACACCGGTGAGCGGCGGCAGCGACAGGTTGTACCGCGTCAGGCCCCTCACGTTCTCCCTCAGCGCGCGCTGCTGCTGCTGCCTCCCCGACGCCGCGAACAGTCTCCTGATCTCATCGTCCATCTACAGAGCCCTTAGGGAACCAACTCCTCCCCTCACTTGGGCGCGGCGGGCGAGGCACCTCCCGGGGGCGCAGGGCGACGAGCCGCTGCACGTCGGCGCCGCGGGTGAAGAAGCTGTCGGCGAACAGCGAGATGCGCTCGCGCCACTGCACGGGCGTGCGCTTGCGGTTGTACGAGACGGGCGGGGGGTTGCCGGGGTCGTCCCAGCGGAGCTGCCACTTCGGGTCCGCCGCGACGAGCTGCGCCTCCGCGAGGCCCAGCGCGTGGTTCATGAGAATCGCGCGGAACGTGCGGAACATCCTAGGCAGCCCGCTGGTGTCCCGCATGAACACCTGCCGCTCGGCGTCAAAGTCAAAGCCGTCCTCCATCACGTTGGTGACCCCCCCGCTCGCAGCGCGCAAAAAGAAGACAGGACCCTGGATGGGCCGAGATTGATTGCTCACAAAATATCTTGTCGCGATGATGAGACCGGCGCCGCGTGCGAGGCCCGCTAGCGGGATGCCGGCGAGGGCCGCCGCGCTGTCGGCGACCGGGCATCCGTCGTCGCTGTCTGGGACCACCAGGCTGGCGTCGGTCCCGTCCTCCGCGCTCCTGCTGGCGCGCTGTGAGCAGTGGCGCTACATCGACGCCCTGGCCGACCGATCGCACGCTGCCCAGCTCGCCTCTGTCACGCGCGAGTTCGAGACGGCGCTCGCCTACATCGCGCAGCTCGAAGGCACGATCCCCCCCCGACGTGCCGTATTGCACACGGCTCAACAGAGACGGGACGACAGACGTGTGCGTGGGGCTAGAGACCAAAGTGCAGCTCGGGCGCGTGTCCGCGGCCCTCGCGAGCGTGCTGGCGGCCGAGCGCCCGCTGGCGTCGTACGTCTCCACGCTGGACGACGCCCTCTGCGCCGTCCGGAGCGCGATGAGCGCCCTGACGCGGGCCAGCAACCGCCTGATCTCGTCGGGCATCGCCCTCGACGACCCTGCGGCCCTCGACGACGCGCTGACCAAAGAGGCGGCGAGCTCGACGCTCGACGCGTCGGGGGTGGCAGAAGCCCTGAGGAGGCTCGCGCAGGCGCTCGAGGAGCAAGCGGACGAGACCAAGCGCGCCGCGGAGCTCGAGCGCAAGCGGGCGGAACTGAGGCGCAGGGAACTGTGCCTGCGCTCCCACCTCGAGCTAATAAATGGCGCCATCTGACGTGTGCGGTTTTATTCTGAACAACGGGCGCGGGCGCCGGTGCCGCTACTGGTCGGGGAAGAGGCGGGGGATGAGCTCGGCGGTGGCCTGGTTCAGGTGGTCGCTCTTGACGAGCTTCGAGCCGTCTTCCTGCGCGATCTGCTCGGCGCGCTTCAGCACCTCGGTGAACATGCGCGCGACCTGCGCGGTGATCACGTGCTCCATCCCGCGCGACATCTTTGTCGCCAGGTGATCGCGCGCATACCTGCGCGTAGTGGTGATCGCCTTCGCGTACTTGCCCATCGTACAGCAGACCGGGGAAGATTTTCTGTTCTACTGAGATATCGCAGAAATCTGCATAGAATCTTTCTCACTGCTAGTGGCGAGAGCCGCCTGCGAGACTTGCTGTGTTGATTGTCAGCTGGACCACTCTGCCAGCAAAGGGTATTAAGGACACCTCACACTCGAAGAGCAAGAACATTATGAACATCAACATACATGCCATCACGTAAATGCCTTTGGATTGGCAACTGCAAGTCGATGCATTCAGTTTCCAGGCCGGGTGAGGCTTTTTGTGGCCTCAGACATCCCTCAGCGACTCGAAATAATGGATGAGCTCTTGCATACTGTGCACAGTGACACTGGTCGTTGTGCCAGGGAGCTTCTTGGGGTTGAACCAAATGGCATCGATGCCTGCGGCAGCTGTAGGCAGCACATCCTTGGCAAGTGTGTCGCCAATCATGACCGCGTCTCCCGGCGCCACGTGCAGTTCTGCAGCCACGTATTTGTAGAACTCCTCGCCCTTGGGGAGTCCCGTGTTGCGCTGGCAGAACACCCGCTGCTCAAAGTACTTGTCCAGACCCACGCGTGCCAGCGCTCCGACAATCTGCTTTGCATCGCTCACAGCTGCGCCCGTTGCGATGTAGAGGCGGCGGCCAGTGGAACGCAGAAACTTGAGTGCGTCCTCAGCCCCCTCTACCGCGTAGACCTGGTCCCAGTCGACCATCGCCCCGGGCTTGCCAGGCACGTCCAGCATGAGGGTGTCCCCCCAATCGAACAACACCGTCGGGTACTTCATCCGGTGCGGGGCTGCTTTTGTCTGTTGAGGTGTCCTCGTCGCCGGTGTTTTCTGGCCGCCCAGATATTGCCGGATACTGGAATCTTTTGATTGCGTTGCGGTCGAATCTTCAAACATTGCCGCGCGCGCTAACTCCACCGCTCGCGCAACCGCCAGTGCCGAGTGCACGCTCGCACTGAAGACCAACCTTGCTCACCGTCGACGACCCCGTACGCCGGGGCGCCGCACCCCGGCCCTTTCTTCCGTTTTTTTTTCCGACTCGGTCGGCTTGTCTGACAAATTTGCCGCCTCGCCCCTGACAGGACAGGGCGCACCCCCTGCGAACCCACGGCGCACGAACCACACGAAATGTCAGAGGCCGCGGCTGTGGGCGGCTGCGCGGCGGCCGCGGAGGCGGAGGCGAGCGACGACCAGGTGTGGGCGGCCCTGAGGGAGGAGCTGTCCACGCGCGAGCGGGCGCTGGTGGTGGAGTATACGTCGCGCTCGCCCGAGTTCCACACGCTCTGCGCCGAGATAGCGCTCTTCCGCAAGGTGCCCGCCCGCTCGCGCGCTCTCCCCGACGACCCCCACCCGCCGGGCGCTGACAAGTGCCTCGAAACGGGACTGATCGTCGCCGAAGGCGGTGCTGGAAGAGATGTCTGAGGAAGGACGGTTCGAGCTGGAGAGGAGAGAAGCGGCGTCTCTGCTGACCAATTTGACCCGCGCGCTCGCGTCGAATTGGGAGCCTGCGGACCCTTCACACCGCGCGCAGCTCCGGCCCTTCATGCAGTCGTTGCTCGAGGTCGGCACCTCCCACCCCCCCCACCCCCTCTTCTCACCGCAGACTCGTCCTGCTCTATCTTGCCCCCCTCCTCCCCACTTCTGTTTCCTTTCTTTGTTTTCGTGGGATATTCTGCAATAGCTGACTTGCAGCGCCCGCATCACGTCAATCCTATCTTTCTCTGCTTGGTAGCTGTTCTTGTCCGGGGAAGAGCCCAAAAGAGACCCAGACGCCCCGCTGCTGCTCGACCTGGGCGGTGCCGACTCCGCCCCTCCGCCCCCGCGCAAGATCCACCACATCAACCGCCCGCTGCCAGTACGCACCCCGCACTCCCGCTATCTTCCACTCTCTATCTCCCCTGTGTGCCGCCAATCCCCGTTGTCGGTTGTGCGTCTAACCGACGGGATCCGCTGCAAGTCGCCCATGTCGAGAGTGATGTCCGTCCCCGCTCGGAACCTGAGCAGCCCGCCGTCCGCCACGTCGTTTGCCCCGGTCGCCCCGGGCTCGGGCTCGGGCTCGCCCCGCATCTCCATCGAGGGCCCCAAGGCGTCCAAGATGCCGCAGACGCCGACCGGAGCGCCAGCGGCGTCGCCAGTCCCGTCGCAGTCGCCCCCGCCCCCGCCGGTCCCCAGGCCCGCAAGCGTCAAGCTGGCCTCGGGGCCCCCGCCGCCGCGCCCAGCGCCCCGACCGGCGTCGCAGACGCTGGCGCCGCCGCAGTCGTCGCCGGCGTCCAAGGCGCCGCTGTCGCCCGACATGTCGCCGAGGTCGAGGACGATGCCCGACGCGGCGCCGCTGGACGAGGAGCCCGAGTACCCGGCGTTCGACGCGAGGAAGAGGTTCGCCACCATCGGAGGAGGAGTGCGGCGCCGCCAGGCGGTGGTACAGTTCCCCCTGGTGCTCCTAATTATAACGAACCGCACACGCATCAACTGACATGCACTACCCCGCACCGCGGCCAATTTCATTTGCAAGGTGTCAGGGGCCCCCGAGGAGCCGGCGCAGGGGCAGAAGAAGATATCGCCCCTCACCGCGGAGATGCTGCGCCCACTCACCGCCACGCTGATGAAGGGGGCGAAACCGCCTCTGGTACTCCCGACTTTCCCCTTCCAACGTTCTACTCACAAACCGGGGATCCCGTGCCAGAAATCGTTGGGGAACGCAGTGCCTGTCTTCCCCGTCGCCATGCCAACCGTGGTGGACGACAGGCCGTCGTGCGAGGAGAAGGATAAGGAGAAGGAGAGAAAGAAGGTTAGCCAAATCCCCCATGCGAACGCGCACAGAAAGTCTCATTTCTCAGCGGCCCAAGAGCGACGAGGGGAGCATCATGAGGAAGCTTGGGTTCGGAAAGAAGTCCAACAGCCGCGATCGCCTCCCGATCCCAAGTGCAGCGCACTCGAGCGCTCCATGCCTCTCACGCACCTGGATAGACTTCGACCAGGCTGTCTCCGAGTTGCAGGAGTCGCAGCAGCAGCACGCAGATCCCGACCAGCAGCGCGTGAGGGGCTTCACTGTGGCATCCAAGGCCGAGATGGACAAGAGGAAGGACAAGGAGGACGTGCGCCAAGAGAGGGCCATGTCGCTCAAGCGATCGGACGCCGCTCACCTGGAGCTGTTGGCCGCTGCTGCCGCCGCCTCCGATTCGCAGAGCGAGAACACGCCGCCGAGAGAGCACACGGTCACTCTGCAGCAGCCGACCAAACTCCAGCCAAGCCTCCAGCTCGAGGGAGTCAGCAGGCGGGAGCACATCGAACACGAAATTCTCGTCACGGAGCAGTCGTACGTGGAGGGACTGCGCATCGCGCTCGAGGCACGCCAACACTGCAACCGACAATTCCCCGATGCACTGATGACAATTTTTTCAGATCTATGAGGCCCCGCTGAGGCAACAGGAACCCCCGATCGTGATCAAGGAGGAAATTGACACGGTGGGTGCCTGGGTGTATTGCCCAGAAAGCTGACAGCAGCATTGCAGATGTTCGGGAACCTGAAACTGTTGTACAAATTCCACGTGGAGCTCCTGAAGAACCTGACGGCCAAGGTGGACCCGGTCGGGAAGATCTTCGTGCGCGTCACGCCGTTCTTCAAGAACTACGCTGACTACGGCAAGGTCTGGCTCTCCTCTCTGCCTTGCGACCCCATTCACTCGCACTAAACCCACCCGCCGAACAGACGTTCGACGAGGCGTCCGGGATCCTGCAAAGGCTCAAGAAAGAAAACGCGCTCTTCAGGCAGTTCCTCGAGAAGCAGGGCAAGCTGCACTCGGAGGTGGTAACGCTCGACCACCTGTCGTCGCTGCTCATCACGCCCATCCAACGAATCCCTGTGCGCAAGCCCAGTCGGTCTGGCTCGCCCTGACGTCCGTGCCTTCAAACAGCGGTACAACCTGCTCCTCATGGACCTGCTCAAGAACACGGAGGAGACGAACCCCGACTACGCCAACATCAAGAAATGTGTGTATCTTTGCCGTGCAAACGTCCCGTCTCGTCTGACTCGAACGACGCTCAGCTCTCGACCTCATGAAGTCCGTTGCGGACGTAGTGAACAGCAGCGTCAAGTACGGCGAGAACATCAACAACCTTCTGAGGATTCAGCAGAGCCTCACCTTCCCCAAGGAGATCAACCCACGAGTAAGCAACCCTACGATCTTCTCTCGCCCTTCTGCTCACACTCGGCCTTTGCAGTACCACCAGGACTTCATTCAGCCGCACCGGCAGTTCATCAAGGAGGGTGAGATGGTCGGGATCCTTCGGGGGAACAAGAAGTGCCACATCATGCTCTTCCTGTTCAACGACTGCCTGATCGTCGCCAAGAAGAAGCGGAGAGGCACCGTCCTGATGTTCAAGATGCAGGTGTCGCTGGAGACGGTGTTCGTGGAGGAGAGCAAGATGACCGAGGGCGACCTGTGCAGCTTCGCCATACAGACGCCTGGCAGGAAGATCCTCCTCTTCTGCACCAAGGAGGAGCGCACAGAGTGGTTTCAGACCATCACTAGGTACCGCGACGACCAGATGGAGCGCGAGGGTCAGAAGATCGTTCTCCGCCTGCTGCACAAGACCCCCTCTGCCTCGAACAGCTCCTCCATGCACGCGGGGGCACTCGGCGACCAGCTGTCGCCGTCGCACAGGGACTCTGTCTCGCCGTCCCCTCCGCCCCAGCACATGCTCGAGAGGAGGTCTTTGTCGCCGCAGCTGCACTGTGATGACGACACCTCCACCGAGGACGGCGTTGAGAGAACCGACGGGACTATGACGCCGCCTCCCGACCACGTCGACGCCCAGAAGGAGTCTGTGGAGGAGCTGCAGCTCAAGCAAACCGAGGTCGACTCTTCCGCCGCGGAAGCTGGGGACCGATCGAGCACGTCGAGCACCCCGCGAGGAGAAGACGCATCCAAGGGCGCAGCAGAGGAGGCCTCGCCCGATGCTGCCTCGGCGCCTGCAGCAGCGGGCGCGTCCGGTGCTGGGGACGCTGCATCTGCAGCCTCGGGGGGCTCCGCACAGCAAGAACAGCAATCACAGCCAAAGCAGGAGCCGGCGCCTGGCAGCGACAAGGCGCCGGCAGCCCCCGCGCAGCAACCTCCAGAGACTCCCAAGTCGCCGCTGGAATCGGCAAAGGAGGGCAGCGGGCAGCCCAAAGCAGAGTCCTCCAAAGCAACGTCATAGACAGCAATAATCCCCATCGACCCTCCCGAACTTCAATAGACTTGTCTTGATTCCCCCCTTGCCGTTAAGACATCACTGCCTGCGTTTGAAGCGGAGGACGTAGAGCGACTCCTGGCCGGCCTGCTTCCGGGCAAGCACCTTGGTCGCGAAGCCCTTGGCCGCCATCCGTCTGGTGAGCTCGAGGGGACTGTTCTCGGACACGAGCACCACATACATCCTGCCACGCGAGGAGAGCGCCTCGCACGCCAACGGCAGGAACCTGTTGAGCACCTCCATGCCGTCCTTTCCTCCGGCCCACGCGGCCTCGATGCCTCGGGACGCGCACGCAGACTGCAGTTCCTCGTCGTCGGTGGGTACGTACGGCGGGTTGAACACAATGACGTCCAGGCTTTCCTTGAGCCTTGTCTGGGCGGTCAGCACAGGGGAGGGGGGACCACGCAATGCAGCTACGCATTACCTGGGCAGCATCGGGCACAGAAGGTCTGCGTTGATGCAGTCCACCAGCACTCGGTTGCGCTGGGCGGTCTTGGCTGTTGTGGCAGCGGCACGGCAGTTGATGTCCGAGGCAAAGAACACGCCGCATGGCCCCAGCATCTGCGCCAGGAAGGTGATCACGCATCCGGAGCCCGGGCTTCCAGGCCGCAGCCCACGCGGGCAGGATGTCAGTGGGCGCAGCTGCGAATGAAATGGGGCCGGGATGGCTGGCGCGGTACCCGACTTCGAGGCAGACGGGGTGGCGCAGAGCGAGGAGCTCCGACCTGTCGGCCTCGAGGGAGTCCATCAGGACGAGAGTGTCGTCGTCTGGCTCATACACGTGCTCATAGTCCGCTGTCCGCAAGTGGGACAGGTCTGGCATCACTGCGCGCGCGCACATGGTGTCACTGAATCCTGCACAGATACTTCTGCCACAATATCTCTGCAGAGAGAATCCGTCCAGATCCACAATTCAACCGGGTCTATTTGAGGATGCACGCGCGCACCACCCGCGGCCCGGGCCCGATCAAATGGATCAGCGACTTTGACAAGCAGTGCCTCACGACGAACTTCGAGCGCCGGGGGTGGACCCACGCAGCCGACGTGGCGATGGCGCGGGCGCAGCTGCCGGCCGAGGGCGCGTCGCGCGAGGAAGAGGTGGCGCCCATCGACGTGGCGCTGGCGGGGGACTGGGACTTCTACTGGTGCAACAAGGAGACCATCCGCAGGATCCGCGAGACCAACAGGCGCCTCACGGACCACCAGCTGGTCAACCACTTCCCCAACCACTACGAGCTCACCAGGAAAGGCGCGACCGTGACGTGGCGCTCCACACACTCTGAAATCCCCCTTCCCCTGAGCGCAGACACCATGATGAGGCACATCAAGCAGTACCGGAAGGACCTAGAGAAGGTGGGCACAGAGCACACACGATACCATCAACCATCTCTGATAGAACGTTTGATTCTGGCCGCTCCAGGCCGGGGACCCGTTGGGAGCGAGAGATGCGGTTGGGAGATACATACACCTCGATATCATCCCGACAACGTTCTCCCTGCCGTCCGAGTACTCGATGTTCGTCGAGGAGTTCAAGAAGAACCCAGGGAAGCTGTGGATCGTCAAGCCAGCAGCCGGCGCCCGCGGTAACGGCATCTTCCTGATCAAGGACCTCAAGGACATCAAGGGCTGGGCTCCCCAGTACTCCAAGATCCCTGGGATCACTGTCCAACGGGACAAGGAAGCCGAGGAGGAAGAGAAGCCTGAGTGTGCGTTCTGCCTTCTGGTTATCAGCATCACTCTGACAAGGCATCGTTCAGCGATGGTCATCAGCAGGTACATCGACAACCCCCTCCTTGTTGGAGGTCGCAAGTTCGATCTTCGGTTGTACGTCCTAGTTAGGTCGTGGAGACCTCTGATGGCGTACATGTACAAGAAGGCACGTAAATGAGTAATCACAAAAACAGACTCAAGGTTCAAATGCAGGGGTTCGCTCGGTTCTGCACTGGGAAGTTCACTACCGATACCACGAGGCTCGAGGACACCTACATCCACCTCACGAACGTCTCCCAACAGAAACACGCAGAGGACTACAACCCGTCGCACGGCGGGAAATGGCCTGTGTCGCAGTTGATGCTCTACCTCGAGGCCACGAGGAGCCGGACAGCAGCGAAACAGTGCTTCGAGCAGATCAAACACACCATCGTGCAGTCGATGCGGTCTGTGCAGAACCTGATCATGCAGGACAAGCACTTCTTCGAGATGTATGGCTACGACATCCTGCTCGACGACACTCTTAAGCCCTGGCTGATCGAGGTCAACGCCTCGCCATCGCTCACATCAACCACGGATGACGACCTGGCCCTCAAGACTGAACTGATCGGAGACGTACTGGTAAGACTATCTCGATTTCTCGATTGAACACGGATCTTACCCCATTCAATAGAACATCATCAACCCGAGCAACAAGGCCTCGGAATTGACGAATGTGTATCGCCCGTCGGAGGTGAAGATGGGAAACTTCTTCGTGCTCATTGACGATGTTGCTGACAAGCTTAGCGAGCAATCCTATTCACCAGCGCAGCGAGTTAGCACCTCAGCACCTGCACAACAAAGAGCAAAAACGGATTGGTAACTAATTGCAGACCCCTCACAAACAGGCAGATACTGGACAGGCCGAGGCTCGTTAATTGTGACTCTCGGGCGGCGGGAGTAATACCAAAGGGGAGTAGCAGTAGCCGGAGTGCGCTCGTTGACCATGTGTGTTAAACTTCTGTCCGAGTCGCCCCATGTCCTAGTCAAGAACCCCTTAATCACCTTCGCAAACGTCTCTGCCATTTTTGCTAGAGAATCTGTGCGTTGGGTGTGAGCTTTTCATCATTTCCATCTGGGGATTGGACTGGCGTGCATTTTCCGTGCATTTGTAGCATTGGCACGGGGCTGTGTCACGGACAATTTGTTTCGGTCTTACGGGATGCTTCACCATATAGTCCCCGTCTCTGACGATGCCCACCCACAGAATTTAATCGATCTACAAGTGCACCCCAACAGAAAAGAGATGTCGCTGGCCGCATCAACACCCAGCATCCCCCCGCCGGAGAGGACAACCATCGAGCAAGAACCGCAATAGTCCTTGGACCCGTCGTCAGGCGAGGACCCCAACGGGTTGATCAGCATTGTGCACGTGGTCCCACCTCCGTTCGACATCCTCAAGCTCCAGGAGGAGAACGAGACAGACAACCCGCCCGCAGGCAAAACAGCTGCAGCAAGGAGGTACAGAGAGGAAAACCACGGCATCGCCTCTGAACCTGGCCGGCTTTTTTTGTGCAGGGTCAAGTTCCGCGAACTCTACCGTTTCGCCGACGTCTACGACAAGCTCCTTCTCTTAGTCGGCGTGATCACGGCCCTGGGCACCGGGGTCATGGTGCCCATCTTCACAATTTTCATGTACGGCTGGTTGAGCAGAGCCAGAAGCGGGGCTGAAATCGGCATGTCGCAGGGGAGGGATGGTCAACGCATTCGCGCCGATGCCGGGGTCGGGGTCCGAGGCCGCCCACTTCGTGATGTCGCACGACGTGCTGGCGCGGTACGAGAACGACCTCGTGATGGACGAGATCAACAAGAACGTGAGGGCCCTGCTGATCATGGGCGCCGTCTCGTTCGTCGCGCGCTTCGCCATGTCGTTTGCGTTCAGCCACAGTGCCACGCGGCAGGCGGACCGCATACGGAAGGCCTACGTGAAGGCGGCCCTGTCGCAGGAGATGGCCTGGTTCGACTCGCAGCACGTGGGAAAGCTGACCACGCGCCTGACCGACGTCATCAAGATCCAGGACGGTATCGGCGAGAAGGTCGGCGTCTTCCTGCAGTCGTTCGCCACGTTTGTCGCCGGTTGGATCGTGGGGTTTACCAAGGGGTGGAAGATGTCCCTCGTGCTGCTTGTGATGGTCCCCGTGCTCGTCGTCGTCATGGGCGCGCTGTCGGTTATCTTCCGCAACCTTGTCACTCGCGCTCAGGAGTTCTACGCGCAGGCGGGGCAGGTGGCCGAGGAGTACCTGAGCTGCATCCGCACCGTCACGGCCTTTGGCGTGCAGCGCAAGGCCCTGGCACGCTACCAGGAGAACCTTGGCATGTCGCGCAAGATGGGCTACAGGAAGGGCTTCGCCATGGGCATCTCCTTCGGCGCCCTCTTCTTCGTGCTCTTCGGCTCGTACGGCCTGGCGATCTGGTACGGCTCCAAGCTGGTCGACTCGGGCGAGATGAACGCAGGCCTCGTGCTCACGGTCTTCTACTCGATCATCATGGGCGCCATGGCGCTGTCGCAGGTCGGAACGCTCGTCAGCTCATTCCTCGAAGCCTCGGGGTCCGCCTACGAGCTTTTCCGAACAATCGACAGGCACCCGAGGATCGACCCCCTCAGCAAGAATGGCGAGGAGGTGGAGATTGAGGGCGATATCGAGCTGTGCAACGTCTACTTCCGGTATCCCACGCGACCCGAGGTCGAGGTGCTCAAGAACTTCTCGCTGCGCATCCACAAGGGCCAGACTGTTGCCCTCGTTGGCGGGAGCGGGTGCGGCAAGAGCACCATCGTGGGGCTGCTGGAGCGGTTCTATGACATCGAAAAGGGCTACGGGACGCTGTTAATCGACGGTAGGCCCACAACTTCCATAAACGTGCAGTGCCTACGCAGGCAGATCGGCATTGTCTCCCAGGAACCTGTCCTATTCGCAACCACTATCGGCCAGAACATTGCCTACGGAGTTCACGTGAGCCGCAGCTGTCTCGCAGGCTCTCTCACTCACCCGCACGCAACACAGCACGAGGCCACGCAAGAGGAGATCGAGACGGCAGCTAAGAGGGCCAACGCGCACAACTTCATCATGGACCTGCCACAGAAGTACGACACGCTGGTAGGGGAGCGCGGAGTGCAGCTGTCCGGAGGCCAGAAGCAGAGGATCGCTATTGCACGGGCTCTTATTCGGCAGCCAAAGATCCTTATCTTCGACGAGGCCACCAGCGCGCTTGACACGGAGAGCGAGAAGACAGTGCAAGCAGCAATCGACGAGGTCACTCACGGTCGCACCTGCGTTGTGGTTGCGCACAGGCTCTCCACGGTCCGGAGCGCAGACCTCATCGTCGCCCTACAGGAGGGAAGGTGTGAAGAACCAGCATGTGATTTCGCCTCGATTGACGCAACAACAGAGTGGAGGAGATGGGAACGCACGACGAGCTTATGGCAAAGGAAGGTCTGTACTGGAACCTCGTCAAGAAGCAGCAGGTCGAGGACACGGGCGGCAAGAGGGGGAGTAACAAGATGATGACCAAGGAGGCCAAGACGACAACAGTCGCCAATCAAGAGAAGCCCGAAGTGCAGGAGGGTGACACGACCAGGATCTCCCAGAACAGCACGCATCTCCTGTTGATCCGGGCCTTCTCGCTGCTCAAGCCCAACTGGCACTGGGTCACCATCGCCGCGGTGGCCGCCGCGCTAAACGGGGCGCTGTTTCCATGCTTTTCCCTCATCATGTCGCAAGTGCTGGGCATCCTTGTCAAGATGACACCAGGCGACCACCAGTACGACCGCGAGATTCACCTATGGACTGCAGGATTCGTCATCCTTGGCGGCGTGGCCATGGCTGTGCAGTTTGTGCAGTACTCGTGCACTGCAATCTCGTCGGAGCGGCTGACTAATTACCTCCGCTACGAGAGCTTCAAGGCAATGCTCAGGCAGGAGATAGGCTACTTTGACGACAAGTCCCACATGACCGGGGTCCTTACCACGAGGCTGGCGACCGACGCGACACTATTGCATGGTCTGACGGGCAGCCAGGTGTGCCAGATCATTCAACTGGTCTCCTCGCTGGCGACTGGCATCGTCATCGGCTTCACGGGCAACTGGAAGCTGGCGCTGGTGATTCTCTCTTGCGTTCCCCCGCAGGCCATCGCCGCTGCGATGGAGATGCGCTACATGGTGCTCCACCAACAGAACATGAAAAAGGTCTACGAGAACAGCGGGCAGATTGCCAACGAGGCCCTCGAGAACCCCCGCACCGTCGCGACGCTGGGGAGGGAGCTGTTCTTCTCGGAGAAGTATGGGGCGCTGCTGAGAGAGCCCTCAGCGAAGAACATCAAGGCTTCCACGGTGCAGTCGCTGGGTGGCGCCATCGCGTCGCTCTCACAGATGTGGCTGCCGTGCCTCGCGTTCTGGTACGGCGGCAAGCTCGTCACGGACCCCCGAGAGCACCTGTCCTTCCAGGGGATGATGCGGTCGCAGTCAGCCATCATGTTCGCTGCGCAGGCCATCGGCCGCGTCACCGCGTTCTTCCCCGACTACGGCAAGGCGATGGCAGCTGCACACAACATCTTCGAGCTCTTCGACCGATCGCCAGAAGTCCCTCCCCCGGACGACATCGCTCCGGCGCGTCCGGGAGAAAAGGACGAGGATGCCAGCAAGCGGGCCTCGGCAAGGCACAGGGCGGCCACGGAGGGTGACTCCCCCGACACAATCGTGGACTTACAGGGTGACATCGAGTTCCGTGACGTGCACTTCTCCTACCCCACGCGTCCGGGCATCAAGGTGCTACGCGGGCTCAGCTTCCATGCCCGTCCACGGTCGACGGTTGCGCTGGTGGGAAGCAGTGGGTGTGGCAAAAGCACGGTCATCTCGCTGCTGGAGCGCATGTACAACCCTGCCACCGGAACGGTGTTCCTGGACGGAAGACCTCTTGACACGCTCGATGTCTCGTGGCTGCGGTCGCAGATGGGCCTCGTCGGCCAGGAACCCGTGTTGTTCGCCGCGTCGATCCTCGAGAACATCCAGTACGGAAAGTCCGATGCCACACTGGATGAGGTAGTGGCGGCGACGAAGATGGCCAATGCGCATGACTTCATCTCCTCGTTCCCGAAGGGCTACGATACGCTGGTGGGCGAGAAGGGAGTGACACTGAGCGGTGGGCAAAAGCAGCGCATCGCCATCGCGCGGGCGCTGCTCAGGAACCCCAAGATCCTGTTGCTGGACGAGGCCACTAGCGCGCTCGACATGGCCTCCGAGGCTATTGTTCAGGACGCTTTAGACAGAGCGCGGGACGGCCGCACGACAATCGTGATCGCGCACAGACTATCGACCATTGTAAACGCCGACAGTATCGTCGTGGTGAACAAGGGCAGGGTGGTCGAGGTTGGCAATCACAGGGAGCTGATGGCCCTGAGGGGCCACTACTACACACTGTCCTCAAACCAGAAGAAATAAAACCGAGCCCAGCTACTCTTCTTCCACTTTGCAGGCAGTGCTACATAACCGATGAGCTCCTCCTCTCTGTGCTGTGACTTCTTGAGGACTCTTTCCCCCTCTTCATCGGAATCATTGCAGCTTGAATTGTGGATATTGTCCGTGATCTGGGCCACCACTCTGTTCAGTGAGACCTCGTCTCTTCTTCTTACAGGTGCTGGTATTCTTTGAAACCAGGCCTGGCCACTGTGTAAAATGTTAGTGAAAATGTATACAATTGTGCACAATGTGCACAATGACACCACAGATACATTCTTTTTGCTGGCGTATCTGCCGGACCCCTATATGTCAGTTCTTTCACAATCACTCAGGGTCAAAGATAATGCCACAACATGATTATCTCTGTCTCATATCTCAAACCAAGGAACATCTGAAGAAGAACATGAGCAAGCTGCAGAAGTGCGCAGCTCATGCATGCCAGGCCCACTTGCCTTCGCAGTTATTGCAGCTCTGTCAGAATGCCAGATAACCTCCAGCAATTCTCTTCATTGCTCAGTCTGAAAAATCACTGGATCTTAATATCCTGGATCTGGGATACTAAATTCACTGCATACAGCTGTGGATATGGTGAAGGACTTGAAAAGAATGCCCGTATTATTGCTGATAATCACTTCTTCATCTCGAGACAACTGGGTAAAGCCTACTTTCTGCACTAACTTCTTCAAGCCTGAGGATTCCAGCCAGGTCAGATCGGGCTTTCTTCTGGGGGATGTACTGCAACCAGACGGGGTGCCCACTATCAGTTCCTCCTGTGGAGAGCTGCAACAGGCATCTGTCCATACTTATCAGCTGCCAGATGTGGACTGGTGGCAGCACAGAGTCTGCACAGACTGCCTCTTATATGGACATGGTACGTTTCGTGGAAGAGACTCGGTTGGGAGTTGCCACAGGAGGCATTGGTGCCCAGCTGCCCCTGATTCCAGTATTTGAGGGCGATCAGCAGGTGTTCTCCAAGCTATGGCGAATGCGTGACCAGGAAGGCAGCCCACTGCACAGTACAATCATCCTGTCACTGGCTGGCTGGTACCAGATGAAGGCAATGGCCTTTGTAAATCAGGAAGATGTGGGACTGCCTCATTACCCCGACTCTGGCTTTCCTGGGTCACAAGGGAACAAAGGACATGCTCAAGAACTTCATTCAGCTGGATGACACAATCGTGCTTCTGGTCTCTGCCCTGCTGCCATGGGTGCTGCAGACTGTCACGTCCCACCCGAGCTATGACCCCACAGTTCTGATGTCGATCAACTGTCTTGCCCAGTGTCAGGACATTCCCTCTC
>CACRSC010000015.1:729383-826833 GCA_902651635.1 Mastigamoeba balamuthi
ACAGATGGTAAGAAGCATCAAGGCACACTGCAAGGCATCCCTGCCATCAATCCAGCAGCATTCCAGGCTCATCTCAGTTGCCAAGGACAATGACAACTGGTTGGAGCACTGTGTTCATCCAGATTCGCCCTTCAATTGTGATGCTGATGCTCAGAGGCTGCACTACAGGCTCAGCACCATCAAGGGAACTACTGAGGAGGTCAAATGCCTTGAAGAGCACATCATGCAGGTGACTCATCATGCAGAAAGAGAGTCTTCTCTTCAGGGTATTACGAAACTGGACTCCTGGCTCTCCAACTCCAATGAGCTACTCCCGACCAGTCCTCTGCAGATGGACCTCAAGATGTTCGAAGAGGGATTCATCAACCCAGATGCATCCTTTAATGGTCTGAACGACGTTATGGCTGATCCAAAGGACGGCATCATGGATTGTGCTGAGTGCAGTGATGATGATGATGCCCTCTCTTCTGATGAATCTGATCCTGAGTGTGACTAAAGCAATGAAACCAGTTGGTTATTACAATTGAAAGCCACTGTGTCTGCTTTTAATGTCTTACTGGTTACTATTACCCACAAAACTACTAAAACTTTTCATGCTGACTCATACACTGGTATACATGCTGGCACATCACTGTGCCACTGGCATAGTTGACGGCCAAGCTGTGCCACCAGCACATAGCCCAGCACATATGCTGGCACATATCGCCTTTGTCACAAATCACTTGATTTGAAAAATTTCTGTGAAATTGTGCTTCAATTGCATCCATGAGCTTCTGATATTAAGAGCATGTACTATTGATCATTTGTAACGATTTTGACCCTTTTGGTGGGAATTCCCACTCATCAATTGCTACATAACATTCACTATGCAGTGTAGCAGACCCCATTTCACTATGCACTGCAACATAGGTGCCACTACACACACTGACTTGACCATGCCAATCACAGGAGGTTCTGCAACGTGCTGTTATACTTTAGCATACTATTTCTCTGACTTAATCATAACCTCTAATAGACTTCCTTAATGCTGTCCTACCCATCATACTCAATCTGCATATGATATCTCTTCCATCTCAGCAGGACAGAGACCATGTCACTCAGGAGAGCAGGTATACATAGATTTATTCATCACGCTATGCACTGCTATGGCAGGGTCCACTATGCACTGCTACATTGCTTAATGTGTAAGCATACTGACTGGCACAATATGCAAAAGGGTGGAAGATCGAAAACAACATCAACTGTCTTCCTTGGCCAGCATGCAGCCCAGATATTAATGTTATAGAAAACGTCTGAAGAGTTCTGAAAGCAAGAGTAGCTGAGGTAAACCCTCACTCTGTTGAGACTCTGATACACTGCATTAGAAAGAAGTAAAAGTTACTGTCTTTGAAGTATGCCCAGAAACTCACTATGCCAGCTTGCTTGCAGGCAGTACTCAATTCCAAGGGGGACTGTATTCCATATTAGATCAGAACATTGCCTTAGAAACACGAAAGACATAATAAATGTTAGGCTCTTTTGTATTAAGAAAATTATGAGAGGGTCATCTGTAAGTGACTGTGATGTATGATCCTATTGTCCCCTCCAGACGGACACCCCACGTGTGTTTGTCCCATTTCCATACTGCGTTTTGTGTCTATAGAGTATTGTCACAGGGCTCAAACGGCTTCAGACCTAGAGCTGGCTGGCTTGGTATGGCACTGACTTGAGAAGGCCTTGGTCCTTGTGTCATGCACAACTTGGCTGAACGAAATATGCTCATCTCAGCCTCGGCACACCCACCATGAACCTCTCCGCCCCAATAGCATCCCGGCCGAAAGACCTGTCCTAAAAGGGAGTAATAACCCAATTGATTGACCACAGAGAGATTTTTGGATAAGAAAAAGATCTTTCTGGCGGGGAGCAAATGTCGCGCAAGGGGCCTTCGGAGCCAAAGCTCGGTCAAGTCGGCAGGAACACGATCGCCATCGACCGCCTCGAGGTCTGTGCTGGCCGTGTCACCTATCACCCCTTGGCGCCACGCGCCACCACTCGCACTCGCCCGGTTTTTCCCGATTTGCGCTCACACGCTCCTCTCCCCCCGTCGTGTACCCAAGATCACCAACGGCAGCTCCGGCTACTCGTGTGCGCGCGCGAATGTGTTCGTGAGCTCGGGCAAGGTCCGCGGCGCTGATGGCGCGGCTTGCGGGGGGTGTTTTTGACCCGTTGATACGGCAGTACTACTACGAGGTGCGCGTCGTGTCGAGCGGCAGCATGCGCATCGGTTGGTCCACCGAGAGCTGGCCCGGCAGCGACTACGTGCGCCTTCGCCGCTCCCCCGGCGGCCTGGTCTGGTCGCTCACGTCTCCCCTCCCCCCCTTGCGCCCTCGGGCGCCTCTTCTTTCTTTTTTTCCACCTCGCGTTCAGCTGGGCAACGACGACCAGAGCTGGGGTTACGATGGCTCCCAGTGCAGCAAGTATCACGACGGCAACGGCAGCTCGTACAGCACCGAGTCGTGGAGCCAGGGTGCGCGCCTCCGCCCGCCCCTCCTGTGCCTCTGGGTGCCTTCCAGTGCGGGGTGCTGCGGCAACTAACTGTTGTGGCTCTCTGTTTGCCTTGGTGTGTTGGCAGGCGACATCATCGGGTGCGCCCTCGACCTCGATCTAGGCACCATCTCCTACACCAGGAACTGCGAGCCCATCGGCACTGCCTTCGACAGCGTCCGCGCCGGCGTCTTCTACACGCCGTCCTTCTCGCTCTCGCGTCGGCAGAGGTGGGGGGTCGCTCGCTCGCCGCGCTCAGTCTGACCAGCTGTCCGCAGGCTCGTTGTCAACTTTGGCAAGGAGGAGTTCTGCTCCAAGCCCCCGGGGTTCTTCCCGCTGCTCCAGCTCGTGTCCGATGCCGACATCGGCAAGCTCAAGACCGAGTTCATCGCGTACTCAAGTGATTGATTCCTTTTTTTGCGCGACATTTCTCATCATTTCTGTCAGAGATGTCCGGCGATGGAGCTGAGGCGATGGAGCCGCCGGTTGTCCGTGGCGAGGGCCTGCTCGCGCTCGGCAAGGACCTGGGACTCAAGAGCGACACGGACCCTTTGCTTCTGATCCTATTCTGTCCGCCTGAGGTCCTTCTCTTTGGGTTCTCACGCCCGCGCGTCCAGGGAAGCTTGGGTGCAGTGGGCAGAACCAGCAGTGGAGCGTCAACGAGAGCGAGTTTGTGATGGGGATGGTCGCTGTCGGTGTTGCCTCGATGAGCGCTGCCCGGGACAAGCTTGCCGAGTGGCGCCGGAGCGTGTACGACGACGACCGCACGTTTGAGACGTTCTACAACTGGGTGTTCGAGTACCTTCGCGCGGAGGGCAGGTCGCTGTCGCCGGAGCTGTGCCACACGGCCTGGCAGATCCTCGGCATGGAGACGCGCTGGCCACTGTTCGGGAAGTGGGAGGCGTTCGTCAAGGCGAAGCTCACGAGGGCGATGTCACGCGACACGTGGCAGCAGATCATTCCGTTCTCACGCGCGTATCCGGCGGACGTGAAGGACTACGATCCTGCCGCCGACTGGCCCACGCTGATGGACGAGTTTGTTGATTGGTTGAGCAAGTGAGCAAGCGGCCAATAAGAGGCAATAGCATGGTTCGAAGATCTCTTTTCACAGTTGCGTATGTCTCTTGAGTGGTCTGCGGGTGCCATTTCAGCGGGCAACCCGGTTGCTCTGTCCCTCAGAGGAACAGAGGCACGATCGCCATGGCCGCGAGAGGAGCAAGGGCAGCGCCATTCGAAAAGGAAGAGTCGGTTGGAGAGACCGGTCCGTGCGAAGAAGGCACGTCGGGCTTTGACGGGTCATTCTTCGACGACGAGCGCGGCGATTGCGACGAATGGGGGCTGCTCGACGGATCCTCGTGCTTCGACGACGGAGTCGGGCCGGGCTGGAACCCCGGAATGTAGTCAACGTCCCCGCTATCGTAGCAGCGGAACGTTGCCCCGAAGCTGTCCATCACCTTCTTGATGCAGCTGAACTTGTCACTCCTCGCTTGCTTCATCACGAGGTAGGGGGTCCGGGAGATCGGACGAGGGTGCTCGACCGGCACCAGCCCAAAGCGGAAGATCGGGTCCGTCGTGCTCCTCTCGACGTTGACCATCTTTACCTCCTCGTAGTCGAAGCACTGACCCGCCAGGCTGTCGGAGATCTCCTTGACAGTCTTGTCGTCCAGCTTCGTGATGCCGCCAGACAGACGGAATCCCACATACCACGGAGTAACCACACACTTGCCGTTGACAGGGCCGGAATCGGCGACGCATTGGCAAGTCGTTATGTAGCAATAGTCCGTCGAGTCGCAGTCCTCGTTGAGCTCGGTGGAGACTACGCCATCGCCACAGTGCGGCACCGCCGGAAGGGAGTCCATTGCGGCATTGGGATCGACGTTCTGCTTAATGCAGTCGTCCGAGATGGTCTGCAGTAGCTGGAACGGGGTGCTGGCATCGACGGGGGCGTCCTTCTTCTCGAGAACCTTGAGTTGGACCACGGGGTATGCCTCCATCTGTTGGACGACCATCGACGAGACGTTGCACAGTGCGTGCTGGCAAACATCAACGAAGCAGTTGCTCATCGCCTTCGACACCAACTTCTGGGCTGCTTGCCATTTCATCGGCGAACCGTTATGAACGCGGATACCAGCAATCCCTATCTGATGGGTAATCAGACGAAAATGGAAACAGTTGTGCCTACCTGCGCTGCACAGACACCAGAGTTCGCATACGCCCCAAGAGCGCACTTGCACTTCCTCGTACAGTACCTCGTGGACTCGCAGTCCTCGCCGTAAGTCACTTGCCCGTCGCCACAGCGGGTGCACGTCGCAGGCAACGTCTGGTCCGCAGGTACCGGAAAGCGAACACAGGTCCTGCCGCACTGAGCGCAGACCTTGTTGGTGGTTGACGAGTCGATGCACTCGTCGACGGCAGAGTCGTTGCACGTCCCGAGCCGGAACCCGTCCCAGCTGACACTTGTGGTCCGCCCGTCCTTGGGGTCGGTGCACGACATCGACACGGTCATGTTTCGGCCTGTGGCGTCTCCGAAGAACTGGTCCGCGATGTCGTCGGTGACGTGCATCAGCCATGCGCTGTTCGCGCTGTCGTACTCCGCTGTGACCGCGGGAGTGCGCTCCTTCTTGTCCGAGAAGGAGAGCTTTGCCTTGCAGATCGGTGCGGATTCGCTGGTAGACCCGGAGGCCCGCACCTAAATGCGGCACTGAGAAAAGAGCCGTGGCTTGCAGGTGGTTACACTTACCGTAACGGTAGCATTGAGAAGAGTGGTCGCTACCCCGGGGCGAATCACTGGGTTTCGCTGAGGGTCCCAGTGCTCACCAAAGTCGGGGACGATGTACGAGACGTCGGAGTGTACGACGGCAAACACGAGAGTGAAAACGACGCAAGCGCTGAACAGCTTCATTCCTGCTCTTCCCCAAACAAATAGACAATGAAGTTTCCACGTCAAAGCCGGGGACAAACGAATCTCCAGAAGAGGGCCGGAGAAGACTACGTCATAGCGCGGGAATCCTTGGTTCTGCCCAAGATGAGGGAATTTGATTCGTGGTGGTCCCGAGATCACAGTCCGTGCCCACACCACTTGATGACAAGTGGTTCAAGGATGAGTTGCGTTGTCAGGCAGTGTGGGTCTATTTTTCAACTGCCCCTAAGTGGAAAGAGACGTGCCGTTATGTTACGGAAGACTAGGGGATTCTGGATGTCACCCAGAATCCCCTAGTCTTCCGTAACAGTTATTTGAATGGTGAGTCAGGGGATTCGGTTCTGGCCGCTCCTTTACAGATCGGCCTTGTGCTGATTCTCAAGAGTGCCCGTTTGCTCCCAGCCCTTCTCCTCTAGATGACCACAAATGTGTTCCCCAAAAGCAGGTGTGCAACTTCACCGGTGCCTGAACTTAATCGCAACGACCTGGCTGCGAGAGATATAGATTCGCCAATCGGGATAATGCGCAAAATGAAGAGCATCGGGGGCTCGGATTACCGGCGTGACGGTTGTTCTTATTGATGATGAGTTTGTTCTTTATGGCAATGGAACCTGCGGCGTTAGTGTTCCGGTTCGAGTGTCGTTGATTGTAGCCGCTCGGAGATTGCGCCCACGTCAGAGAGAATCTCCACATAAAAACGCGGGGAAGACCCAACTTTGTACTCGGCGAATCCACGATCCATCCGCGAAGGATCCCCGTCCATCATGGGTGCGCGCTCTCCGCCCGGCCCCTCCCGCGTGCACCCGCTGCGCTTTGCCCCTCCGCCCCCTCGCCCCGCCTTTTCTTTTTTTTTATTTTCCTCCATCGCGATTGGCTCTAAAAACAACCAACGACCCCCCGAATCTCCCGCACCGCCCCGCCCCACCCGCGCCGGCGCACTGACCGCGCCCCCGCCGCCAGCCACGCCAATGCACGCGCAGGTGGATGTGATAATGGAGGACGAGAACTCGGCAGAGGCCGTGCAGGCGCTGCTCGACCGCCTCAAGAACGAGGACGTCCAGCTGCGCCTTACTAGCGTCCGCCGCCTCGGCGTCATCGCCAAGAAGCTCCGCCCCGAGCGCACCCGCGCCGAGCTCATCCCGTTCCTCTCTGGTGCCGCCTCGCCCGCTCCGCACCGCCGCGCCTCCCCGCCAGTTCATTCCGCTCCGTTAAGATGCGGAAGAGCCGCTGGGGGAGCCGCTATTACTGCCCATCTTCTCCCGACGCCCCCTCCTTCCCCTTGTTAACTGTGCCCCCTCGGTGTGATTATTTATAGAGTCGCTCGACGACGAGGACGAGGTGCTGGGGGCCATCGCGGAGCAGCTGGGCGCCTTCGTCGAGCACGTCGGCGGTCCCGAGCACGCCGCGTGCCTGATCCCCCCGCTCGAGCAGCTCGCCGCCGCCGAGGAGATGACCGTCCGCGACAAGGTCTCTCTCCCTCCCTCCCTCCCTCCCCTCTCCTCTCCACTGGGTCCGCGGTATCTCACGGGCGGTGCGGGGGGACAGGCGACGGCGGCCCTGAACGGGATCGGGCTGGCGATGCCGCAGAACATGTTTGACGAGCACTTTGTGGGCCTCGCCAAGCGCCTCGGCGCCCGCGAGTGGTTCACGTCGCGCGCGTCGGCCGCGGCGCTGCTGCCCACGGCCCACCAGCGCGGCTCCGACGCCAGCAAGCGCGACGTCCGCGCCCTCTTTGTCGCGCTCAGCAAAGACGACACCCCCACCGTCCGCCGCGCCGTCGCCAACGCCTTCCCGGTGCGGCTCCGAGAGCGCTCCCCTCCTCCTTGCTGGCGTTTCTCTGACGGGTTTCCGGACAAAGGCGTTTGCGGGGCTGATGGCGCCGGACGTCGTGAGGGGGGAGCTGCTGCAGACGTTCCTGAGGATGGCCCAGGACGAGCAGGACAGCGTGCGCCTGATGATCGTCGACGTGGCCACGGCGCTCGCGGCGATGTTCAGCGCGGCCGAGATCAAGCAGCACGTCCTGCCCGTCGTCCTCAGCTTCACGCGCGACAAGTCGTGGAGAGTCCGCTACCAGTCGGCCGACCACTTTGTCTCGGTGACGTATCGCAGATTTTACTCCCGATCAATCTCCGGCGTTTGGGGGGGTTCAATTTCCCTTACTTTATCTGCGTTTGCTCAGCTGTGCAAGGCTATGGGATCGGTCGACGAGCTTGTCGGGTCTTTCGAGGGGCTGCTGCAGGACACCGAAGCCGAGGTGAGGACCGCGGCCGCGACGCACGTGTCGGACGTGTGCGAGCTGCTGCCCAAGGCGGTGGTCTCGGCCCGCATTGTGCCCCGCGTGCGCGCGCTCGTGGCGGACCAGTCGCAGCACGTCCGCGCAGCCCTCGCGTCGGTCATTGGCGGGCTCGCGCCGATCATCGGCAAGGAGGAGACGACGACGGTGCTGGTGGAGCTCATTGTCAAGCTGCTCAAGGACGAGGTCGCCGAGGTGCGCCTGAACGTGATCTCGAAGATCAAGAAGGTCAACGAGGTGGCCGGCATCGAGGGCCTCGTCTCGTCGCTGCTGCCCGCCATCTTCGAGCTCGCCAAGGACAGGCAGTGGCGCATCAGACTCGAGATCATCCAGTTCATCCCGCTGCTCGCGGCGGAGCTCGGCCCAGCGTTCTTTGACGACAAGCTGAGCGGCCTCTGCATGAGCTGGCTCACGGACAACGTCTTCGCCATCCGCGAGGCCGCCATTGTCAACGTCCGCAAGATGGCCGAGACGTTCGGCATCGAGTGGACGCAGGCGAACATCATCCCGAGCATCCTCAGCCTGCACTCGCACCCCAACTACCTGCACCGCATGACGACCCTCTTCGCCATCTCTGTTCGTCCCTCCCCCCGTGCCTCGCTGTTAACCTCTGCTATGCCTGCGCAGGCGCTGTCGGCGGTCGTGGGCCCCAGGCTGATCTCCGACTCGCTGCTGCCGCTGGTGCTCCGCATGGCGCAGGACAAGGTGGCCAACATACGCTTCAACGTCGCCAAGACGCTCCAGGCGCTCATCCCGCAGCTCGACGCGGCGACGGTGCAACAGCGCGTGAAGCCGTGCCTCCAAAAACTCGCCGAGGACCCTGACCGCGACGTGAAGTTTTATGCTGGCCAGTCTCTTGCTCTGTGCGTGTAAACCTCGGCACCAAACCAAACCAAACAATCCCCCTCTCCTCTTACACATTTGCCCAACACGCCACACATAAAGCCGGAATTCCCCCTTTGGTAAGCAATCTTGTCTTCGTGTCATTTTTGCGTGCCTATCTGTAAAATATCGGGGATTTATTTTGCACACGTTTTAGCACAAAAGAAGACCAGCGCGTACTCCGCCCTGTCAAAGAAAATGAGCCTGCAAGCTGAGGTCGCCTCGATGCGCGGAGAGCTGAACGTTCTCTCGTGGTTTGCCGATGTTGTCAAGGAGACTGTTGCCCTGCGCTCTGTGCGATTGCCGCAATCGTGGCTGCGCTGCCCGGCCTCGTCTCACAACGGGACGCGCAGGAACTCGACGTAGCCATCGCCGAGCTCGAGGCGCTCAAGAAGGGCACGCCCGCCGCCGCCCCGGCCCATGCCGCGCAGCCCGTGAAGAGGGTGCAGCCTGCGGCGCCGTCGGACGAGGACGACCCCGACTTCCAGGCGGCCCGCAAGGCGGTGGAGCAGGTCAGGGCCAACGACGCGTCCCTCACGGCCCTCGTCCTCAACAACAACCCCAAGATCACCCCCGAGCTCGTGAACCAGCTCGCCGGTGCGCGCCCTCTCCTCGACGATCGCCCAGTCGATGTGGGACGTCGTGCTGGGTTGAAAAAATAACGGTCGATACAACAGACGCCCTGGCGACGAACACGGTGCTGACGACGCTCGAGGCGGTGCACATCGGGGTCACCAACGACGGCGCCAAGAGGTTCGCGGCGGCGCTGGCGTCGAACAAGACCCTGCACTCGCTGAACCTCGAGACCAACAACATCGGCAACGACGGGCTGAGGGCCATCGCCGGGGCGCTCGCGCACAACACGACGCTCGCCGAGCTCAGGCTCACGAACCAGGCGCAGATCGCCGGCACCCAGGCGGAGAAGGACCTCGCCTCGGCGGTCGACGCCAGCACCACGCTGACCGTCTGCTCGATCGCCCTCAGGGACGCCGCCGCGCGCGACATGCTCAACCGCGCCATCACGCGCAACAAGGAGCTGCTCCGCCAGAAGAAGCAGCACGACAAGCTGCCGTCGCCGCGCTCCCCCACGGCGTCCTCTGCCCCCGCTGCCAAGCCCGCCGCGTCCTCCGCCCCCGCCCCTGCAGCCGCGAAGCCTTCGACTGCCGCGGCGCCCGCTCCGGCAAAGGCGACGCCCGCGCCCGCTCCGGCTCCCGCCAAGGCTGCGCCCGCGCCCGCCCCCGCGCATGCCGCTGCTGCGCCCGCCAAGGCCGCTCCCGCTCCCGCTCCCGCGCATGCCGCTGCTGCCGCGCCTGCGAAGCCTGCAGCCGTTGCCCCGAAGCCGGCAGCGGCGCCGGCCGCAGCGGCGAAGCCCGCGAGCACGGCGGCGGCCCCGGGGAAGACGTACACGGCCGATGAGCTGCGCCAGAAGCCTGCCGGCGTCGACGTCCTGAAGCTCGAGGTCCGCTTGCTCTCCTTCGCACTGTTGGCCGCCTCTCTTACGTCGGTGTGCGCAGAGCTACCTGGCCGACGGGGAGTTCCAGACCGTGTTCGGCATGACGCGCGAGGCGTTCTACAAGCAGCCTGGCTGGAAGCAGCTGCAGCAGAAGAAGGAGAAGAAGCTCTTCTGAGATCGACGAATCATGCGGAACGAGCCCTGAAACGTCGTTCCCTTCACGTCAGTCCAGCAGATGCAAAAATCTATCAGAAAAATCAGATTCCCCTCAAAAACGCGGGCTGAGCTGAAGTAATAACGCGAAGCAAAGATGGGGAAGCACGCGATGAACTTTCTCTTCACCAAGGTGGCCCTCGCCGCTGCCCACGCTCTCGGGCTAACACCCCGCGCCAGAGCTGGCATGTCGGCTCGATGGCGAACCAGAAGAAGAAGTGGGAGGCCGAGCAGCGCGCCCAGGACGAGGAGAAGCGCAGGCAGGAGCACCAGCGCGTGCTCGAGCAGGAGGCCGCCTCCCTCGAGGCCGCCAGGGCGCTGGCCACGGCCTCTGGACGGGCCCTCGACGCGAGCGCCGAGAAGGTGCACTCGCTGGCGTTCATGTACCAGCCGCCCCCGGGGTACCTCGACATGCAGCAGCGCCAGCAGCAGCAGGCGTCCGAGGCACAGCAGCAGGCGCAAGCCGACACGAACGCCCACGACAAGGCCAAGCCAACGCCTGGCGATGGCGCGTGCGGTGAGAAGCAGGACGCACACGACGTACGCCTGTCGTCTTTGTTCTCAGCAAATCTTAACACGCGCTGACAGCAGCAGCAGTGCGCAAGGAGCAGGAGCAGGAACCCGCACGGTACTATCTGCATTACTCATCTCGACTGGCGTTGCTCGTTGCACTCACCTTCGGGTGGATGGGACAGACGACGGCCGTCTGAAGAGGGAGGACCCCATGATGTCCATGCTGACCTCCATCACCACCGCCCGCGGGGACGTGAAGCTCGAGGGCACTGACCTCATGCTCAAGGGGAGCGAGAGAGCTGTGGTACGCCATTCACTCCATGCCCCAACGGGGGTCTCACCACAGTCGCACCGAAGGCCGCTGGCGCCTACGTCGAAGAGGAGAGCGACGTGTCAGACGTCGAGAGAAAGTTCCTTGCGTCCTTGACCCCCGGCCAGAAGAAAAGGCTCCTCAAGTGCGCACCCGCGTGCCCCTCGGCTGCTTGCCACGTACTGACACTCCGGCCAGGCGCCTGCGCAAGGACGCACGCAGGGCTGGGAAGAAGGACAGGGATAAGAGAAAGCGGCATTAGTTGGTTGCTGCTGCCTCGGCTCAGCGAGCGTGGGGAGGCTTGAGTGCGTCCTTTGTGCCGGGCCACCCGCGGACCCAATCGAGAATCGCCGAGGCGTTGCGCTCGAGGTCGTCCATGTTGTTGTTGTCGACCTCCCAGATGATCTGCGCCCTGTAGCTGTCCTTGGCCTCGTCGAGCACGACCTGCATGATCTCGCACTCGACGTTCTCGCCGATCTTGTTGGGCTGGTACCCCTTGCGCACGAGCCTGTCGTAGAGCGTGGTGTTGTCCGCGCGCAGCACGACGACGAGGTCGAACCAGCGCTCGGGGAAGAGCCCGCACGAGTGGTACTCGAGCAGCACGCCGCCCGCCTCCATGCGGTCCTCGAGGTCGTCCAGCAGGCGGTCCTCGTCGAGGATCAGCGTGTCGAACTCGGCGTCGTACCCGCTGTGCAGGCCCTTCTCGCGCACCACCTTGCCCGTGTCGACGTACTCGACGTCTGTGGTGGCCGCGCCCACCAGCTCGCAGAGCGCGGACTTGCCTGGATGGAGCGGAGAGACGCGCGTCAGACGGGGCGGCCAAATGGTTGGCGGGGGGAGTACCTGTTCCGGGAGTGCCGGTCACGAGCACATTGGGCTTGGGGCGAGTCGCCATGGCTGCACTGGTGCGCAAGAATGACGCCAGCAAAAATCTTGGTAGTTTGATATCCCGTCTGTGAATCTATGTGTTGAGGATATTTATTGCTCTTTACAAAATTTGGCGCGGAGATCCGCCGGGGATGGAGAGGCTGCTCCTGGGGAACAGGGCAATCAGGGATTACCTGCAGGGGTTCAGCCAGCACAAGTGGCCGCTGGTCGTGCAGCTCACCACGCGCCACGGAATCCAGAGCCTCAAGTCGCGCTTCGACCTCGCGCAGCTCAGCACCGAGCAGCTCCACACCCTCGTCAGCCTCGGCGACATACGCGAGATGGAGTCCTTTCTCGTCCGCGAGCGCCCCGACGCGTGCGTCTCGATGACCTCTGCCGTCGCTCAGTCTCTCTCTCGCCCCCCACAAGTGTCATTCGCAAGGGCGACTACTCGACAATCGAAGAGGAGGAGCCTGGCGGCGGGCTGCCCATGAAACAGCTCGAGAGGACCGGGCGGGATGCAAGAGACCAGTACCACCAACAGCAGCAGCAGCAGCAGACGCCGGCGCAGGCGCAGAACCGCAGCGAGATGGCGACGCGGACCGCTCCAGTCGACGAGACAACCACCAGGACGTGCGCGCCGTCCCCTGCCCGAGCGCGCCCGTCAGCCCGCTGGCGCCTTCCAGACGACAACACGCCCGGTACTCCACGTGCCTCTGCCCAGCGGGGAGCGCTGACACTCGGGCGCAGACATGGGCGGGGTGTTGTCGATGTCGACGAACCCCCTGTGCGACATCGACGACCCGTACGGCGTGTACCCGACGTGGTGGCCGCACCGCGAGATGATGCCATCGGAGGACCGGCGCGAGCGCACCGCCCCGCCACGTGTTGCTGCGACGCATCCCGCTGGGCTGCCGAGTGGTAGCCTGTCGATGTCGTCCACCACGCCGCTCAGACGCTCGGGCCCACCGGCCGTGTCGCCGATCCCCAGCGGTAGGGCTCGCGGCGTGGCGTGGCAGGTGCCCTTCCGTGGCGGCGCGACGACTGCAGAGCCTCGCGTCCACTGCCACTGCGGCATAGGACATAAGAGCAGGTTTGACAACCGACTGAGGCTCCCCGATCAATGACACGTCCCGCAGGAGGTGCGCGGCATGCGACGTCAAGGCGCTAGTGGGCTCTCAGGACGAGGAGGATCAAGATATCCGAGCACAGCACCCACGCGAGCTCGACGAGCAGAGGCGCAGACGTCTGGAGAGGAAGCAAATGTGTGGCATCTTCTCCCCTGATGATCGAACCGCTTGTGACACTACCCGCCCATTCAGCACCTTTGGACTGCCCTATGATGTGTCCAAGGTGAAGTCGGTCATTCGCGACGATGTCATCAGGTCGCGCAGGCGGCACTATCGGAACCTCGAGAGGCTCCACGAGGAAGAAGACCAATTTATCGCCGAGCAGCAGCAGCCGGGGCACCGGTCAGCCCACGACCAGGACAGGCGGCGCTCCTACGACTCGGACGAGTCTGAAGGGCAAAGGTCCCCCTCCGAGCGAGGCGACGACGACGACGACTACGACGTACAACGCAGGGCTCCCGAACGTCGCCCGGAACGCAAACAGAAGCAGGGGCAAAAGAAGGAAAAGAAGAGGACCGAGGCACCTGCAGCTGCGCCCGCAGCCGAATTCGACGTCGACGACGAGGCAGCGACCGTCGAGGCAGCAGACGGCAACGAGGAGCTCGTCATCGCCGACGACGACGACTTCCCCGACGTCGAGTGGGAGTCCGCAGAGCTCTCAGAGCGCAGCACCAGCGTCCCTCCCGAAGCCGAGCAGCCCCCGTCGCCCGCAAGTCCCCGCGCCCCAGCTCCAGGAGTGACCCCGCTGAGGCCAAGCACGGTCGGCGTCCTGTTCCCTAGGGGCTCCACGCCCGCTGCGCGCCGCGCTTCGATGGCGCGTGCGGCATCGCCTCCTGACCGTTCGTCTGTTCCCATTCCCGGGTCGGCACAGCGCAAGCCCGCGTCTGCTGCGCAGCCTCGGCAGAACGCGGCGGCAATGGGCGACGTCGGCGACCCTGCCACAGGCGCGGCTGCGGCGTACGCGGGAACGACCTGCGAGTCCGTCACGGGCGTTCCCGCGGGATTCCCGTTCACGCAGCAGCACATTCACTACCACTGCCCCGTGGCGTCCCGCGTCGACTGGAACATGTGCGGGAACCGAATCAATTGATACGCACGCACTCGGGTCTGATGGGCTCTCTTCGAAACTTCAGGGGGGTTCCGTGGGCTACAGTCGCGCCTCCGCGAGCCGCGGCAGCAGGCAGACAAACGACTCGCGTCGAGAGCTCGGTGTCGTCGTCTTCGAGGTCGTCGGCGTCGGCGTCGAGGCCGCCGCCCGTGGACATCGGGGAGGACCTCAGGGGAGGGCTCGATCAGCTGCGGGGCAACGCCCAGGAGATGCTCCGCAGGCTCCAGGAGGCAGAGCAGGAGCGCGCCCGCCTGCAAGAGGAGCTCATGGCCATGTCGTAGTATGCGTTGTTATGAAACTGTTGGATATTTTTGGATCTTGGATCTCTTTTTTCAAAAAAGCCCGCCTGTCGTTATTTATCTAGTCCGATATTGTCCCACTCTCCAATCGAATCCGGATGAAGCGCGCGCACGACGTCGAGGGCACCCCGGACGATACAGACACGGCCAACAAGAAGCCCCGCCTGGACAGCGACTCTACACCTCCGTCCCCTCCACCGTACCCGCCGGCCGCCGCCGCACACCCGAAGACGGACGACCAGCCAGCGCCGCCCGACAGCGAATCCAAGAAAGCGGCCGCGCAGCAGCAGGAGCAGCAGGAGCAGGCTGCTCCCGAGGTGCCGCCACCGTCGCGCGCTCCCGCAGAGCAGCCGCCGCGCGCCGCATCCCCCGCGCAGAAGAAGAAGGGCGCCGGCCGCGTGGTGGACGCCCAGCAGTGGTTCGAGCACATAGCGGGAATCGGGGAGAAGGAGTTCCGCGAGTCCAAGCCGCCGCCCATCGAGGTGCTCGACGCCCCGGACGTCGCTCCGCGTGCGTATACGGGCGCCCCCCTGTGAGTGTGCTCGCCTCTCAGCACGCGGGCGCGGCGTTTGCAGTGCTACCCGGGCACTGCCTCGCCGTCGTCAACACCAAGACGGGTCGCAAGTACGGAGCTGGCAAGTTCAGTCTGGTCTCCCTCGAGTTCCTGCAGAAGCTGCTGCCGCGCACGGGAGACGACCAGAAGCCGTGCACGCTGGAGCTGGTCTACGGCTCCGTAAGGGTGCGCGATCACGTGCGGGCCTCACCCCGCTAAGAGAGAGGGGGGCGACGGTCCCTTGCGCAGGGGTCTATGGCGAAGCTGGATGTGGGCGCTATGCAGTCAGATCCAGCGAACGCAGGAGCCGTGTTCCAGGCAGCGTCCAACTTCAACGCGGTCGAGGCGCCAGCGCCCTCGAGGTCGCCGGACCACCCGACTTTCACGGAGCAATGCACGGGCGCCCCCATCGCAAAATACAATTGACACACTTTCCAACAGATATCTACGACCACACCCAAGGACCACTCGCCTCTATCTCAGCCGGGGCGGCTGCTATAACGAGGGTGAGCTCGCAGAACCCCTTCCTCTTCCTGGGAGACGTCGTAACACGGCCCCGATGCAGGTGCACGCCCCGTTCTTTGACCAGGAGGACTGCTCGTTCTCGTGGGCGCAGACGAGGGAGAGGCAGGTCGAGATGCTCTCGAACCTGAAGGAGTACTTCACGGTGCGCAACGGCTACGTCGAGCAGACCGGCAAGGAGAAGCCTCTCCCCGACTCGGAGTCGGAGCTCAGCAAGCTGCGCTCCAAAGTCTGCGTCGGGGTCCACAGCAGCGTCGAGGCATGAACAACAACGCAGCAACGCCACCGGCTCATCCCATTTCATTCCAGGTCATCTTTGGCCCGATGGGCTACGGATCGATGCCAGCGATCGACAGCACGCGCAAGATCGATCAGGTTTTCTGTGCAGGCACGTCGCAGTCGGTTGTTGCCTTTCTAAGTGGGGAGCCCACAGCGATGAACGTGGGGCAAGGCATGTCCGGGATGCGCAACTGCGAGCTTCCCGACTGCATCGAGCGCATCCGCTTGCTGCTCGAGGCTGCGTACGAGGCGACGTATCTGGCGGCCATTGCCAACGGCCGCGAGCGCCTCTTCCTGACGCTCGTCGGCGGCGGGGTGTTCGACAACCCGATCGACGAGATCTGCGGCGCCGTGGCGCGCGCGCACTCGCTCTGCACGACGCACCCCGCCAGCACCCTCAAGCACGTGACGCTCGTGATGTGGGACAGGAAGCCCAGGGCGTCGTTCCTGAAGGAGCTCCTGGCACGTGGAATCCCCTACGACGTCACTGAGCTTTCACAGTGATTGACCTCGCAAGGGGGGGGGGATCATACAAAATAACTGCACGCATTTGGTACCGTAATCTCTCTCGTCAACAACGGTGCTGTGGCGTCACCCGCGAAACTGAAATTGAAAGCAAAGATATTTCAGACCACGTAGATCAAGAATCAGCGACTTCTGCTTTGGCCTTCACTGTTGCTTCTATTCCTTCCCTCGGGTCCTCCAACCGACTGCCGCTCCCCCCACGCAACTGCGCGCCATGTCGTCCCCGAAGCCCGCCGCCAACAGCGCAGCCGCGCAGCCGCCGCTCGTCCTCGCGCCCGAGGAGATCGACGCCGTCGAGTGGTTCACGTACCTCACAGGCGCCGACGACGAGCCCTCGTTCCGCAACACCGCGTTCTCCCACGTCAACGACCCCGCGCCCCACGGTGCGACCGCCGTGGCCCGCCCTCCCCGCGCCGCGCCGCCTCACAGCGCCGCCCGGCCCCTCGTTGGCGGCCCTGTGTGGGGGAAAAACAGACCTGCCGGGGTACAAGCTGGTGCTCAGGAATGAAAAGACGGGCGATCGGTACCAGGCCGGCAGGCTCAGCATCGCCACGATCGGGGACCTCGAGCGCGTGGCCAACTCCCGCGCGGGCGGGCGCGCGAGGAAGGCGCCGTGCGAGGTGGAGTTCGTGACGGGCAAGGACTGGGTCCGTTAACACACCCCGCCCGCACCCGCCCCACAACCCCTTCGCGGGAACCACGGGAGGGGGGGGCGGGGCCTCACGCAGCGCGCGCCGGGCGCACGCACAGGAGGCGCTCGCGACCAAGGTGAGCGTGTCGGCGCAGCAGGCAGACCCCGCGAATGCGGGGGCTGTGTTCCAGGCGGCGTCCAACTTCAATGCCGTTGAGTCGGTCAGCGACATGCTCGCACCCGACACGCCGGGCTTCACGGAGAACTGTGCGCTCCCTGGCCCCCTCCGCCGATCTCGCGTCTGACGGCACGCGCGAAGACGTGTACGACCGCACCCAGGGGCCCGCAGCGTCTGTCTCCGCCGGCCCAGCGGCCATTGCCCGCGTGCGCCGGCAGCAGCAACGGGAGGGGCAGCACTGACGGACGACGGTTGCATAGGTACACGCGGCGTTCTACGACCCCAAGACGGACCCCAAGGCGTGGAGGCAGACCAAGGCGAAGCAGATCGAGCTGCTCGGCGAGCTCAAGGAGTACTTCCCGGTCCAGAACGGCTACGTGGTGCTGACCGGCAAGGAGAGGGCGCTGCCCCGGGACGAGAGGGAGCGCGGGGCTCTGCTGCGCAAGGTCCGCATTGCGCTGCACACCGACGCGCAGGTCACCTTTGGCAACTCGGACTCGGAGTACGTAATGCCTGTCGTGGGCTCGGGGCACCACATCGACCAGGTCTTCTGCGCTGCCCTCAATGTCGGCCAGGACGACTCCGGGGACTTCAACTCTACCGTGCCCGACTGCAACGAGCGCATCAAGTTCATCTTGCAGGCCGCGTACGAGGGCACGTACCTCTCGGCGATTGTCAACAGGAGGAAGACGGTGTTCCTCACGCTCATCGGCGGAGGCGTGTTCCACAACCCGCTGCCTTTGATCGCCGAGGCTATCCGCAACGCGCATGTCAGATGGACAAGCCACCCGGCGAGCGAGATCGAGTCCGTGAAGATCACGATGTGGAATCGCGAGCCCTCGGAGGATTTTGTGGCCATGCTCCGGGCATCCAACATTCCGGTGAGGAGGACAGTGTTCGAGGGCAGCACGGTGACCTCGACCATCGAAAAGTGAGCTCGCAAAGTTGCACGCTACATGCGAGCGAGCATCATGCCCACCTCGGTGCTTTCACGACAACAAATACGAAGTAGTTCATCGACTGGATGCGCTTTAGCTTGTCCTAAACACGCATACCACCACTGCTTGCATCAATGCGCAGGACGCTGTCGTGCTCACCAATGCTTTGTTGTTTTCACCTTCAGCGGACAGTGTGCGGTCCCACTCAAGGCGGAGAGAAATAGAACAGCCGGTGCTGAAGAAACAAGAGCCACCTACCGCGATACAATCGCAGCATTACCCGTCGGCGATCTCGAGACTGTGCGCGACCTTTGAATTCTGTCCAAATGTCAGACGTTTTCGTGCCCCGCCATGTCGCTGCCCCGCACATTTGCCTGTGGCGCAGGGGGTTGCTCTGCCACGTAGTGCATCCCCCTTGCCTTGGAATCCGCGAGCAGTGGGTGGCGCAGGTCCCCCTGGCGCTTGTGGCCGGGCTGGAGAATGCGGTCGGAGATCCCAGATCCTATCGATGGAGACGGCAGCATCCGCGGCTGTTCCACCTTTGCCGCTGGCGTGATGACCGGCGCCTCCCCAAACACACGGGACTTGATCGGCCTGTACTTAACCTTGCCCACGCTGCCGAACAGCACCAAGACAATAACAATGGGCGCCACTTCCCAAATCAGGTAGAACAGGACGACGAGCGCCTGCTCCCACGCGCCAGCCTCCTGCAGTGGTGGGTCACTCAACTCGCCTGAGAGCACTGGGGGGAGAGGGGGAAGTTACGCCGTCTGCGATGTCTATGCTGACGATGTTCGTGGCTGTCAGGACGTCCCAGATGCTCCGGAACGTGTAGATCGAGAAGATGACGTACGCAGCGCCCGACATCATCGTGGGCGTCGGGTACTTGGGGAACGACGGGTCCTGTAGCATGATCCAGGCGACCCCCGCGTAGTCAGTACGTGCCGGTCGGGCGGCGAGGGTGGTACTGACTATCCGCGACGAGTCGGACGGCAGTTTGACCGCGTAGACGGCCAGCAGGATGACGAGCAGGAAGAAGATGATCGAGAAGATGCTCGACGACGCCGTCTCCACGGCGTTGTGGGTGGCGCTCGACCACGTCGCGGCCGCCACGATGGCAAGCGCCGCGTGCACCGCCAGCAGCAGCACGTTGGTGCCGGCGTACACGAGGAACGCGGGGCGCCTGATCTGCGGCCACTGCGCGTAGTGCGTCCTCTGCACGAGGTACAGCACCAGCAGCGAGAAGGTCGCGAACTGGACGTTCGTCGGCAGCCTGTGTGGGTGCGCGTGGCGCCACGGTGGGTTGCCGCCCGGGAGCTTCCGAGGGGGTGCGCACGAGTAGAGGAAGAAGAAAGTGACGGGGGTGTCGTAGAACGACGTGAGGGCGAAGAACACGGCGCGCAGGACGACCCACAGGAAGCACAGCGCGTAGAACGCCAGCTGGAACGAGAGGACGTTGTGCCTTTTTCCCGGGGGGGCGCCAGCGGGCGTCCGGCGGGCCGTCAGAACCGGAGTTTCGGGGGAGTTGTGATCCGGGTGTGGGGGTGGGGGGACGAGAGAGGGCTGCCAGGAGGCGCAGTCAGGGGGGCAGGGGCACCGGTTGCACAGGATGCGGGCCGTCTGGAACACGACGGCCAGCGCCAGCGCGGCGAACACGGCCGCCAGGTAGAACGGGTACGACACGCGGGCGGGCGTGTGGGACGCCGACGATTCCGGTGCGTATTCGCCGAGACTCAGCTGCGCCGGAGGGGGCGACGGGCGTGCGGGTGAGCAGAGGGAGCGCTGGGAGGGCAGGAGGAGGGCGCGGCGGTGGCCCCGGCACGTACGGCATCCGACGTCGAGCCATCCTCCATGTTGCTCGGGGCGCTGGCACAGACCCAGAAGTTGCGGAACAACCCGGAAGAGCCGAGGCAGATTCTGTCTAGATACTTTCTCTCCCGCTCACTTGCTCAATCCGCAAGATTCTGTTTTGCCCCAACTGCTGCACGGACCTTCGTGCTCGGCCGAGCGTAGGGACGTGCACGTCCGGCGCGCGGATCACTCGCGCAAGGCCGGAGCCCACGCGCACCGGGCGCACCGGGCGCTGCCGCCGCAGTTTGCGAAGCAGTTCGCCTGCGAGCGCGTCTCCGACGTCTTCGCGGGCGTCAGCGCGTACTTCGAAGGGTACACGGACGAGCTCTCTGCCCTGCACCTGAAGAAGCTGTTGGTGGCAAACGGCGGACGCGTTTCGTGCGTGCACCCTCTGCCCGCCCGCTTTTCGTCCCCTTGATTCATTATTTGGATTCGCTGCTCTCTGTCTGTCTGTCTGTCTGTCTCTCTCGCTCTTGCCAGGCACTGGTTCACCAGGGAGACGACGCATTTTGTGTGCACCAACCTGTGCGCGGGCAAGGCGAGCCGCGTGATGCAGGGCGGCAAGGGCACGCTGCGGGTCGTGCGGCCCGAGTGGCTGACACAGTCGCTCAAGGCCGGCCTGCGCCTTCCCGAGCAGCCGTTCTCCTACACGCCAGAGCCCGAGCAGCCCTCGGCAGGAGACCCTCCGGTAGCGCCACTCGCGAGTGTGCTGGATGACCAGCACTCGGATGAGAGCGAGAGCGAGAGCGAGAGGGAAGACGAAGACGATCTCCTCGCTAGTCCGCGGGAGGGCCGGGGCGAGGAGTGCAGCTGCGTGCCAGCGGCTGGCCAGGGAACTGAATCGGGCACCGCAGTGCAGCCCCGCTACGCGCTGCCGTCTGAGGTCGGATGCCCGAGCACGGAGGAGGAGAGGCTGGCGGCACTGTTCTTCAAGCAGCCCACGGTGCAGTGCAAGGCGCAGCACCCAGCAGCAGTCTCTGCTGTGGGCACCGCCGCTGCTTCCAGCAAAAAGCGCGTGCAGAAGCGGGAGCAGGCACTCGGTGTGCCAGAGGGTGCGGTGCCTGCTGTGGGGACTCGCTGGGCAGAGACAGACATCGAAAGAAGAGCGCGGGAAGCGTTTGGGACGGGGTCGCTTGACCGAAGCAAAATTCCAGAAGGCCAGACAATATGCAGCACCACACCGCAGTGACACATATGCCGCACTCTTTCATCAGTTAATGATGCAAGTATTGTCCGATCTTCTATCAGAGCTCATGTTAGCTAAACAGTTGATGAGGGATATTCTCTGTTTTCGAAACTGAGGTATCCGTTGGACATCGGATAAGCACCAAAAATAAAGGCAATTTATCCGTGCAGTACACAAAGGTAGCAACAATCTCAGATGTGAGTAGTTTCATTGACGAATACCAAGGTGACGGTTACGAACTGCAATAGCAATCCAGACCATGTATCCCTGATGTTCAGGACCTCCATCCCATGGACTATGCAGGCTGCTCCACATATTCTTCATTGATGCAAAAACACTTTCAACACAGGCACGGGCATGTTTAACAGCAGCATTATGACGTTTTTCTCCTCTGTCAGAGTTTTGAGTCCTTTTCCACGCTTCCCCTCATAAGGTGGAAGAGCAATAGGGAGTATAAATCTTTGGGAAATTGGTCATCTTGGAACCTGCACTGAAGTGACAATCACAAATTACAACATCCTGTTAAACATGCTCTCGTATCCAATCTGCATGATGACGGAGCCATTCAGCATCATGTATCTTTAGATTGTATGGTCCCCATACTGCTCGTACACGACAACGAGCATCTGTTCATACCATGTATCAATTTGCTGGACGTTTGTCCTTTCCACTCCAGTAATCACTTTTTTTCCTTCTCTGAGCATCTTAATAAGGTCAATTCAAACACGAAATTCATACTTCCTTCCGATGCCATAGTGGAATATCTGTAGAATCCATCCAGAGAGTGACTCCAATAACCGATGGAATAAACTCAATTTTTCTTGCTGCAGTAACTTGACTTTCTAAACTGCCAAGTGTAATTTGCATTTCTGACCAGGGTTGAAGTGCTAGACGAGTCTGATTAAGATAAACAACGAAGGTGTCATTGCTGCACTGATACCACTGCCTGATACCCTTGTAGAGCTTACTGATACCCACATTATACATATCACGAAAATGTGTTATTTCCACCCAAATTCTCATGAGGTCAGTGGGCCGGACCATTCCATTAAGCAGTAAGCTCTGGTGCTCTGCTGCACAGATCATCTCGGCAAGTAGGCAACACCAAGAATATTGTGCAGAGTTACTTGTATGGCTCAGTGAGAGAGCAGCCTGTCATTGGTCTTTCCTCTGGCCATGAGTTCCAGCACGGATAAGTCCCGTTATTTTTGGACTGTTATCCGGTCAGATACGGATAAGTCACTGCAAAATAATACCAGATATCCCTCGATAGTGTTGATTATCCCGTGGCAAGAGCAAGGCCTTCTCGCTCGAGTTCGCGATGCAGCACTCAGCGACAGCGGGGTTGTCCTCTGATCCGCTCAGTGGGGTATTGGTGGACCCTGTGGAGGACATGCAGAGGCTCGAGCCACACAGCTTCAACTTCTCGATCCTAAACGACGTCTTCACCGTCTCGCTCTCCACTTTGGGGCGGCCGAGAACGACCTCCTCTTCCAGTTCGACTACAACTCCCTGGCCAAGTCCCTTGAGGTGAAGGTGATCAACAACCTGCCGCCATCTTCAAGGTCACCTTCAAGCACGACCCCCCTCTTCACGATATGGCAGTGATGATAAGTGGTGTAAGCTGGGTAGCACGCCACCCGCCAAGTTTTCACCAACACGTTTCAAGTGGCCAATATGTGTGGTTTTGGATGCGGTGGCACTCAGGAGTGGCCTCTAGTGTGGTGGGGGTCCCTCCACGACTTGGACTGTCTGGTAGACACCTGCTGCATAGGACACATGAACGGGGTTGTATGGCCTACTGTGCCAGGCATTCACAGGTCATTGGTGCTGGCAGGAAATGTGAGTTTTAGCCGCATGAGTATTGTCTGGTCCGGTTTAAGTCATGTTGCAACGCATAATGAGAAAACCAGCTGTATTACACCACTATTCAATGTCAGCGGAAAGGGTAGCGTGACGAATGTAGTATTTCCGAGGATTGTGAAACAAAGCTCGTTTGACCGAGTGCTCTTAGTTGCAGTCGCCTCCGTCGGGGGTAGGGTCTTCGGATTCCCCGCGTCTTGTGACACAAATCTCGCAATCGATTGAACGCTAGAATATCGGGCAACATTTTTTTAAACAATCGTTTCGTGTGCCAGAGCCACCGAGCGCGCGGCCGTGTGCCAGCGGAAACCCCCAGAGGTCAGCGCACCCATACATCGCCACTCGCCCCGAGTGCCGTTAGGGCGAGAGAGAGAGTCCAAGCCGCAGCCAGGAAGCCAGGAGGGGAGCAAGAGGAGGAGGAGATGGGAATACCCAAGTTCTACCGGTGGGTCTCGGAGCGCTACCCCATGGTCGTGCAGCCCATAGGCGAGCGCGCGCCGCAGGAGTTCGACAGCCTCTTCATGGACCTCAACGGCGTCATCCACGTCTGCTCGCACCCCTTCGAGGACGCCACGCGCAACATCCTCAACGTGGAGAACGTCGCCGCTGCGTGCTTCCGGTCCGCTCCCCCGCCCCGCGCGCGCGCGCGCCCAATATCTCGCCGCCACGTCAGGCGCATGACGTCGCTGACCTTGATATTTGCCTGCGCGATTCCTGGAACGCCCTCGTATGGCGCAGCTTCATCTCGAAGCTTGTGAATATCGTCCAGCCCAAGAAGCTGCTCTACCTCGCCATCGACGGCGTCGCGCCGCGGGCCAAGATGAACCAGCAGCGCGCGCGAAGGTTCCGCGCGGCGCGGGACGCCGCCGAGGACGTGTCGCGGCTGCGGGCTGCCGGCAAGGACGTGCCGACGAACATATTCGACAGCAACGCGATCTCGCCGGGGACCGAGTTCATGTGCGAGCTGGCGGGCCACATGCGCTACTTTGTGGCGCGCAGGCAGGCCGAGGACGCGGCGTGGCGCGGGCTGCGCGTGGTCGTCAGCGGCCACGACGTCGTGGGCGAGGGCGAGCACAAGCTGATGGCCTTTATGCGCGCAGCCCAGGCGGCGCCCGACTGGCAGCCCGGCCGCGGCCACTGCCTCTACGGCCTCGACGCCGACCTCATCGTCCTCGGCCTCGTCACCCACGAGCCCAACCTCGCCATCCTCCGCGAGGAGGTCCGGCAGCCCTGCTGGGAGGGGGGGGAGAAGGGGGGGAGTTGGTGTCGCCTGTGGCCGAGGGTGTCACGCGCTCGCTCACCCGCCTCTGTGCAGACGCTGTCGACGGCGGTGTTCCGCGCCAAGAGGAGGGACGTGCTCGAGGGGCCGTTCCAGCTCATCCATCTGAGCGCGCTGCGCGAGTACATGGGCCTCGAGTTCAGCAAGCTCGCGCAGCCGCGAAAGTGCGCTCTCTCTATCTCCTCTCTCCACCTCTCTCTGTCTCTCTCTCCTCCCTCCTCCCTCACTCTGCCTTCTCGATCTATCAATCTCATGGGCACAACTACCGCATACTCGCGCGCGCACACACTCTCTTTCTCTGACGCACGTGAACCACGCTCGGCAGCATCGAGAGGATCATCGATGACCTCGTGCTGATCATCTGCCTCGTGGGCAACGACTTTGTGCCGGGGCTGCCGCAGCTGGGGATCGCGGACAAGGGCCTGGACACGCTGCTGCTGCAGTACAAGGAGTTGCTCACGGAGCTGCCGGGCGAGTTCATCACCGACGGGCCCACGATCAACTGGCCCGTCTTTGGCCGGTACCTCGAGCGCGTGTCCGAGGCGATCGGCTCTGGCGGGATGCTGCAGGACATCTCTGCGCTCGACGACATCACGTTCGGCTCGCGCTCGCAGACGCCGACGTCGGGCACCGTGAAGCTCCAGGGGCTCAACGAGCCGCTCGCCGTCGACGACGACGACGTGGCGATCCCCGAGAGCGAGGACACGTCGCAGGGCGAGGAGCCCACGGGGAAGGTGCTCTCGAGCGCCGACGCGTGGGAGCACGAGCAGTACTACGTCCGCAGGTTCGGCGCCGAGTCGGCGCTGGCCAACGCCGAGTGGCACAAGAAGATCCGCGAGACGTACCTCACCGGCCTGCACTGGGTCATCCACTACTACCACGGCGGCTGCATCAGCTGGGGCTGGTGCGTGCAACTCCGGTCCCCCGCCGTCTCCTTCGGTTTACGTGTCTACGCTTGTTTGGGGATACGTACCTGCGGTTTGGTGTCCCCTTTTTGCTGGGGTGCAACGCTTGGGGCAAGCGTGTACTGACGGCGGGCGTTGCGCTGCTGGATAGGTTCTACCCGTACCACTACCCGCCGCTCATCGAGGACCTCGGGGCGACGGCGAAGACGATGAACCCGCAGGTGGAGCTTGGCACGCCCTTCACGTCGCTGCAGCAGCTGCTGGCTGTGCTGCCGCCGATGAGCGCGCAGCTGCTGCCCGAGACGTACCGCTGGCTGATGACGGACCACAACTCCCCCGTCGCGGACTTCTACCCGACAGAGTTCCGCCTGGACCTCGACGGCAAGAAGCACGACTGGGAGGCCCTCGTCCTGATCCCCTTCATCGACCAGCAGCGCCTCCTCGCCGCCATGGCCGACGCCGAGCGCGCCCGGCCCCTCGCGGGCCCCGACGCCGCCCGCAACGTCCGCGGCGTCGATCTCGCGTACACGTACACGGCCACCGCGACGGTCATGCCCTCGTCGCTGCCCAACGTGCCCCCTACGAGCCCCCCCTCCCCTCCCCGGGGCCTGGGCGCCCCTCTGACTGCTCGCCTCCTCTGCGGCAGGTGTTCCCCGGGCACATCGAGTGCCACTCGGTCGCGACGCCGGTGCAGGCGCCCGCTGTGATGCCCGCGCGGTTCGTGTACCAGCAGGAGACGCCGAGGCTGGCGTCGTTCCCGATGCTGCGCGCGGTGCCGCACACGTCGTCGCACCAGCTGGCGGGCGTGCACATACACAGCCAGCGCAGCAGGGACCTCAGCGTCGTCGTCAAGATCGGCGCGTGCCAGACGGGCATCGAGGAGGCCGCGCGCGAGCTGCTGGGGCGCCAGGTGCTCGTCAACTACCCGTACCTGACCGAGGCGATGGTCTGCGCCGTCGTCGACGACCGCTGCCGCATATCGACGCGCAACGCCACCTACCTCCGCCTCTGGCACAACCCCGCGCGCCAGCCCGACGCCTCTGGCTGGTGGCAGCGCGAGCTCCGCAACCAGGCCTCCGAGCTCATGACCCGGTCCGCTCCTCTTTGCTTTCCCGCTCTGCTTTATTCTGCTCTGCTCTGCTCTGCTCTCTCTCTCTCTCTCTCTCTCTCTCTCTTTCCCCCCCCCCCTGTCGGTTNTCTCTCTCTCTCTCTCTCTCTCCCTTTCCCCCCCCCCCCCTGTCGGTTGCTGTCCTCCTCCTCCTCCCCACGTTGCGCTGACCGGGCGGGGACTGGCACTGGGGAGCAGGAGCGCGATCGACCCCGGGGACATCAGAGTGCTCGTGGAGGTGAGGCCGCTGGACGGGATGGTCGTGAGGCCCGACGGGTCCAGGGCCAGGCACTGGTGCGACACGCCGTTCTTCGTGCCGCTGCAGCTCGTCGTGCGCGACGCCCCCGGGCTGCGGGACGCGCGCCTCGAGGAGACGGGGCCGCAGTGCCAGATCACGGTGGGGAGCCCCGTGGTGCACCTCGGGCAGCCCATGCAGTACGCGCTGGGCAGGGTCAACATGTTCCAGGGCCCCGGGGGCAACGCGCTGCAGCTGACGGTGCGCATCGACGAGGGCCCCGCGCTGCCCGTCTCGCCGCTGCCCGCGGCGCTCTGCTCGTCGGACACGGCCGAGTCGCCGCACGGCATCTGGTACACGCTCGAGCACGCGGCGCACCTCGTGGGGTGCTCTGCGGGCGCCATCGGCAAGATCACGACGGCCGTCGTGTTCTCGCCCAACAACACCAACGTCGGCCTCGGCATGCGCGACCCGCGCGACGGGTCCTCGCTGCGCGGCTACGCGCGCAGGAACGAGCGCGGCGCGTGGGAGCTCAGCGAGGCCGCGCTGCGCCTCGTGACCNGGGAGCGTCAGCGAGGCCGCGCTGCGCCTCGTGACCGAGTACGCGCGGCTGTTCCCGCGCATCATCGACGCCGTCGAGCACGAGCGCACGCGCTTCTACGACGCGCGCAGCGCCGGCGGCGTCGGCGTCATCCAGAGCGCCAAGGAGTGGCTCAGGCAGCAGGAGCACCTCAAGGCCCCCGTGCTGCCGCCCGGCGCGCGCCTGCTGCCCTACCAGGCGGTCGGCGCCGCGGTCCGCTCGGTGCGCGAGGCCCGCGCGCTCGTCGCGCGCCAGGCCATCTCGAAGCGCACGGTGCACCTCGTGCAGCAGCGCGACGTCGTCTGCCCGACGCCCGCGTGGGTCAGGGACCTGCCGCTCGTCCGGCAGCTCTCGCCGCGCGTGGCCCCGGCGCTGTGGGGCCCCGTCGACCTCGGGATGCGCGTCGTCAACGTGACGTCGGACACGGTGGTGCCGTTCGGGCTCGCGGGCACCGTCGTCGGCGTGCAGGGCGACGCGCTCAGCGTCATGTTTGACGAGCCGTTCATCGGCGGCCGCGACCTCACGGGCCTCTGCCCCGACTTCTGCGGCGCCGTCGTGCAGCGCCACCACGTCATCAAGATCCCCTACCTGCGCCTCCCCGTCGCCGGCCAGGCCGCCGCTGCCGCTGCTCCGGTGCCCTACGCGCAGCCCCAACAGCTGCAGATCAGGAGGCAGGGCATGGTGCAGCAGCAGCAGCAGCAGCAGCAACAGCAACAGCAGCAATACCAGCCCGCAGCTCGGGTGCCTGCGCCTCCTGCGTCGACGGCCTCGCCTCTCAGCTGGCAGCAGTTGGAGCTGCTGAACTCGTCGCAGCACAAGCAGGCGCCCGCTGCAGGCCACCAGGCGGCAGCGCAGTTCCAGCCCAGGGCCTCGCCGCTGAAGAGGTCGGCCCCCGCTGCTCCGCAGCAGCACGTCGCGGTGCTGCCGAAGAGGCAGGCAGAGACCGCTGTGCTGCGGACCTCTGCAAACGCCGGCTTCGCGCACGTGCCCGCCGCTGCCGCGGCCCCTGTGGCCCCGCAGCCGATGTCGGCAATCGACCTTCTGGCGCAGGTTGTTCCACCAGCCGCGCTGTCGTCTGTGACGGCAGCCCACCACCCGCCGCAGGCCGGTCAGGCTTCCCACGCGGGCGTCCCGGCCGTCATACCGGGAGTGTTCCCTGCTGGACCGACCGAGCCCGCGCCGTCCGCCCTGACCTGGCAGCAAATGACCGACTTGCTGACCAAAATGCAGATTAAACCATGACCACCGAGCACCGACAGACGTGGCCACGGCAGCCACCCCCTCCTTCGCCCCCTTCGCAATGTTGGCCTCTCAGAACATTGGAGGGATTGATGGCTCAGGAGTTCAGAATGCTCAGGAGTGTGTCTGGTGTTCCTGGTGGCTCAAGTGGCAGGTTGGGGAGGTCGAGGGCCATCCCGTCGTAGGCAAGTTCCACGGGTATGCCTGTTCTCTCTGACCACCCCTTGAGCATGCGGCTTGTCCTCTCGTGTTCGATTTCGTGTGTCATGTCCGTGAGCAGGGCCCTCTTGGGACGCAGTTTGGCGATGGTGTCGAGAGCCTGGTCGAGGCTGAGGTGAGACGGATGCGGATTCAGCTCGCAGGCATCGAGGACGAGTAGGTCGGTCCCATCCAAAAGCTGTGCAGTGCTCTCCGGTATCTCGGAGGCATCGCTGATGTAACTCACATCGCCTGTGGGCGTGTGTCAATCAATGTACTTCAGGGGACGAAGCCGAACCAAATCGGAACCCAATGGCCTCGTAGTTGCGGCCGTGCCACACAGGCAGGGGAGTGAAGCGCAGGCCAGAGACGACGAACGGGGTGTCTCTGTCAATCTCGAGGAACCTGAGGGTAGCCACCGTGTTGGTTGTCCTGGCACTCCTCCGCACGAGGTAGTAGTGCGTCAGCGAGACTGCCTCGAAGTCCTCTTTCCTCAGGAGCACTGGTATCTCCACCCCAAAGTCCCTCAGGTCGTCCAATCCACCGCCTGTGCGACGGCACATCGTGTCGTGAGGAGTGCACGAGAGAGTGCTGACTGAGCGTGGGGGGAAGTCCTCACAAGCGTCGGTGTGACAGTGCGTCAGGATGACCGCGTCGAGGTGGTCCACAGCGTGTGCGGGGAACACCTCGAGGGCCGAGTGCCACCAGAACTTGCCCACGTCGACGACCACGTTCCTCCTCTGCCCGTCCCAGTTGTACCTGCAGGAGGAGTCGCTGTGAGACGTCCGCCCGCTTTGGACTGGCCGGTGCACGTACTGCAGCAGAAGCCCCGTGTTTCGGCGACGGTTGCGGCTCCCGGGCCGTGTTGCGTCCTGGCACGCTGTGCACTTGTGGCCACCGCAGAGGCACGAGACCAGGGGGATGCCGCAGCTCGTGCCGGTGCCCGTGAACACCATCTTGGGTGCTGCCATGTTCACCGAAGGGGGGGGGTACCAACTCAAGGGATAGCAGGAGAAAAATATCCCACTGATTTTTGTGTGTGGGATTTTTTTCTGTGGGGGAACAACAGGCAGCCTGGCCCACGGGGGCTGGGGGTCGTCCACAGAAGGATGAACCATCCATGGTCGGAAGAGCCGCACACCACCCCGTTTCGATCGTAACATGGCACCTGTTTGTGTGCCAAACTGCCCCAAAGGCTGAGAAAACAAGTGCGCAAAGACAAGAGGGACAGGGGAAGGAGGGGGCCAGTCACCAAGACGAGAGCAGCAGCGGCGTTTGGATGAAAAACGGGTGGTTTTGTTGCTGGGCACGGGGGGAGGGGAGGTGGAGATGACCGCTTGATACCCCCCAGCCCCCCCAGTGGCCCGGGGGGGAGTGGATGGAGTGGCGGAGACAACTTGTGCGGTTAATACTCGAGCAGAGAGAAAGAGAGAAAGACAGACGAGCGCTCAGCACCAGGCGCCGCTCGTCGGTGCGAGGGGGGGGGAATGAGGGGCGGCCAGGGCGCCCGCGGCGGCCTTAGGACGACGGGGGCTCGCACGAGGCGCTCGTGCCCTTGCTGGTGAGCAGGATGGCGACGATCAGGCCGTACAGACCGAGGGCCTCAGAGAAGATGAGCACCAGCACCATGGGCACGTACAGGCGGGGCTGCTGGCCAGTCGCGCGCACACCGCTGTCGCCGACGATGCCGATGGCCATGCCTGCGAGCGCGCGCGCGCGCCACGCGGGATTTTCGAATTAGCGCCCCGGTGTGATTTCAATTTGAATTGGGGGTTTGTTTGTTTGTTTTGCTTCTTGCGCCGAGAGAGGAGGGGGGCGATGTGGCGTACCGGCGCCGAGACCGCAGAGACCGACAGTCAGGCCGCTGCCGAGGTCCATGAACGAGGCCATGAGCGTGTACTTGCCGTCGTTCTTGACTGTTGGTCGCCCAAAAGTCACACCGCGCGGAAAACAACCATCAGAACAAAGTGGACGCCGCAGAGCCCGCGGGGAAGCCCTGGGGAGGGGGTGGCGCTGGGGGGGCTGGCGCACTGTTGGTGATGATCATGATGCAGATGATCAGGCCGTAGATACCGATGATACCGGCGAAGATGACAGGGATGATGGCCTTCATGACCATCTCGGGCTTCATGACTCCCATGCTCGAGATGCCGACGCTGCTCTTGGCCGTGCCGTACGCAGACCCCAGAACTGCGCGCGCCGCAACCGCCGCGTGGTCAGCAGAGGCCCGGATGCCAGGCGCCAGGCACGCGCGCCGGAAGCGTGCGGCGGGTGTGCAACATGGGAAAAAACCCGGACGAGAAGAAGCAGGAAGAAGGAAAGGCGGTGGGGTTGGGCGTGGGTGGGTTGCTCGTGGCGCTTGGAAAACAAACGGGCGCGCCGGGACGCGTACCAGTGAAGACGATCGACGACGTGACGCCCATGCTGCCGAAGAACGGCGCGTAGGCCGGGCAGTACTCGGACGAGAACGTCGCGGTGGTGTTGGCGGCGAGGAGGAGCGCGAGGGGCAGCATTCTCGGTGGGTGTTGTTTTAGGAGGCGAGACCTAAAGAACCCGGTTGGTGCGTCGGTGTGGCGTGGGGTGGAAAAAACAGGGCCACCGCGCGCCAGATATTCCTTGCTGACCTCATCGATCGCGAAATTCGTCCACTCACCCACCAACCCTCACAAAAAGATCTCGGCCCAGGGGGCCCTGCGCGTGTCTGCCCCGCACCGCCAACGTGTCGTTCAAGGAGGAGGCCGACACAGACACAGGGGTACCAGCTACGTGAAAAGTAATTCGTGTCTGCTCAAGGTATCCGCGATTTAGACGTCTTTGGAACCATTTACCAAACTTGCGCCGGCCAGAGCCAACCCTCCTTGACAGCTATCCGTCCCATCAAGAGCAAATGTAGGGCTGCCAGAGGCACAAAAAGCAGACAACCACACTTGGCCCAACCCGCCTGCAACAAAAATCGTCGTTTTGGCGCCCGTTCTCGCTATCCGTGTAAACAAGGGAACGCGGGGGCGTGTCACCGCTTCAACCACTTGCCAAACGCCGAGTCGAGCACCGTCTGCCGAGAAGACGGCTTTGCCCTGTGAACAACCGTCGCGTCAGCACAAAGAACCCGAGAAAACCGCGGGAAAAAGCGGTGACTCACGATGGTGCAACAGGAGACGTGGTCAATTGTTTCGCGGACGCCCCGTGCGCGACCTCGTCCTGCGTCCCGTGCGACTGGCTGACGTCGAGCGGCACGATCGCCTTGGACCTGCCGCGCGTGCTCCTCTGGGACCGCTGGGACCTCTGGGACATCTTGAGCGGCACCGACTCTCCACCGAGTTGCTTGCCCGAACGCAGCGGCGCCCCGGACAGCTGCGCATCGCGCACGCGGGTACACGTCAGCACACCAGCGACGCAAGGGGTCGTACAGGAGATTCCTCGTCGTCAGAATTCGGCTCCTGCTTCATCCGCGGAACTGCCGCTTTGCGGGACCTCTTGGTTGTCTGCTTCTCGCCTTCATCCGCCGCGGCCCGCTTTTTTCTTGCTGCAGGACGTGACTCCTCCTCTTCTGCAAGCGAGACACGAGGCACAGCAACAGGGAGGATGTCAGGGCTAGCAATCCCCACAAGCCGAAAGCAGAAACACGAAGGGGTCGCAAGGGAAAAGTGCGAAACAAAACGGGGTGAAACCATACCGTCGGAGAATGCGATGGCAGGGGCGTCGTCGGTCGGGGAGCTCTGCTTCTTCCTTCCCCTCGCCCTGCCCAGCAGTGAGAACCACGAGCCGCAGAAAGGACAACTCCGCACATTTTCGCCGGCGGAGGCGAGGGCGCGCTCTTGCTCTGCTGCTCCAACTGTTTTAGCACCTCCTCGGGGTCTTCCATTGCCGCCTGCTGCTGTGCCTGGTGCGCCTGAAGCTCGCGCTGTGGCGCCGTTAGGGGAAGTGCGAGCAACGGTTATTTGCTTGCCATGGCGTCCATTGACAGGCGGCGCGTGAGGTCCTGCACTTTCTCGCGGATGGCATTCCTGTCTGTCAGCTCCCTGTCCTCCGAGAGGAACGCCCTGGCTCGCTCGTAGCACCTCTTCACCAAGCTGGATAGGCGGGTGGATGACTGGTGAGAACTGGGAGCTGCGCAAACGCGGCCAGCGCACTCAGAGATGGCGAGCTTGTTGTCCTTGTCGACGTGCTGCTGCAGGGCCAGCTTGAACTCGGGAACAGGGCACAGCGTGAACGCCCCCGCCTGACCGTCGACAATGCCGTCGAGTATCTTCTCCACCCCAGCGGCTGCACGGATTGTCAGAGGGCCGTGGGCCAACTCCCTGCGTGCAGCGCACAGCCACTCCCAACGTCGATGAGGAGGTCCGCGTTGTCGACGAGGTCCTCGTCGTCGGCAGCGCCACCGCGGCTCGCCCGCGAACCCACAGAGGTGCGACCGGCAGGTGTCTTCTTGCGCGTCACCGCGATGACCTCTGCGGGGTTGGCCACGACGCCGACGAGGTCCTGGCCGAACTTGATGGGGTTGATGGGCGAGTACCCGCCCGTCAGGTCCACCCTGATGCGCACGAGCGGCAGCTTCTGCGGGGCCGCCCCCGCGGCCTGCGGGGCCTCGTCCGCCGCCTGCTTCACGAGCGCGTCGACCCTCGCGCGGAGGAGGTCGAGCACAGCGCGGTCGTCCGTCGGGTCGATGGCGGGGACCTGCTCGCTGAGCACGAGGCTCTCGAACTTGAAGGGGCGGGCCGTCTGCAGCGGTATGGGCTTCATCCTGTGCGCGCCGTCGCGGGAGATCTCGAGCATGCCGCAGCACTTCTGCTTGGCCTCGCCCTCTGTCAGCGACACGACGACCGTCGAGCCGGGCTGCGAGACGTAGAGCGAGCCGCCGGCGCTCTCCTGGGGCCGGATGAGGCACTCGTGCTCGTGTCCCCAGATGACAAAGTCGATGAGCGGGTCGATCATGCCCTCGTGCACAAAGCCCTTGGGGGCGTGCGGGCTCCTGTTCTGGTGCAGCACGAGGATGTTGAACCACTCGTCGTTGCTCTCGGCGGGCCGCAGCAGCTTGACGCGCCGCTGCTCAAACGTCCTGCACAGCCGCTCGTCGCGCACGTTGCCCAGGCCGTAGAGCGCGAACTTGGTCCCGTTCTTGTCGAACAGCAGCGGCGTCACCTGTATGTCCTCCACGTCGGGCGCCTTGCCAAAGTAGTTGACCAGGTTGCACGCCGCCAGCACGTCCAGCGCCGCCAGGTTCCCCACCTGCGCGCACGCACACGGTGCTCAGACACCACCAGCACGGTGCGCGCACGCCAGAGGGGTCGTCGTGGTTGCCGTGGACAGCGAAGACGGGGAGCTCGACGTTGACGTTCTCGTCCTCGTAGTTGGCCCGCGCCCGCGCCGACTTGGAGGGCTGCGCCGAGCTCAGCGCCGCGCCGGCGTCGCTGAGCAGCTGCAGCGGCACGGGGCGCGGGCCCAGGCAGTACTCGCGCAGCAGCGAGGCGCAGCGGTGCAGGCACGAGCGGCTGGGCGTGTTCTCGTGGAAGAGGTCGCCGCCCAGGAGGACCATGTCGGCGCCCCGCGAGCGCGCGTGCTGGAGGACCTCCTCAAAGGCCTCGAACGAGTCGCTGCCCCGCAGCGGGTCGCGCTCCATGAACCCCAGGTGGATGTCCGTCGCCACGAGGATGCGCACGATGCCGTCGGCCGCCTGCTGAGCCTCCCCGTCTGCCATTTCGCTGTGATTTTTGGATTTGACGCGATATTCCCGGTTTTTCGGATTTTCGGTAGATATCGCAACAATATCGCGCGGAGATATTTGCGACCCAAACGGTCGAGCCGGGTTGGTCAACCTTGATGGCTGTCGTGCTGTCGTCGCTTGTGCTGCTCGCCGTTCGCCACACAGCGCCCTCCCGAGTGTCTCACGACCTCCCCGCAGGTGCTCGCTGCCTCGCTGCTGGCCCTGCGCGCCGCCGTGCGGCGCTGTGGCGGCGGCCGCCGCCCCCCGCTGTGGCTCTCCCCCGACGAGCCCCTCTTCCGCAACTTCGGCACCAGCACCGGCACCCCCGCGCGCTTCCCGGACATCCGCGAGACCCCGCGCGGCGAGGTCTCGCTGAGCGTCGTGGTCCCGGCGTACAACGAGGAGCGGCGCCTGCCCCTGATGCTCGACGAGGCCGTCGCGCACCTCGTGCGCAGGTCCTGCGCGCTGCCGCAGAGCGGGTTCACGTGGGAGATCGTCGTCGTCGACGACGGCAGCACGGACAGGACCGCCCGGGTCGCCCTCGACTACGCCAAGACGACGGGCGGCCGTGTTCGCTTGCTGCGCCTCGAGCGCAACAGGGGCAAGGGGGGCGCAGTCCTGCGGGTCAGCCAGCACAGCGCACCCCAGCAGCACGCACTCACGGAGGGGCACCTGCAGGGGATGCACTGCTCCCGCGGAAGGCTGCTGCTGATGGCTGACGCGGACGGGGCGACGCGGTTCTCGGACATGGACGAGCTCGAGAAGGCGCTGCTGGCCGGAGGACGCGGGGCCGACGGCGGCGAGCTGGAGCCGGCGGTCGCCGTGGGGTCGAGGGCGCACGCCGAGGACGTGAGGAGGACGGCTCTGAGGATGCTGCTGATGTGGGGGTTCCACCTGGCCGTCCGGATGTGCGTCGGGGGAGTGCGGGACACGCAGTGCGGGTTCAAGATGTTCACGAGGGCCGCGGCACGGGAGCTGTTCCCGTCGTTACACATCGAGCGCTGGGCGTTCGACGTCGAGCTCCTCTTCCTTGCGAGGAGGGCCTCGATGCCTGTCGTCGAGGTCCCTGTGCACTGGCACGAGGTCGACGGCTCCAAGCTGTCACCGTTCTGGGCCACCCTGCAGGTTTCTGTGCCCGCCAAGCCCACCCCCATTTCGCATCTGACGCTCTCTCTACTCCCCAGATGGTCCGAGACCTCGCTCGCATCAAGTTCATGTACCTTTTCGGAATCTGGACAAAGTAGCTCAGATCAGATTCATCTTCAAATATCAAATAGTCAATTGACTGACACTTCTGCAATAAGACCGAAGGCAATTTGGTTAATCACGAAGTCAAAACTGTTTGTTTTCTCTACAAGTACGCGTGCGTGCCAGCTCACTCTCACTTGCTTCCGCGGGGAGAGGACTGCGGCTTGTCGACAGCGCGCACTGTGAGGTTGCCAGTGGCGTCCGCCCCCACGAGGACTGTCGAGTGGTCGCGGAGCTCGCCGCTGATGATCCTCTTGCTCAGCTCCGTCACCAGCACCTTCTCGATGTACCTCCTCACCGGGCGAGCGCCGTACACAGGGTCGTACGCCTCGGAGAGGACCTTCTCGACGGCCGCGTCGCCGACCTGCAGGTCGATGTCCTGCTGCTCCATGCGGTCGCCGACCTGCTCCACCAGCATGCGCACGATCTTCTTGAGGCTCTCCTGGCCCAGCGGGTTGAACACCACAATGTCGTCGAGCCTGTTGATGAACTCGGGCCTGAAGTTCCCGCGCACCACTCCGAGAACGCGCTCCTTGGTCTCGGCCGACAGCGAGCCGTCCTTCTTCGCCCCCGAGAGCAGGATCTCCGCGCCCAGGTTCGACGTCATGATGATGACCGTGTTGGCAAAGTCGACCGTGCGCCCCTGGCCGTCGGTCAGGCGGCCGTCGTCCAGGACCTGCAGCAGCGCGTTCCAGACCTGCGGGTGCGCCTTCTCGACCTCGTCGAACAGCACCACCGTGTACGGGCGCCTGCGGACGGCCTCGGTGAGCTGCCCGCCCTCCTCGTGGCCGACATAGCCGGGAGGAGCTCCGATGAGCCGCGCGACGCTGTGCTGCTCCATGTACTCGCTCATGTCGATGCGCACGACGTGCTTCTCGTCGTCAAACAGCTCGTGGGCCAGAGCCTTGGCCAGCTCAGTCTTGCCGACACCCGACGGGCCCAGGAACAGGAACGACCCCGTCGGCCTGCGCTCGTGCCCAAGGCCGGCGCGCGAGCGGAGCACAGCCTCCGAGACGGCCTTGATGGCCTCGTCCTGGCCCACGACGCGCTGGCGCAGGCGGTCGCCCAGCGTCAGCAGCCTGTCGCGCTCCGTCTGGCCCAGCTTCGACACGGGGATGCCCGTCCACCTGCTGACGACCTCGGCGATCTGCTCGGGCCCCACGACCTCGCTGACCAGGCGGTGCGCCGCCATCTCGTCGCTCTGCTTGCGCAGCTCCGCGAGGCGGCGCTCGACCTCGGGGATGGCTCCGTACTGCAGGTCCGCGGCCAGCGCGAGGTCGCCCCGGCGCTTGGCGCCCTCGACCTTGTGCTGCAGCTGCTCGAGCTTCTGCTGTATCTCGCGCACGACCTCGACGCTCTTCTTCTCCGACTCGTGGCGCAGCAGCAGCGGCGTCAGCTCGTCGTGCAGCTTCGCCAGCTCCTCGCGGACGCGCGCGAGGCGCTGCTTGGTGTTGGGGTCCTTGCCGGCGTCCTTCTCGAGCGCCGTCGCCTCGACCTCGAGCTGCAGCTTGCGGCGCTCGAGCTGGTCGATGACCTCGGGGCGGCTGTCGAGCTGCACGCGCACGTTGGCGCAGGCCTCGTCGATGAGGTCGATGGCCTTGTCGGGCAGGAACCTCTGCATGATGTACCGCGAGCTCAGCTGCACGGCCGCGACCAGCGCGCCGTCGAGCAGCCTGACGCCGTGGTGCGTCTCGTACCTCTCGCGCAGCCCGCGGAGGATGCTGACAGTGTCTGCGGGCGACGGCTCGCCGACGTAGACCTGCTGGAAGCGCCGCTCAAACGCTGCGTCCTTCTCGACGTGCTTGCGGTACTCTGCGAGCGTCGTGGCGCCGATGCAGCGCAGCTCGCCCCTGGCCAGCGCGGGCTTGAGCAGGTTGGCCGCGTCCATCGAGCCCTCGGCCTGGCCCGCGCCCAGCACGTTGTGTATCTCGTCGATGAAGAGGATGACGTTGCCCGCGCTCTCGGTGACCTCCTTCAGCACGGCCTTGAGCCGCTCCTCGAACTCGCCGCGGTACTTGGCGCCCGCGACCAGCGCGCCCATGTCGAGCGCCACGAGCCTGCAGCGCAGGTTCGTCGGCACGTCGCCGCGGACGATGCGCTGCGCCAGGCCCTCGACGACGGCCGTCTTGCCGACGCCCGGCTCGCCGATGAGCACGGGGTTGTTCTTGGTCCTCCGCGACAGGATGCGCACCACGCGCCGTATCTCGTCGTCGCGGCCGATGACCGGGTCCAGCTTCCCCGACTCGGCCTGCGCCGTCAGGTCGACGCCGTACTTGGCCAGCGCCTCGAACGTGCCCTCGGCCTGCGGGCTGTCGACCTTGCGCCCCGCCCGCGCGCTCTGCACGGCCTTCTCGAGCGCCGACCGGCCGACGCCCAGCGTCTGGACCATCTCCTTGTCCTCGAGCAGCGCCAGCAGCAGCGTGTCGACGGCCACCAGCCCGTCGCCCATCTTCTTCTGTATCTCAAACGCGCTCCGCAGGACGCGCATCAGAGACGAGCTCGGGCTCATCTCCGAGGGCGGCGGGTCCTGGCGGGGCGCGCGGTCCAGCAGGCCCGCGAGGCGCTGCAGCGACTCCTGGGGGTCGACGCCGCACTTGGACCACAGCTGGCGGGCGAGGCCAGAGGCGTCCGAGAGCAGCACGTGGGCCACGTGGGCGGGCAGGATCTGCGAGTGCGAGCGCTCAAAGGCCAGCTGGCGCGCGCGGACGAGCGCCTCCTGCACGGCCTCGGTCATCTGGTTGGGGTCTGCCATGGTCTCCTGGTTGTTCTGTTCTGCGTGGGTGTTGTGTTGTGTCTGGGGTGGGCAGCTTGTGTAGTTTTGGTGAGCCTGTTACGATGTGCTTTGCGAAGTGGTAAGTGACAGGCCGTCGAGGGGGCCAGATCCTTTTATTGGAGGTAAGCGAACTCCAGTTGAGATTTCATCGAAATTCCCGCGAAATATCGCTGCGAATCCAGTGATATTTCGACGAGAAATCTGGAGCGGATCCATCCTCGCACACTTGCCCATGGGGCACCCGAAGAGCTTGGGTGCAGTTGCAGCAAATGCTTTCTCTTCCCCGACATTCAAGGTTCCCCTCCGAGCTCACTGAAGATCAAGGCTATTTCTGCAGGGCGTATCTAGATAAATGGGGTGCGGGCCGGTAAAGCAGTTACCGCCGCGCCCGATGGAGCCAACGCCCGCAATCGTCGTCGACCCCCCGTCGACGATACTCCACCACGTCCCCGCCAAGCACGTGCGGGCGGACGACAAGCAGGTGGGCGGCCACGACGGCCGCAGCGCCCTGGTCTTCCGCGGCTCGAAGCTGCTCAAGCCCGTCGACCCGCGCACGCACGAGCTCGCGTTCTACGAGTCGGTGGCCGCCGGCAGGGTCCCCGCGGTCTCGCGCGGGTCGCTGGCGCCCGGGTTCAGCGGGGTCGAGACGATCCAGACGGAGATGTGGGGCCCCGTGGACTACCTGGTGCTCGACAACGCCACGCACGGCTTCCGGCACCCCTCGATCCTCGACCTCAAGATGGGCACGCAGACGTGGGACAGCGACTGCTCCCCCGACAAGCGCTCCGGCCGTACGCGCCTCGCCGCCTTCCTATTTTTAGCTCCCGCCACCTCCTCTCTGGCCAGCCCGCATCAATTGATCCGCCTGCCTGCACCTTCCCGCGCAGACATCAAGCGGGACGCAGAGACGACGACGGTGACGTACGGGTTCCGCTTCTGCGGGATGCGCGTGTGGGACGTGACCACGTCGCAGGCGCGCAAGTACCCGAAGGACTACGCGTGGGACGCCAAGACCGACGACGCCATGACGGGCGCGCTGGCGGCGTTCCTGCACGACGGGGCGCGCGTGCGCAGGGACCTCGTGCCCGCGCTGCTGCGGAGGATCGACGAGGTGAGGCGGTTCATCGAGGAGGGGACGTGGAGGTTCTACGCGGCGTCGCTGCTGATGGTGTACGACGTCGAGGGCGGGCACGAGCCCGTCGTGAAGCTGATCGACTTTGCCCACGCGTGGGAGATCGAGCCCGGGGGCCAGCGCGACGAGGGGTTCCTGACCGGGATCGCCAGCGTCTGCCGGTTCCTCCAGCTCATAGAGCGGCAGCAGTGACCGCGGACGCCTGCCACCCACCACTGAAGCTCGGCAGGGGGAGCACGTAGGCCTTGTCCAGCCCCTGCTTTGTGTGTGACATCGAAATGCAAAGTCTGATGATTCTGTTGCTAGCCACACACAGCACTTCATACCGACAGGCATTGAAGGATGCACTCTTGAGCAGGAGAAGTAGATAGCTATGTTTGCGTTGAGGTGTTACTGGTGTCACGCAGTCCACCAGCAAACAGAGCCGGACTGGTCACCGGCGCATACAACGAGAGAGTCGTTTGCCCTTGTGGAACACACGGTAGTGATGGGCTCGCCAGTCTGCCACGAGCCTCCAGCCGGCAGCACGCCCAGCTGCGTGGCCTGCCCTCTGATGTCCCACACCTGAACTTCGCCGCTTGCTGTCCCTACCAGCACTCTCGACCCGCTGTCCGCAAAAGCAAAACACCTGCCCAGCAACTGCGTTAGAAACCCTGGAGCGAGCAGTGGCGGGATGAACTGTCGCACTTGATGGCATCGCCGACGTGTGTCTCTACCAGCGGAGTGCCGCTAGGGTCCATCACGCGCAGGTTGCCATCCTCTCCGCAGGTCAGAATACGCGAGCCTCCCGAGTAAATCTTCACGACCGACACGGGCCCGTGGTGGTCCCTGAACGAGGACACAGCGCCGCCAGGAGAGCGCGTGTCGTGCAGCGCGACGGACCCATCCTCGCAACCGCTGACAACGATTGAAGAGCGAGCGGATTCGACGTCGACGCAAGTCACGCTCCCGTCAAAGTCGTTGAACGTCACCGTGGGCAAGCGCGGCAGGCCAGAGCCCTTGCACTGCCACACCTTGACGGTGGTGTCCCACGACCCCGTCACCAGGACGTCGTCGCGCAGGCACGTGCACGAGACCGCGTCGTCGTGCGCGCTGACGTTGTCGCAGACCCTGCCATACTCCACGTTGTAGAGGTACAGGTTGTTGTCCCACGAGCCGATGAGGACCGACTTGCCATCGGGCATCAACTCGCAGGACGTGAGCGCGAGGTTCAGCGTACCAGCCCGCAGCTGCCTTCGCTCCGCCAGCGAGTAGACCCTGATGCAGGCGTCCTGCGACACGGTGAACAGCGTGACGCCATCAGGCGAAACGCAGCATGCCGACACCGCGCTGTCAGATGGGTGGGGTTGAGTACTCTGGCGGCTATACAATAGCGCACGCACTCCTTATGCAGGCGCTGCTGCTGCTGTGGGGTGAGCTCTTCCGGGCTCCACGAGCTCGCCGATGCCTTTTCCGTTGCCGAGGTGTCCAGCAGTTCGCGCATGGCCTCGTTCGCCGCAGACTGCCGCAGCGGATACGGAGATGGCGGCAGCGATTGCGTCTGAATTTCGGTCACGCTCGACGGAATGGCAACAGCGGGCGGCCTGCCCCCCGCAGGGAGTCTTGCCGGGTGCGGCGACTTGAATATCTGCGTGGGTGTCTGGCCAAACTCCCTGATCTGGGCCTCGAGACTCTTTCTCTCCACGCTGTCGAGGATCCTCTCCATGTCGACTGCGCCCTCGTACGTGAGGTAGTAAAACACTGCGAGATAGCGTCAGCAACAAGCAAAAGTGCAAATCGTCAGTACGGTTGTCCGACTCGATGGCCTCCGGTGGCAGCTGCTTGTACCTAATCAACAAAGTCAGAAGGCTGTAAATGTTGCTGAGCTGGTACCCAAAGATGAGATCGATCCAGTGATGTATGTTCTGGCTGACATACTCGCTTTCCAGAGCCCGTTTCATCTTGTCGATAAAGTCCTCCCGGTCTGCGACAATCGAACAACGTACGTGAGATATGCTCTCCCGACGAGGCCCCACACCGCGCGTACCGCTGGCCCACGGAGGAAGGACGACGTCTCCGAGCTTCATGCCGTTGGATCGCACACCGAGGTCGAGGTTCTCCTTGTTAACAAGGAAGTCCGACTGCATGTAGAACTCGGGGATGAGCTCCTTGAGGTCGGTGGCGTTGGTGAGCACGCTCTGCCACGACTCGGCGACGCTGTGGAACAGCCTGTCGGGCCTGTCGAACCTCCCGTTCTGCAGCTTGAGCATGTACTCGGGCTCTGCGCCACACCGTCAGCCCGAGAGTACCCGCAGAAGCAGCCGCAGCCGGCAGCCCGGACCAGCGCGAACCTTGCCTCACGAGGAAGTACAGGACGTAGCCAGGGGTGCTGTAGTGCGTCCCGTAGAGGAACTTGGGCTCGGGCATCTGCTCGTAGCGCTCCTTGAAACGCGCCAGGCGCTGGGGGTTCAGGGCGCCGATCGGCTTGCTGAGGTCCCTAAAGGTCTCGGGGTTCTCGAGGTCTGGGTAAGGGGGCGGGAGGAGGTCAGTCGCATGCCCCGCACAGAGACCGCCGGTGTGCGCACCGAGCGAGTCACTGGTGTAGTCGGCGACGACCCAGGGGAAGACGGGGTACTGCGTGAGGTCGTTGAAGCTGCGCCCGGCCGTGTGGTTGAGGTAGAGCAGGTACTGGAAGTTGCTGACCTCGCGCCTCCTCCAGCGCTCAGTCATGTCCGCCTGGTCGCTGCGCGCGAGCCCCGGCTGCTCGAGCAGCGCCGAGTGGCACGAGTCCCTCAGGGCCGGCGTGGCGAACGTGAAGAAGGCGCTCGAGCCGTCGTCGAAGAAGACCTCGAGGCCCGTGTGCCGCAGCAGGCACCTGCGCTTGCACACGCGCGAGATGCTCGCCAGCGCCATGCTCTCCACGGGCGCCGCCTCCACGCGGTACAGCGGCTGGAAGTACACGCGGGCGTCGGTCACGACGAGCCTCCCGGGCCTCAGCACGAGCGGCCGCACCTGCGCGGCGCTCTGGTCGAACAGCACGCGCTCGCTCAGGCTCCGCAGCAGCGTGGCGTCGAACTGCAGCTCCCGCTCGCGCCTCTCGACCAGCGCGTCGAGGCGCGCGCACGAGCAGAGCTCCTCCGACTCGCGGTAGAGGCTGTGCAGCTCCGAGAGCGCCAGCAGGAACGCGTCGAGCGACGAGTAGCGCAGGCTGAACAGGTGCTCGCCCGCCGTCTCGCGGAACCTGTACGGCACGTTCTCCCCGCGCTCGCGCATCTCCACGACGCCCCTCGCGCTCACCGCGAAGCTGTTGTCGTCCTCCCCGCGCACGGCCCCGAACCTGTCCGTCTGGGCCGCCCACGGGGCGTCAGCGTGCGAGCTTTTGGCGTCCCGGGCCAAGATGGAAAGAAACAAAGGCTGAACTCTGCTCCCCCCGCCCCCAGCGCACCAGCTTGAAGGGGATCTTGGTCAGCGGGCGGTCGAGGTCCTGCGGCTCGAAGATGATCGACTGCGAGCACACGAAGACGCGCCCCCTGAGCTTCCTGCGAGACGCGCCGAACGCGCTGCGTCAGCGTCGCATACGCGCTGCGAGAGGAGCCGAAAACTGCTGGGGGAGAGCGAACAGGGGGCGGAAGGGGCGCTCGAGGCGGGCGGGGGCGTCGGGCTGGGGAGGCCAGTAGGTGGCCGCGTGGTCCTCGAAAAAGTGCTCGTCCTCGTCCAGCAGCACGAGGCTGAAGCGGGTGCGCGACTCTCCTCCGTCCATCGGGGAGTCAAGCGGTTCGCAGGGAGAGGCCACCAAGCAAACACGGGAGGTGAATCTCTGTGGATCGGGAAAATGAAGATACACCCAAGAAAGATACGGGTATCGAACCTCCAAACCTCCCGGTTCCCAATTCGCTCTCAACCAGTCGGCGATGGAACAAAGACCTCGCCGCCGAAATAAGACAGATAGACAGCTCCCATCAACATTCCCTGACTCAACTGGGGAATTCAACCTCCAAATTGAACAATTAAGATTCAGTTAGATTTTTTCTCGTTGGCTGATGGACTCTCCCTCAACCGAGAGCAGTGGGGACAAGGACCCCCTCCCTCTCATCCGCCTCTCGAACAGCATCATCGGTGCGTTTTTCTGGTCCTCTGCTGGCACTGACGCAGGGTGCAGTGCTGACAGCCCCTCTGACCAAGAGCGTACGTCCCCTGCAGCTCAGCACAATAGCAGCCCAACCGATTCCTCTCTCTCCCCCCGCTCGCCCTCCACAAGCGCACTGATACGCTGCCTCAAGGTGACCGCCTTCCTCGAGCGCGAGCACAGGGACGCGCACATCGTGTGGACGCTGAGCTCGCCGCGCCGCAAGACGTCCTGCTCGCCCGTGGGCTCCATCCGCCTGATGCCCCAGGTGCAGGTACTCCAGTCCCTCCTCCCCTCGTTCGGCCCACCAAGATGCCTGCCACAGGGCATCGAGTACCAGCTGCCGGCGCCAGGGGTCGTGCCGCTGCACACGCTGTTCCAGGCGGTGGACTCGGTGGCCTCGTGGCTGGCGGCCGACGCGCGCAACGTCGCTGTGTTCAACTGCACCGACAGGGCGCACGAGGGCAGCACCGTGGGCGTCGTCGTGCTCTGCTACGAGCTCTTCGCCAGGCGGTTCGTCGACGCCAAGACGGCCTACAGGTGGTGGCGCACCAACAAGCAGCCCGACCTCACGCCAGCGCAGCGCAGGTGCTCCGAGGGAGCTGAGAGGGCCCTCTGCAGTGCACGGACTCAGTTGATTTATGCCCCACTATTTTACAGGTACGTGTCGTATTTCCTCGAGACCGTCACGAGTACGCGCGACTCGCCGCTGCTGTCGTCGCCGGTGGTGCTGTCGAGCATCAGGGCGCAGCGCAAGGGCAAGGACCTGTGGCCTGTCGCCTTCACAGTGCACTCTGCAAGCGATTCCAAGTGCACGGAGGTCTTCTCCAACACCAACATCGAGTGCGTCCCCGTGCCGCTCCCGTCGCGGCAACACACCCTCAGCGAGACTACAGCTCTTCTGTGGCCACCCCTGAGGTCTTCCCCAACGCGGAGCTCGAGGGCGACGTCATAGTGCGGGTGATCTCGCTGGACAAGCGCGACCCGCAGAAAGAGCTACTGCAGGTGGTCTTCAACACGCAGTTCACCGCGCAGAACCCCACGTTCAGCGAGGGCGACCTCGATATGGCGGCCAAGCACAAGAGTGGCTACGCGATCCACATGAAGCTGTCGCTGCTCCAGCAGACCCCGGGCAGGTCCGCGTCGGACGACTACGCTGTCCTGGTCCGCAACAACTACAGGAGGAAGATCGTCTCTGCACTCCCGGACCCCGCGAACCCCTACTACTACCCACTCGCCAAGTGCCACTACCCAGCCTTCCCCCTGCGACCAGGGGCCGACGCCGGTACGGACCGCGACCGGGCAGTGGAGCCTCAGCAGCAGGAGAGGCAGGAGTCCGCCTCTGTTCCCTCGTTCGGGGAGAACCCGTTCGTCCCACGTGCTGTGGACGCATCCAGGGCAGCGAGCTCACACGTTTGGAGGAGGTCGAGCCCGATCCCTAAGCCTGCGGTGCCCCTCGTTGCCATTTGCCCGTCCTCGCCTGCGCCAGCCAGACCACCCCCGCCGCCGCCACCGAAGCGCCTGGCTGACAGAGGCGAGACGACGCCTGCCAGCGCCAACGACCGCGAGTGGCACTGGCATCCGACCCGGCGACTGTCTGACAGCGACTCTGACTGGCTGGATTAGTACCTCCATTGCTTAGGGTGCTAAGAGTCCAACGTTCCATTTTGCATGTTTTGTTCTCCGTGTAAGCAGAGTGCCTAAGCGAAAAACTGCTGTGAGAGATGGTGTACGTGACAGCTTTTTTTTGCCATGTGCCTCACACCAGGGCGAGCATGTCGACTAACTTCGAGAACATACCAAGCACTGCAAGATGCATCTGTAATAGTCTGTGCGCTCTGTTGGCCATGAATTTGCTCATAAGTGTTTCGATGCATCATCCAAAGACATAAGGCACAATGCGTGGTTCGGCACCACCCAGCCTACTGGGTCTCCCTTGACGTCTCCTAGTGGCTTGTAGGTCGCGTCACCTATCATTTGGCGCGTGTACAATGAGGCACACAAATCTCGTGTCAAACCAATTGGTTCGAGGTCGGACGGTATCGGGCCTCGAAAAAAAGGCGGGCTTGATTCACAAGATTTGTCACCCGGATCAACCAAACAAACCCGTTTGTTTTCCCTGAGCGCTGTAGACAGTGCCTGTGCTTTGCCGATGTCCCAACAACTGTGGTTCTGGGGCGAGTGGCCAGGAACTTCGTGGGCTCCGTTCTCTGCCGGGGACAGCGCCCTCCTCGTCGCTGCTTCCGCCGCACGCGCCTCCCCTTTTGCCCTTTTTTTGCGTTCCGAATCGGAACAAACTTACACACCCTCGCTGACCCCCACACCAGGCGTACAGGGGCGGCGCAGGCCCCGCGCAGGTGACACTGGGAGACCAGCACGTGGTGGACCTTGCCCAGGGCCTCTGGTACTCGCGGGACGAGCCCTCCAAGACGCACCCAGTGCGCGGCCCGACGGGCGTCCGCTCGCGGCTCGTGGCGCCGTACGAGGGCGCCGGCGGCATCAGGGTCTCTGCCGGCGAGAGCGTCGAGGTCGTCGTGCCCGACACCGACGGCTGGGCGTTCGTGGTGGCGCAGTCGGGCGCCAGCGGGTACGTGCCCGCGAGCTACCTGGCGAGGGAGCAGGGCGGCAGCAGGGCGAGGGCCAAGGCGGCCTTCTCGCCGGCGGCAGACCAGGCGGGCCAGGGCCAGCTGGCGTTCCAGCAGGGCGACGTGCTCGAGATCCTCGAGGGCGAGCAGGGCGGGTGGTGCCTCGCCGAGCTCAACGGGCGTAAGGGCTATGTCCCAGCCTCCTTCCTCGAGTTCATCGAGGGAGCTGCTGTGGCTCCTGTCCCTGCCCCTGCTGCGCCTGCTGCAACTGTCGCGCCAGCCGCTGTTGCCGTTGCCGCCCCCGCGGCGAGAGGCACAGTTCTGTGCGCATACGAGGCTTCGTCCCAGACGGACGTGTCGGTGGCCGTCGGAGAGGAGGTTGTTCTGCATGGCGAGCCTCAGGACGGGTGGAGGCTGGTCGAGCGTGTCAACGGACAGAAGGGCTACGTACCAGCAGAATGGGTCGCTCCCATCGCTACCGCGGCCGAGGCCCGTGCCTGCGACCAGCCTACGGCGTCGCCTCCTGTCTACCCGTGCATGGGGAAGGTCCACGAGGCGTTCGAGGCCTCCAGTGATGGCACGATCAGTGTGCCCAAGGGCGCAGACGTGCGGGTGCTCGAGGCACCGCAGCAGGGATGGATTCGCGTCGAGTACTGTGGCGCGTCTGGCTTCATTCCCGAAGCGTGGGTAGTCCTCGTGCCATCAGCGCCGACGGGGTCGGAGTCGCAGCCGCAGCCTGTCCAGGGATCTGTACAGCCTCCACAGGTATCCTGTGCGATGACAGCGGACGGGGCGCAGGGAGCTCAGGACCAGACGGGAGCAGACCTCAGTGCTGCCTTGGCCGCTAGGGGCCCCCCGAAGGCAAAGACTGTGCGCGAGGACATGCTCTCCCACGCAGCGGAGATCAACATGGAGAACCTAGCGTTTGTGCTCGACGACGTCGAGATCGTCGTCGACAGCCTCTCGTCGTCCCCCGCCACCAAAGAGCTCATCACCACGCGCGGCCTCGACAAGGAGGACGTGTTCGCCATCGCGCTGTACACGTACGACGTGGGCCTAGCAGGAGAACAGGAGGACAACGTGTACTACCGCCTCAACGAGGCCCTGCGTCTGCGGGCCGAGGCCCCGTGGTCGGGGTTCATATACTTCCTCACGAGGGCCCTGCGCAAGCTGCCTTCCTTCAAGGGGACCGTGTTCCGCGGCAACAAGTCGCCGGACCTGGTGCGCAAGGAGTACCTCACAGGCCGCGAGATCATCTGGTCGGGATACACGTCCACGAGCCTCGACCTCAGCACCGCCCGCAAGTTCGCGGGCAAGGGCGGCGTGGTCTTCAGGATAGCCACGAGCAGCGGGAAGGACGTCAGCAGGCTCAGCACGCTCGGGACTGAGAACGAGATCCTGCTACCTCCAAACGCGGTGCTCGTGGTGTCCAGGTCCATGTACCAGGACGGAGATACGTGGTACGTCGACCTCGTCGAGAAGAGCGAGAGCTCCTGTTGGTAAAGTGTGTAGTCACCAATGAACGGGCTCGCATTCTCTGCTTCTGAACATCGTTACTGTACTTTGCACGGTTTTACGACTTCTCTTGGCGCTGTTAGAATCGGGACGAGGGAAGGCGGCACCAGCGACGGCAGGCCCAGCCTCTGGGCCAGAGACGGCTCGCTCTTGGGAGCCGTGTGTTCCTCCGGCGTGGTGACGCTTGAGGAGTACGAGGCGGTCCTGAAGAAGATGCTCACGAGGACGGGCTCTACCATCACGATGCGCTCGAAGTCCTCGAGGGTGATGAATCCCCTGTGCTCCGTGTCGAGGCTCCTGCGGACGGGCCCACCCCCCTGCAGGTTAAGAAGCGAAAGCGAATAACCCCTGTTTGCGAACCTGAAGACCCGGTCGACATAGTCCTCCGCTGTTTTCGCGTGCGACAACGCGTTCTCGGTCTCGGACTGCTCGCTGTCGCTCTTGGGGATGTCGGGGGTGCAGAGGTCCGGCTGGTTGCTGTCCGTTCTGCACACCCTCTCGAACACGCCGCTGCCCTCGATCAGGAGCAGCAGCTGGTCCCGCGAGATGCCTCCCTTGTGCTCGAGGTCGATGGCGCGGAAGATGGCCGCCAGCTTGTCCCTGAAGGAGCCGCGGCAGAGGGGCGACAGCCCCACCATCATGCCGTGGAAGTCGAGTTCGCCGCTGCCGTCCTTGTCGAGGGCGGCGAACAGCGACGCGACGACGGCGGCGTTGCGCGACCACTCGGGGGCCACGCGCGCCACGACGTTGTGGAACGTGTGGAAGTCGATGGCGTCCTGCCCCGCCTGCTCAAACTCCCTGCGCAGCGCGTCGAGCTCCTCGCGGGCGAACAGCGTCTGGCGCTCGAGCTGGCTGACCAGCCTGATCGACCGCACGTTCTCGACCTCCTCCAGCACCTGCACGCGCACCCGGCTGCGCACGGCGTCGATGTCGCAGTCCGCGAGGGCCCTGGCGTGCTCGTCGGCGCGGCGCAGCAGCGTCTCCATGTCCCTGCAGGCGTACTCGGGCGCGTTCTTGAGGGCCCCGATGACGCCGAGGCCCGGGACGAGCGGCACGCTGGGCAGCGAGTCGAGGACCGCGAGGCACACCCCCAGCAGCCGCGACACGAACGCGCGGTGCCGCTCGGCCGTCGTCCGCTCGCGCAGCTCCTCGTCGACGGGCATGAGCTCGCGCAGCAGCGCGTCCCAGACGCTGAAGAGCACGCGGGGCGCGAAGTCCTGCGCGAACACGCACATCAGCCAGCGCGCCGTCGTCGGCATGAACATCGACCCGCCCTTGCGCAGCACGCGGAAGGCCTCGGGCGAGTGCTGGCGCGCGAGGGCCTCGAGGACGCGGCACTCGACCTGCACGCCCGTCAGCGACGGGCAGTAGAAGTCCGCGCCCATCGCCCGCGACATGTCGCGCAGCAGAGCGTACGCCGCGTCCTCGCACACGCCGTCGGGCTCGGCCGCGGCGCTCACCCCCAGCATCGCCACCGCCGCCACGTCGCTCATGCTCTGCGTGTACCCCACTGCGCTCGCCGGGAGCCCCACCCACGAAGGGCGGGGGGAGGGACGTCGGTCAGAAGGGGCACGTGAGAGAGCTGCGCTGCTGCTGCCGCCGCTGCTGAGTCGCGCCCTGAGCGAGCACTGTGCTCTCCGGGTTCTCCGGGTGGTGTGCGCGCAGCAGAGGGCGTGAGCATCGCCCCGGGGGGAGTGAGCACGGCGTGGTGGTGTCGTGAGTGCTGGGCGTTGGGTTAAGTGTACTCGGCTATGCAGCAGCGCTGTTGCTGCCCCCGAGTGCCCAGTGCCCCTCTGAAAACGGAATTACAGCGCAGCAGCGGCAGCAGGCGCAGCGGTGTGGGGCGGGAGGGTGGGTTGGGGGGGTGCTGAGGGAGGGTTAGGGTACTGCGCGGGTGCTCCGAGACGAAGCGGACCAGTATGCGGCGCAGCGCAGCCTGCACCGCCGGCCCCGACACTATCCTGTTCGACGGCAGCGTCCTGGGCAGGTCCGCCTCGATCTGCGCCGCGTGGTCCTCGTCCCGCTCGCTTGTGTCGCTCCTGTCGGCGTCCGCGGGGGGCGCGGGCGGCGGCGGGCTGGCGCTGGGCGTGGCGGTGGCGTCGGGGCGCGGAGACGGGGAGCAGAGCGCCGAGAGCGTCAGGGCGACGTGGAGCCAGCGCGACGAGCGCTCGGCGGCCTCGTCGGGGGCGATGGGGGGCCCGCAGTAGGTGGCGTCGCAGCACGGAAACCCGTACGCGTCCAAACCGCTCGACATCAACACTTCCCACGCGGGTGGAATTTTTGTGCACGAATATCTGTTGCTGAATTGGTATCTGCTGCGGAAATAATCCGCGGGATAAAGGCCGCCACTAGAGCTCTCCGCTGGACTCTTCGTGCACTAGTGCTCAGCACAAGTCCTCTCTGTTGTTTGAGCACTGCCAAGGAAATGAGCGGCAAGGACGGGTGGAACAGCGAGGGGGCCGACAGGCCGGTCAAGTGCCAGCTGTGCGGGGACGACATGTTCGGGGACCTCTGCTCCAAGTGCGGCGCGTCCGGGGTCGCCTCGGAGCCGATCAAGGGCGACACGCTGGGCGGCGGGATCGGGGGCAACATGTACGAGCTCGGGGGCGTCCCGCTGACGATCCAGTCCGACCAGCCCTTCCCGAGTAAGACTCCCTTGCCTCGATCGCGCTGACTGTTCCTGCCCCAGCCCTGGCGGACAGTGCAGACGTGCACTCGGACTTGGAGACAAAGCACTGAGCTGTCTCGCGGAGGAGGGCTCTGGAACAAGAGGCCTGAGTGGCACTCACGACTGATAGAAACATGGTGTTTGGTGTCTCGTCCCGGCTCGAGACGGCCCTACTGCCCGCCAACCCACACACAGAGCTCACGCGTGCTTCTCCTCGACGAGCGCCGTGCGGATCAGCTCGCGCTGGTGGTCGCTCAGGCGCTCGGGGAACCCGATCTCGAACTCGAGGACGAGGTTCCCCTCCTCGCCCCCGGCCCCCGGCGGCGCCGGCATGCCCTCGTGCGCGACGATCTTGCGCAGGCGGGGCGACGCGATTTCGTGCACGGGGATGCGCACAGACCGCCCGTCGAGCGTCTGCACGTTGACGACGCTGCCCAGCAGCGCCTCGGCCAGCGTCACGTTGGCCGTGTAGTGCAGGTCGCGGCCCTTGCGCTTGAACCTGTTGTGCGGGGCCTCGTCGATGACGACGACGAGGTCGCCGCGCGAGCGCCCGTCGGCCGAGTAGTCGCCCTCTCCGCGGAACGTGAGCCTCGTGCCGTCGGGCCACCCGCGCTCGATGCGGACCGTGACGCTGCGCTCCTCCTTGGCCCCGGCAGGCCCACGGCGCACGTACGCCACCCGCCTCTCGCTGCCCGAGTAGAGCTCCTCGAGCGGCACTCTCATGCGGACCTGCAGGGCCGCAGGCGTCGGCGCCTCGCCCAGCGGCTGCGGGTCCGCGCGCAGCTCCTCGGGCGTCGGGACCAGCTGGACCTCGTGCGGGTTGGCTGTCCCGAAGAACGACTCGTAGATCTCGAGGGGCTAAGGGCAGGAAGAGCAACAGGAGCGCCCGAGTGAGCTCACGCACTGGACGATGTGCCCGTACAGAGCGCGGCTTGAAGGGGGAGACGTTGCGGCGGCCACAAATGCCGCTCTTGATGCCCTCGTCGCCGTACTGCTCGTACACGGCCCTCCACTTGTCGTCGCTGAGCACCTCGTAGGCCTCGGCGATCTCTGCGGTTCGTCAGCTGTGAGCCCACGGCAGCTGGCGGGCGGGGTGTTCGGTATATGGCTCCGGCACCTGCGAACTTCTTGGTGCAGTACTCGACATTGTCGGGGTGCGTCTGCGGGTGGTACTTGATTGCAAGGCGCCTGTACGCCTTCTGGATCTCCTCCGGGGTCGCGGAGCGCGGCACCTTGAGGGTCTGGTAGTGGTCCATCCTCGGTGTCTGTGCCTCTGCTCTATTTATAGCTGGGCCGATATTTTACATCAGCGAGATGCTCGCATCTACACCGAGTATCCTATCCTGACGGCGAGGACTTGAGTCAGTCGCCCTGTATGTGAATTTATGCAAAAGCAAGACGGTAGGCAACAAGGAGCAATACTACGAGTTGAAATCGCAAATGAAATGAATTAAAAGCTGTGAGCCTTAAACTCTTTTCTTGGTGTTTAGGGAGGAGTTGCTCAGTCGACATACGGCATCGACTCCATTGTATCCAGAACTGCTCCGGATAGAGTCACGTACCTGCGCAGGGCGGTTACGACGAGGCATGAATGCGCGGGAATGACCACGAGAAGCCCTGACTCGACCACAGAGCTTGGTATCTGTGTCAATTGTGAGTGTATTCAATTGCACGTTACAACGCACCGGTCCTTCAAACTGCACGATGCCGTGCTCCTGCGAGAGAGCGCTCACATATGCTCCGGGAATAACATGGCCCCAACCAACGTCCTCATCCGAGAGGCAGACGACTGGAACCGGAATCAGCCAACGTAGCTAACAGAGGCTTTTTACGAACGGCCATACGCAGTCCTGCCGTTCTGAAGCCTGAAGGTGTCCTTGTTGAAGTGGATTGCACCGCCGTGAAGCACAACCTGGCCGCGCTCCCTGTGCACGCTGATCACCGGGCAGAGTACAGCGCAGGCAACTTCGCTTTCCGTGCAGGCCCCGAGGGCCATCTGCATCGCGTCAAACAGAACAAAGTTGCCTGGCCTGAGCTCGTCCCACCCGCTGAGGTCCTCGAGGGCTCCGCATGTCGGGGTGTCACCGTACGAAAGCTGTCAGGACGGATCAGCCGGTGGAGCGGCAATTAGCAGTACCGCCAGACGTGGGTAGCCGCGCTGGGCAAGAGCATCCCTGAGCGAGCGCATTCTGCCAAGCGCCTCGGAGAACACCTCCTGGGGCGCCCTGTCGCCCTTGTACGAGTTCCCCGCGTGCGTCAGCAGCCCGGCGATGGTCACTCGGCCCGAAGTCGCTGAGCTGGCCTCCCTGATCCTCGCCAGCACCTTCTCTGCCGCGTCCACGTCGTCCCAGGCGACGCCCGTCCTGTGGTACCCTGCGTCCACCTTGACCCAGACAGCTGCCCCCAGCCCGGACCCCGCGAGCGCGTCCACCGCGTCGGGTGACTCAGCCAGCAGCGAGAGGTTCTCGACTGCCGCGCTGGCGATGAGCGGCAGCTGGCGGGCAGTGAAGACGACCGCTATGAGGATGTCCGACCACCCCGCACGGGCGAAGTAGGCAGCCATGTCCGCGGAGCTCACGGTGCAGCGGTCGACACCGGAGGAGCGCAGCCACTCGGCAACGGCGGCGCTCTGGTGCGTCTTGAAGTGCGGGCGGAAGACGGCCCCGGCAGAGCAGCACTTGGCCGACATGCGCTTGACGTTGGCGCGCACGGTGGCTTCGTTGATCAGCAGGGTCGGCCTCCGGACTGCTGCCAGTACTTCACCCGTTCTCATCGTACCAAGTTTGAGTTTGTTGTGGGGTGTGTCGCTATGGGCGCGAAAAGACACAACGAAATCAAGTGTATCTTACTTCCCAAAATTCAATCTCACACGGTCCCACCGATGCGACGCTGTTCGCCGATGAGAGAAGGTCCAGCAGGTCTGAGGATGGACGCTTGATATCTCTCGAGAGGGTTGATATTTCCCTTGTTCCAAAAATAGGCGCTGGAAGGGTTAATGCGGCGAGTGGCGGTCCTGCTGTGGGTGGCAGTGCTGCTCGCGCCGCTCTGCGCTGCAGGAAGCGCCGCCTATGGGTCGTACTCCATTGTAGTTGATCCATCTGGCGTGTCGACCTCTGCGGTAACGACGAGCGGCGGGACACGGGCGACGGTCACGACAACAGTCAAAAACGCGAGCATCACCACCAACATCGCCGACGACAAGATGTCATCCGCGATATCGCTAGGTGGCCCTCCGTGTATTGTGAATCGCCCTAGTTGACAGCCAGAGGCAGGGTTTCGGATGAGCTTCTTCACATCCAACTTCAGCTCAGTGTACATCAGCGATAACGTGAGGCGTCCCGGGGTCTCACGCAATCTGACCGATGACAGGGCTATCTCGCCTTCGTAAGCACAGGGCCGTCCTCGTTCTCGGCACCGGAATGCCCATTCACTTCGTCTCTCCCGAACTGTACGGCGTCAGAAACGTGCGGCGGATCTCAATCACTCGCATCGCAGATATTGTATCGCTTCTGTGGACTGACTTGGACCCTACGAGTGCAGTCATTGTGTGGTACCGTGCTGTGGGCTCGTCGTGCCCCACGCTTCCGCAGAGGACAATGTCCTCACTTAAGTGCTTTGTCGCCACCTACTCGGGAGCAACTTTCGGGAGGTCGACGCTTAGAAATTCGGGGGTATTCGACACAGTGCTCTACTCTAGCGGCGACATTCTGTTCCGCTACAAGACTCTGCTGCTACCGCCGTCATATGCTGTTGGCATTAAGGGATCAACCGCGAGTGCCGCTTTCTCGTTTGCATGCAACAATTCCGCCTCAAAAGAGGGAAACAGCACCTTACTCGCGTCGGGAAGGTCGGTTCTTTTCTCATACAGGGGCTGCGGAGACTCGACATGCGAGTCTGCGCAAGGAGAAAACTGTCTTACTTGTCCTGCGGACTGTATATTCTCCTCACTGGATACGGACAGAGACGGAGTGGTCGACTGCGCTGATGCGTGCCCTCAGAACCCTACGAAAACCGCCACTGTAGGAACTTGCGGATGCAACAAGAACGACACGGACAGTGATGGCGATGGGGTACTTGACTGCAATGACACCTGCCCATGGAACCCGACGAAAACAACGTCTGCTGGAGTGTGTGGGTGCGAGTGGAATGACGCTGATTGGGATGGAGATGACATTCTCGATTGCGTTGACGAATGTCCCTGGGACTACTACAAGACTCGAAAGGGATATTGGTGCGGTTTGTGAAGCCATTCGGAGGGCTCACTGCGATGGCACAGTGGATGTGGAAAGCCCGAGACAGACACGGATGGAGATAAGTACCCAGATTGTGTTGACGGATGTCCCACAGATCCCACGAAAAATGCGACTGGGTACTGTGGATGCTTCAACCCGGAAACGGACAGCGATGGAGATGGTAACAGATTAACGTTATCCCCCTTCTCATACAGCAGGCCAGGAATTCCGGATTGTGTTGACGGATGCAAGAATGACAAGAACAAGACGTCGGCAGGCCAATGTGGATGCGGAAACTCTGATGTTGATAGTGACAAGGACGACGTTGCTGATTGTCTCGACAAGTGCCCCCACGATCCCTTCAAGACGCTCGTTATTGGTACAGTTCCTACGTAACTGCGATTTCTTACCCCAAATCTATACAGGGAAATGCGGGTGCGGAACCAATGAAACTGATAGTGATTCCGATGGAATCCCCGACTGCTTTGACAAGTGTCCCTTGGACCCTTTCAAGACCTTGCCTGGGGAGTGTGGTTGCGGTGTAAACGACACCGACAGTGACGGTGACTTAGTCCCCGACTGTCATGATGGATGTCCCTTTGATCCCCGCCCGTAAGCCGATTATGTGTGTGATACATCTGATCCAAACCAGAATTGAGGATACTGATGGTGACGGTGTGAGCAATTGCAATGATTCATGTCCATTTGACTCAGCAAAATGGCTTCCATCGCAGGCAGCGTCATGTGGTACCGCAAAAGCCAAACCTCTCGTGCACTGAAATGAAGTCAAGCATGCAATCTGGGATGCGAAAACTCGGGAGAAAAGAACACTAGTGCGTGCTCATGTTCCTGCCCCGATCCGTGGATTGGCGCCCAGTGCACTCGTATGTTATTCCGCGGTTGGAGCTGATTAACAATTTTCTCATAGTGTGTGATAGATCATGTGAAAACGGACAGCTTTCTGCGGATACGTGTACATGTAATTGCACAACGTTCTATGGGGGTGATTCCTGCCAGAGTTCGTCTCGTTTTCACATGAGAAGACTGACACTTGCATTTCAGCATGCGAAATAGCTTGTATGAATGGAGGAACTAAGATAAGTTCGAGGTGTGAGTGCTCTTGTATCAGTCCCTGGAGCACTAGCGACTGCTCAGGTGAGTATTTATCTGTTCACCGTACCCTAAGCACAAGTTGCGCTCTCAGTGTGTGGGCTGCAATGCGACAACGGTGTGCTGGATTCATCGATCTGTCAGTGCTATTGCTTGAATGGATGGTCTGGCTCTTCGTGTAATGGTGAGTGAATTTCCTCTTTTGGAATAACAATTAACACCTGCAATAAGCATGCAACATCAGTTGTATAAATGGTGGTATCATGACAGATAATTCCAGTTGCCAATGTTTGTGCCCTGAAGGATGGGGATCTCCAGACTGTTCAGGTGAGACCACTTCCAGTTAGTTCGTGTTTCACTGGCTGTCAGCATCTGTATCCCTCACCAATGTGTCTCTCTTATCTGGCAATACTGCAAGTTTATTCCTGGCCTCTGCAAAGAAAGTGATTCGAATTACTGTCACTGCTGGGACCAATGAATCAGTTCTTCTGGCGAACGAGTTGACCAACACTAGTATGGGATTTGTAGATCCCTCGATGGCGAAGACAGGCATGCCGAGTTCTGCTACGTATGCTGGAATATCATTCGAAATAAACGCGTTCACCGTACGACGCTATTTGATCCTCTCATTCTGACTGGTTGTACAGAACTCAGGCGAATCGATACACTCAGGAATTACTCTTTACTTATCAGTGGAGCTCACTCAGTTGAATTTTTCCTATGCAGCTTGGCTGATGTATGTTCTGTGCTCTTCAGTTATATCTTACCGAGATACCAAGGTACTGGGACACAAGCTTGTTGCAATGGAAGAACGCGTCTCAGACGTGTTCGGCTGTTAACGTAACACATTCTCACTGGCGTCTTGCTACAAGTGTGTGTCATCTCTCACAATTTGCCGTCTTCGACTCCCCAACAATTCCAACTGTTACGGCATCATCTAGCACGGCTGTACGTGTATAGTGCACCAGCAACTGAGATTGACTTCTTCTCAGCTGAAAACGGCCGGTGGTAGTCTGTCCTCGATGGCAATAGTCGGGATTGCTGTCGGGTCCTTGGCCGGAATCGTTTTGGTTGCTGGCAGTGTTTTTGGGCTGTATGTGAGCTTCGGGCGGAAGAGAGCCTCAGTTACCGATATCGAGGAAGCCCGGAGACGGGAGAGGCGCAGGCGGAAGAAGAAGATTGCTCTCCACATCCCAACGCCAGAGGAGCTTGCGGCCCGCATCTACGTCGACGAGCACCACCTCGCTGCCTCGAAGATCATCAAGCAGTGGCGCGCTCACCGACAAGGGTCCGCGTCATTTGTCTGCAAACGCTGCCGTCTGACTGCCATTCAGGATGGATATGACGCCAGAGGACAGGCAGAGGCGTGCAGCACGCGACCTCGAGAGGCTCACCAACAGGCTGCTCCAGATGGCCCGGTTCAAGGACGATCCGTTGATCTTCGGCAGTCCGGACGAGAGCGACTCCGACGACGAGACCTCGTCGGGGCAGTCGGAAGCGGCTTCGTCATATTCGTCATCGTCGTCATCGTCGCAGGGCAACGGCCTTGCTGTTCCGCTCGGTGCCTTCCGGGGGCCATCGATGGCGAACCTCCTACGACCACAGAGCCTCAGCGAGCTCCGCAACGGAGCAGCCCGGCGGTCGTCCTCGTTGGCCCTCCAGGTCGAAATCAGGCGACAAGAGGCGCCGGCGGCCTCGGCTCTGCAGCAGGAGGAGCCTGTGGGCGTCGACAGCGAGGGGCGGCCTGGCCAATCGGACGGCCAGTCCGATGGTGGAAGCCCGTTGCCAGAGCTCGACGAGAGCGGGCAGGCTGAGGACCCTGCAGTGCTCTCACTCTCGGTTCCGGAGGTTCCCGGCGACACTGAAGCTCAGACGCAGTAGGGCGTCGTATTGTATGAAGGCAACAGTGCCCCTGGCAACGGCCGATTCGGAACGGGAAGGTGAATCTCCCCACCGGGGATAGATATTTCTGGATTTTCTTCGCTGCACCGACCCACACCACGCGCCCCACACCCCTGTTGTAAAAAGCAACGCAAAGGTAACTCCGCACCCACCGCGTCACAGCGCTAAACGGCATGCGCCGTGTGTGCAGATGGCCGCCCGAAGCGCGCTGGTCCTTGTCGTGCTCGTCGTTGCAGCGAACGCCGTCCCCGCGGTGAGTTGCGCCCCCCTCTGTCGTCTCTCCCCCCCCCCCAAACGCCCACACCCAACACCCCCTCTCCCCCGCTGCCCGCACTGCGCTCCCACTGAGCGTGCCCCCGCTGCCCCCAGGTCCCGTGCACGGCGAAGATCGTGGACAAGGCCCACAAGAAGGCGTACACGTACGACCTGACCCCGCTCTACCACGACGCTGGGTACGCGCAGCAGCATAATACGCACACCACTGCGCTCGCGCACAAAATGCGCCACGCTGCGCGGAACTGCCGCGCGGCCGCGCTGCACTGCGGGCTGGCGCTCACACGCCATGGGGGCGACGTGCAGGCAGGACGACGTGCAGTACACGGGGTACATCGGCGGGAAGAACGTCTTTTTCTATGTCAACTTCTGCGGCCCCACAACGACTTCTGCCACGAGCTACTGCAACTCGATGGCCGTCTGCTCCAAGGGCTCGAGCTTCCGCTACTACGGCGGCGGCCTCGTGACCTCGCAGCAGATCCTCAAGACCAGTAAGCAGCCTCGAGCACTATTCTCTTTTTCTCTCAGAGACAACAACACCGTGTGCTCGTATTAATCGGGTCTTGCGCGTCTTTCAAGACCTCTCGGGCGTGTCCAGCGGCGACGGCGTCATGGTGACGTACGCCAACGGCGAGGCCTGCGAGACCAACCCGCAGATACTGCGCTCGACGATCATCTACGTCAACTGCGACAAGAAGGCGACCGCGCCCGGTGAGTTCTACGAGGCGTCCGAGTCGTCGAACCAGTGCGCGTACACGCTCAAGATGAAGTCGCCCGTCGCGGGCTGCGGGAAGCCTGCGCCGTGCGACGGCTGCGGCAGCAGCGGCATGGGGGCCGGCGGCATCATTCTGATCATCCTGGCCGTGCTCGTCGTGGTGTACCTGGTGGGCGGGTGCTTCTACAACTACAGGTTCCGCGAGATCAGGACGTTCCCGCACATGATCCCCAACCTCGAGTTCTGGGTCATGATTCCCGGACTTGTCAAGGTCTGATTTCCCTATCTTTTTTTTCGTTTACGAGATTTCTTACGGGGACGTTATTTTGGCAGGACGGCGCGTGTTTCGCGTTCCACGGGTTCAAGAAGGGCGACTACGTCACGGTGTAAAAACCGAGAAGGAGGGTCGCAACGAGCGCTCCCACGGGTCGCTGGCGTGGCACTCGTTAGAACCTCGACGAGGAGAAAGAGAACGTAAATGCAAGGAAAAGCACCGTCGAATTAAAACTATACATTTGGGCTGTTGGTGGGGCTCGAATCAACAAAAGCAGGTCCCGTGGAGCTGCGCCAGTCAGCGGAAGAAAAGCCGTAGGGTCGCAGGTGAACCTCTTGCTGCGAAGTGCAGTCCGATCGGAACCGGATATTTTTTCGTCAAAGAAGATGCCGATTTGAATCGGGGGTTTTCGAAGGTACACTTCAGCCACCCGTGTGCTTCTTGTGGACACCACCACCACAGAACGCGCACACACTTATAAGTCAAAGCACCCCACCCTCCTGTCGTCCAAGAAAAAAAGTACAAGTTTAGGGACCACCCGCGCCCCCCCGAACACCGCCTGCTCGAATGGAAGGCCTCGGCCTCTTCGACCGCACCGACGAGGACGTCGCCCCTCCGATGCAGGTGCCCCTGTTTTTTTTTAATTTCCGCGCACCCCTCTCTCCTCGGGCCGCTCCTCTCTCTCCGCCCCCTCTCGAACATTCCAAAGGCGACGAGCCGCTTCTGACGCGGCGGGGGGCTGCGGGGCGGCGCGCGGGCGCACGCGTGGGGGGCCGGCGGGGGGCTATTTTATGTGCGCGCGGGTGCAGGACGACGACTTTATCACCGACCTCATGGGGGTGGGATCGAGCGTGGGGCCTATTGCGTCGCCCACGCCGCTCGACGTGACGCCCGTGCCCGCGGCGGTGATGGACGGGCGCGAGTGGACGGCCCTGTACCCCATCCGCCTCAACGACCGCGCGTACCCGCGCGTCGAGTGCGCGACCCACGACCGCGCCTACTGCAGCGGTGCGTAATACACAACACCCCCACACCCCCTCGTCGTTATTCCCAGGGCGAGACACACGCACCACCCCCCACAAAACCTCGAACCTGTTCCGTCGAGGGGGTGCGCCACCCCCCTACGCCACCCGGGGACAGCCCCCGGTCGGCGCGGATCGGTCGCTGGCCCCCTGAATTCCCGGAAATACCGAATTCAATTTGAATGCGATAATTGGAAATTCACGGCGGATTCTCTGCCCGTTCGATCGTATAAATAGACGAGTTCCTGCGCGACCTCTTCGGGCCCAAGGCGCGCGAGCTGCCGCCCGTCACGCGCTTCGTCTCGTTCCCCGACGTCATCACCGTCGACCAGGTGCACAACCCGCGCGACCACAGCACGCTGGTGTCGCTGGGCGTCCTGCGCGCCGACGCGGGGCTCGGGGCCCAGCACGTGCTCGTCACGACGTGCGGCATGGAGCTCTTCTGCCGGCAGCTCGGCAACTCGGACCCCACGGGCTCGTGGACCGCCGCCATGGCCGCCGGCGGCGTCATCCAGAGCCTCGAGCGCCTCGCCCAGTTTGACAACGAGGACGAGTACGTCGAGGACGACGACGACGCGGCCGGCGCGGGCGCCGTGGCCGGAGGCGCCGCGGTCGGCGCGGGCACCGCCAGCGGCGGCGCGCTGCAGCTCGACGACTACGACATGGGCCCCGCGGCGGCCTCGGCGCACACGGACTTTGGGGAGCCGCCTGCCAAGCGGGCCAAGCGGTCGGACGGCTCCGACATCGAGCAGGTGAGCGATGACGCGATTAACTTCTATTTTTAGGCGGTTATTCACACGTGCACACGCCGGTTCTCTTGTTCTCGGCCTTACGCAGGAGCTGGCGAGGACGGTCGAGACGATCCGAGAGGAGATCGAGCACGTGCATAACCTGACGCACTGCGTGCAAAACGAGACGCAGCTGTACAAGCTGCAATGCAGGGCGCCCGCCGTCAAGGCCCCGCCGATGATGTCCCCCAGCGCGCCGTCGGGTGTCAAGCCCGAGAGGACGCCCACGCCGCTCTCCTCGGCGATGGAGGCCGCCGGGATGCCCGCGCAGGCGCAGCACCTCTTTGCCCAGCAGCAGGCCGCCGCTGCGGCCGCGAGCATGTTTGGGCTGCCCCCTGCGGCGGCTGCGGCCGTGGCGCTGCAGCAGCAGTCGCTGGCCAACGCGATTGCGGCGGGGCAGCACCTGGCGGCGGCCAAGCAGATGGCGGGCGCGCAGCTGGCGAAGCTCGCCCAGTCGCCGACGCTGGGGCCGCTTGCCGCGGGGATGTACGGGCTGGGCTCGATGCCCGGGATGTCGGGGATGATCCCCCCGGCGCTGGCGCTGGCAATGCAGGCGCAGCAGATGCCGCAGCTCCTGCAGCTCCTGCAGCCGCAGCAGTTTGTTAACTCGCTGCAGCGCGCTCAGGCCACGGCCGCTGCTGCTGCCGCCGCCGCTTCTGGTGCGGGCGCGGCGGCGTCGCAGTCCTCGGGCGTCGGGACGCCGCAGCAGCCGCAGCAGCAACAGGGGGCGCAGGGAGGCGCCCCTGCGTCGCAGCAGGGCATCGAGCAGCTCCTCGAGCAGCTTCGCGCGCAGAACATCGAGGCGCAGACGCAGCTGGAGGCGCTGCTGTCGCAGTACTCCGTCAAGATACTCTCGGGGGCGACGCCCGACGTCGGCATGGCGGCGGCCAAGGTCGGAGGCGCGCAGGGTGGACAGGCGGCGGCGTGGGCCAAGGCGATGGCTGCAGCCAGCACGTCGCAGCAGTTCAACTTCGGTACGCCGCCGCCGCTGGCCTCGCTCATGGCGGCACCGCAAGCCAAGCAGCAGCAGGCGGTCGTGGCGGCAGCGACGCCATCCAGCACGACAGCGGCCTCGCCGATGATGCAGGGGTTCGGCGGGAAGATGAAAGCGCCACCCTCACACGCTGAGGGGTCGCCGGCCAAGCCCAAGGGCCGGGGCCACAAGAACACGTCGGCGGCGGCCGCGGCAGCTGCGGCGAACGCGCAGGGGGAGGGAGCGCAGTCAGAAGAGGACCTCAGGTTCGTGCTGCTAATACGGCGTGGGAAGAAGGGGAACGGCCACGCGGCGGACCCGTCGCCGCAGGCTGAGGCAGAGTGATTGTTTTTCAGACTCAGTAATGTTTGTTATGTTCCCCTTCATCCCCCCACCACCCACATGTTTCGCTCTCCTCCACCCCCATCCCTTCTGCAACCTGGAGAACACGCCTTGCGTGCACGAGTTCTCTGTTCACTCTTCGCTGTCCACAAGAAAACCTCTACGTCCTCACCTGTTACACGACGGCCCGTTTCTTCTTTTTTACTGAACAGCACAAATAAAGCCCACAACCACCCGAAGACAGGCACGCTACGGACACTCTACCATTCGGCAATCCGCACAATGCCGAATTGCAACGAGCGAAAAATGACTCAAACTGGAAGGTTGTCCTGGCCACCGACGAGGACGGACACCGCCACACCGATAGCAGCAACCGATAATCCAAAACACTCCATGCAGTCTCGAGTTGGAGTGACCGGCTGGCGCGGACTCTCAGTTCGCACTCGATCGAATTGTCCCCCCTCCCCCTCCGCCCAATTCACTCACGCGCGCACGACAGGTTCACCGCTGCCCTTTTTTATTCTCTATGAGTCGAGGCAACTTGTCAATGTGGCATCTACACTCGATCTCCGCCTCGGAATATCGGAATACCGATCGGCCCACGCCATGCATTCCTCCACTAAACGCGGCTCAAAACACAATGCAGAGATGCTCCGCTGTTATGAGTGAACCAAATGAGCACGCGAGCATGCCCCTCGTGTCGCACCGTGTAATAGTAGTACCAGAGTGATCGTCACAAATCGACGCCACAATCTTCGGAGTTCATCCCCATAGGATTGATTTCATTCGAATCAATTCACCAGAATGCTGGTCACCCCGCGCGAGCCCGCCTTCCGGCGGAGGCTGTTCTCACTCGCGGAGCCGGCCCCCCGCCTGCCGGCCACCACGGGACAGAAGGCGTCGGACTGCGACGAGAAGGTCTTGCAGCTCGAGTCGGACCTCCGGGAGTACCGCTCCCTCAAGCGCGACACCGACGCCATCTGCCAGCAGCAGATTCGCGCAGCCGAGGCCCAGCGCGACGAGCTCCGCGTCTCCTTCGAGAAGGTGCGGAAAGGGGCCCGCAGACTCCTGAGTGAGGACTGACCGCCGTGGAAGGTCGAGGCAGAGCTCGAGGCACTGAAGCAGCGCGCGACGAGGAGGACGTTCGAGGTGGAGCGCTGCAGGGGCCCCGCGAGGATCCCGACCCTCGTCGCGCGCAGGCGGCTGCACGTCGATGAGCCGGCGGTCGTCGCCGCTCTGCAGCACAGGGTCGCGGAGCTCGAGGCCGCGCTCCTCGACGAGCAGAGGAGGCGCGACGACAACGCACGCAGCGGCAGCAGCGAGGTCTCCGACCTCAAAGCGATCGTCGTGGACCTCACGAGGCGCGCGGAGGCCCTGGTGGCGGCCCTGCAGAGGGAGCGGCAGGCCTCCGAGGTCGCCAGCGCCAAGTCGGCGATACGCGTCGCGGAGCTGGAGAGGCAGCTGGCGGAGCTGCGGGGGAGGCGCGAGCCGCTGACCGAGACGTGCGACAGGAGGGCGGACGTGGTCCCACGCTCGGCGAACTCTGTGTGGGACGAGGAGCGCATGTGGTCCAGCTCGGGACGCGTGGTGTCGGTGGTTCTCGTCCGCGACCTCCTGGCCGCCTGCGTCAACTGCAACGATGGAACCAAGACAGCGGTGCGCTTCTCCCTTCACTATGCGTGTCTTATTCGCTGCCCTCCACTGGACAGGCAGCAGCGACGTCGCTCGAGAGGCTCCTGGGCCTGGGGCAGAACGTGCTCGCGGGGCTCAGGTCAGGAAGCTGAGGTGACCGGAATCGCCCGAGGAATGGCGTGCTCTGATCCACGTTCTCCGTTGAGCGAGTCCCTGCGCTCCCCCGTACAGAGTTGGAGCTCGCAGAAGAGGAACTAGGATATTATTCCGAGATCTACCAGATTTTTGCGAGATATCTGAAGCGAGATGTCTGACTTCCACCCGCTGGCGCCTCTCGACGCGGACGCGCTCGAGGACGAGCCGATCGACAAGGCCTTCAAGGGGAAGCGGCCCGACCCACCCAACCGCCCGCCGCCCGACATTCCCAAAACCGTCGCTGGCCTCGCCTCCCTCATTGTGCGCCCACCCTCGCCGGTGTCCCCCCAACCTCCCGCCCGCCCGAGCTCGGGCGTATCGTGGAGCAAGCGCACCACACCTCTGCGCCGAGTCTTGCGCAAATGCGTTGGCGGGATTCCGAAAATACGCTGAGCGCTGACCCGAGTTTCCCGTGTTGGCGGCGGCAGCGGATAGGGGCGTACGGGCAGGCGCTGGGGCTGGCCGTCCAGGTGCTCGAGGGGGAGCTGGACGCGCGCGAGCGGGCGCTGGCGGTGGCGTACAAGGTGGCGGCGCTGGCGCAGCTGCGCATGGGCGAGGAGGCCGCCGCCGAGATCGACGCCCTCGGCGACCTCGACGCTGTGCCCGGCGCCCCCTTCGCCCTCCGCGTCGCCAAGGCCCAGCTCGCCTGCTCCAAGTCCAAGTCCCTCTCGGCCCTCTACTCGTGAGCAGCGAGCCCACTACCCCCTCGCGGCCACTCCCACCCCCCGGCTGCACCTCTCTGAGCTGCTGGCACGACGCAGGCTGCTGGAGACGACGCAGCGAGAGAGCGCGCGCGCGAGGGCCGAGGGGCGCGCGGAGGACGAGGCGAGGTGGGCGGCGCGCGAGGACTACGTGCACGGCGCGCTGGCGTCGAGGCACCTGCAGGCCGGGGACGCGTGCTCGGCGATCACGTCGCTCGAGCGCCTGGTGGCCCGCCACCCGCGCGACGCCCGCCTGCTGGCGCGCGTGGGGCGCGTGTACCTGCACGCCGGCTGCCTGGCGGCGGCCGAGGCGTACTTCAAGGAGGCGGAGCGCGCGATAGGGCCGCCCGAGGAGGCCGCGCGCAACGCGGACGTGCTCGCGGACAGGGCGATGGTCAAGCTGGCGCGCGAGGAGTTCGCGCCGGCGATCGAGCTGTTCCTGGCGGCCGGGGGCCCGTCGCCCAGCGCGGCGCAGTCGAACAACGTGAGCGTGGCCATGTTCTACAACGGCAACCTCAGCCACTCGCTCGCCACGATGCGCGAGACCGCCAGCAGGGACCCCTACGCCGTCGACGAGGCGCTGCAGAGCAACCTCTGCTGCATGTACGACTTTGCCAGCGACACGGCCGAGGCCAAGAAGGCCGAGCTCATGTCCTTCCTCTCGCGCGCGTGCCCCGAGCGCTGGCCCAGCGCCACAGCGCCCCCCGACACCTGACCCCCCCCGTCCCGCCAAGACAACCCGCAGCCTCTCCTCTGTCGCTCGTCTCGTGCACCGCTCTACTCGGTCCTGGTCTAAGTCAGACAGGGGCGTGGGTTGACATGGCTGCTGTGTGGTGGTGGTGGTGGCGGTGGCAGAGTCCTTCAGTGGTGGCCAGAGGCGGCGCCCTTCTTGGCGTTGCGCTCCATCTCGCGGCGCTCGCGCCTGTTGCGGCCGACGGGGGTGTCGCTGTCGTCGGGCCCTGCGCCGCCGCTCAGGAACAGCGGGCTGATGATGCCCGTCCACACCTTGTACGCCGCGAACATGGCCACGGGCACGTACGTCAGCCAGAACCAGTCGCTCAGCACCGTCGTCGTGAACTGCACAAAGGCCGAGACGTAGAAGACGTCGTAGTAGTAGCTGCGAGCCCGTCGGGCACAGGCAGACAGTCAGTCGCCCGTTCGATGTCGGCTGCAGTTGAGGGCACTGGCTGCTCTGCAGCAAGGGGAACGTGGTGCGCACTCGGAGAGACCGCCGGTGATGCTGAGGTCGTGGCCGGGGTCGACGATGTCGCCGTCGACGATGCGGGGCCTCGCGATGGCTGCGCCACCAGAGACAGGGGAGAGGGAGGGGGAGGGGGTCAGCGAAAAGGTCAAAGGGGAAACCGCTCCCCCACACAGCCACGTGGACGCGATCACAACGCACCTCTGAGGAGCCACAGCATCGCAGACCTGCAGGGCAGCGGGAGAGCACACACGTGAGGAGGGCCACGGGGATGCGCTGCGGGAGGCGTGGGGCTGGGGGGAGTTGGGAGACGGGGCGAGAGAGAGAGAGAGAGAGAGAGGAGGCAGTGCTGCTGACATGGCGCAGAGATTGAGGGCGTGGGCGACGGCCTTGCCGAGGGTGAGCTGCCCCAGTGCAGGCCCAGCCGCACGGCGACGAACACGGCGTTGCTGACGGCGAAGATGATCAGCAGGTTGCGCACGTAGCGCTGGTTCTGCTGCACGATCCTCTTGGCGGCTTGGTTAGCCATGCCTGCGTCCTTCGTTGCGAGCTCGAAATATCTCTGACCGGGGATATTTGTTGATCCTTCTCTGCCAGATTTCACGCTGTTGTCCATAGAACAAGACACAGCCGAGTGGCATGCATATATGCGCTTGAGCGAGGTTGGAGGAGTGGGACAACTCCTGGATGGATATCTCGTCTGGGACTCCAACGAAACTGGAAATTGCTTGGCTCTTCGGGACGGACACCCAAACGAGAACGGTCTGTGATACAAGTTCGCAGGCACATTACTGCATCTCTTCCCCGCTCTCTCTGGTGCGCGACGTCATACAGTACCGCGTATCTCAGCGATTGCCGTTTCCGACAACTGGATTGTCCATTTCTTCTGATTTTGTCAGGCGGCCATATCTGACTGACTCGCCACTTTGTTGTCCTTCTCAGCAAGGTTATCGTCTTTTGGCAGCACACCGCACCAACCGCACAAATGGTCAAGCGTGCACTGCTCGTGATCGACGTCCAGCAGGAGTACTTCACGGGGGCTCTGCCCATAGCGCACCCGACGGGCACTCTGCCCCGCATCCTCGCCGCGATGGACGCTGCCCGTGCCAACGGCATCCTCACCGTCGTCGTCCAGCACGTCACCCCGCTCACGACGCCCCCCGGGACGCCCTTCCGCGAGGACGGGCCCGGGGCCGCCGTGCATCCCGACGTGGCCAGCCGGCACCGCGACGCGCTGATCGTCAAGCGCATGCCCGGGAGCTTCACGGGGACGTCGCTCGAGCAGCTGCTGAGGCAGCACGGCGTCACGACCGTCGTGATCGCGGGGTACATGACGCACATGTGTTGCGACACCACCGCGCGCCAGGCGTACCACATGGGGATGCAGGTCGAGTTCCTGTCCGACGCCACGGGCACGCCCGACCTCGAGAACGCTGCCGGCAGGGCAGCCGCCGCGGACGTGCACAGGGTCATCCTCGTCGCGCAGCAGAGCCACTTCTCGCAGGTCATGACCACAGAGCAGTGGCTCCAGGCCATCCGCTCTTGAGGGCCCTGGCCCTCCTGGGCTCACATTCCTCTCCCTGGCAACCATCATCAGGCACAGCCCACAGCTTTTCAACTCGTTACAATTCTGGTGGCAACGCTTGTCTCAAGTTGTTACCCCCACAACTTGAGTGCTCGAGTCCCCTGACAAAAACTAACCGTTGCCAGACCCCCCGTCCCGGCAGGTGCGATGTTCAAGGTGGCCCTGATTAGAGAGAAAACGATTCCACGTCACTGCCTTTTTCATTTTCAAATCAGGGGATCGAGAAAATGCAGGGACCGCGAATCAAGGCAATTGACCCGGCTGCACCTGTGTCGACACATCGTCCTGCTGGTCCTTGACAGTGAGTGCCAAGACTGACATCTTGTCGGGACCTCGCCGAGTAGATATTCATGTGATATCGTCAAGATTTTGGGTCTGCTCTAAAGAGAGACTGAACTGCGGAGCAGTGTAACGCCACCATCACAAGCTTTTATGGTGCCGCGTTTGCTATCACCTTGTGGCACAGCACCCTGCCCACACCGCCCCTCAAGGTATGCTAACAAATGCACGGGTCAATTGTTTCTTAGAAACACATCTTTCCCGCATTGCTCTTTTCTGCCTCTGTTTGCTTCCACCGCACTCTCCATATTACCAGCTCCCATCGCACACTTTGCTTCTCTAAGACTGAACTGCAAGTGCATGCCATTTCTTTTTCTCAAAGGCACAATCTATCAAACACAGGCAGTCTGCCCACGTCTTGCAAAAGGAAGGCACTGAAGGATGAAGCCACTGGGAACGATGGCATGCTCAGCACCAAGAGGTCACACAGCGACATGCTGCAGGTGCTCAGGTGGTCACCAGTTGTTGAATGGGCACAGCAGTTCATTTCCCAAGTTCTTCTGCAGTGTACTCACAGCAGAGAAGAAACATGGCTGCAGACTCACAGTGGCTGAAGTGCTCAGCTTCATCGTCAACCCTGCTGGCATGAAAGGTACGTGCACGCACTCTTCGTGTAGTGAGTGACTTGGCACAGCAAACTCAAAAAGTGCTTCCAAACAAACAAACACTCACACACAGAGAAGCAGGCACCGTTCGTGATGCAGGTGCACTTTTTTGGAGGCACAGGCCCTTGACAAGTGAAAGGCATCATAAGACTTCCTGGGCCAGTTCCTGCATGCTGTGTTCGCATTCATTGAGAGTGATAACAGCTCCTACCTCATCTTCACCTCATTTCATGGCCTTGACAACACAGCAATCCACAGTGACCTTAAGATGTTGGGACTGGAGATTGTCTTGCTCAGTTTGGGCTCACTGTTGCATGAGAACTATCTGTTCAAGCAGGTGAATGTGCCAGAGAGCAGGATCAAGCTATACACTGGCCTGCTATTGCTTGGGCAGTGAACACTGATGCATTGTACCAGTTCTACATCAGCGTTTGTCTGTTTGCCCTTTTCCTCTGGCATGTTGGGTGCAACAGCAGCAGCAGCAGTGGTGGCAATCAGTTCACACGGCAGAAGCTGCTATACAACCTCACGGTTCCTCAGCCGAGTGCATTGCACCTTAAGTCATGGCTGGATCGCACAGGAGACACAATTCACTCCTCGTTTTCATACCTACACTGCAGGTGTCCTGTGCTTGCCACTGCTGGCACGCCTCGACGTCCTGCTCACTGTGCTATTTGAGAGGGTCGTGGACCTGGCAGGCGAGATCCGTGGCACTGCTGCACAAGCATTGCATGGGGCGAGTTTACAGTGGCTGGGCACATCAAGGTCACTCTGCAGTCAACCATAGTCCTGCCGTTCGTCATCTGATGGATGGTACTGGACTCTCTCAAGCATGACTCGAACGAATGCTCATGGCTCAGATAGATCCATTTCGACAGTAAGCTGATGACTGAGGTTTCGTTCTGCCTCACTGAGAGGACGGACTTGGCCATGCTCATCACGTGTGTCATCTCAGCATACCATGGCAGCAAGTGTGGATCCACAATGTTCAAGCTGCATGACCTGAATAAGAAGTTCATGGGAGAGCTTGTGGATAAGCACATGCACGTTCCGGACTGGGTGGTCATGAACCCCATCAACTTTGCACCAATGTGTGCCAATGGCCAGTACGTGACGAAGCCTTCTGTGTTCCTTATAAAGAAGAGCATCTCAGTTGTCCTCAGCTGTGGCAACGACCCCTTTGGAGACTCAGCCATGTTGTTCAAGACACAGAATGGCAGTTCCTCAGTGCTTGTGATAGTGCAGAGCAAGAAGCGCCAGGGCAAGCAGCCTTTCCTCAAGAACATAGCTGGTGTCTGCGCCCAGCATGACAAGATGTGTCGTGTTTGAGTGCCTTACCACCAACCCGCAACAACTTATGCTCCCACCATCCCGCAGGCTCCACAGATCACAGAGGTGCTTGCTAACAGCTGTGCTTCATGCTCGTTCTTCATCATCTACGTGTTGGACGAGAAGGGCAGCTGGTTTGAGCCAGACATTGCCATTCGTGACCTCGAGGACATTTATGGCCACACTATGTGTGAGTGCAGGAGAGCCTGCTGAACTACCGAAAGTGAAGCTCGGGATTGATCCTGGCCTTCTACAGGCACTGCAACACACTTATCATCAAATACATGCATGCCTGGGAGCTTCAGGAAGACGTTGCTCAAGCAGTTATTGAGGCAGCACAGTATCACGACCATTGTGATCATGGGGTACATACATGACGCACCTGTGCTGCAACACCACCACACACCAGGCGTACCACTCAGGGATGCAGGTCGTACACTCACCTCGAGAACGCTGCCAGTAGGAAGTGAGAAAAACCCAGCGTGATACCACTAATCCAAAAAGATATAGTGGCAAATTCCATAGGATCACAGAGCTCAAAGATAGTGTCAAAGACAGAGATTCCTTGTCTTACTACTGATGCATTGTGATCATAATACCAGGAATACTCTTTTCGAGACCCCTTACATCTACCAGTCAGCAGTCTTCATCCCCTTGTCTATGTACAAAAAAACGTCTTAACATTGAAACTATGCTTCAACACGCGATTTACTGATAAGTCCTCAACATGCAACGAAACCATGATTCCAAAAACACAATATGTGAACTGCAAAGAAGATTAGTGTCTGTGGTGCCATTTCATATAAGTCGGATGAATTGGCCGAAGGTCAATTCAGAAGACTTTGATGAAATGGCACCACAGACACNCCTCTGACAAAAACTAACCGTTGCCAGACCCTCCCGTCCCGGCAGGTGCGATGCTCAAGGTGGCCCTGATTAGAGAGAAAACGATTCCACGTCACTGCCTTTTTCATTTTCAAATCAGGGGATCGAGAAAATGCAGGGACCGCGAATCAAGGCAGTTGACCCGGCTGCACCTGTGTCGACACCTCGTCCTGCTGGTCCTTGACAGTGAGCGTCAAGACCGAGATGTGGTCGGGATCTCATGCTGCAGGTGCTCATAGGCGGCTGTGACTGTTCACACAACGGGTTTGCTGTGGAAGATATCACTATCTACATGAAAATGTGATACACTTTGAACATTGACATGGACGAGCACCTGCTGCTTGCTGGGTGCAGTGAGGAGCTGAAGCAGATACATGACGTTGTCAACAAGCACGTCACGTGAAAGTCTGCATGCTTTGCCCATGCTGGTGAGAGAGGCAGGGATTTCATGCTTGCCAAGAACAATGAGCAGGGCGTGAAGGAGTGCAGGTTCCTGATGGTTGCCAATGCACCTGGCTCAGGCAAGACGATGCTCATGACGTGCAGAGTTGCCTCTGTCCTGTGAGAGCACTTTGCCCCACACTACACTGGACATGGGTTTCTCTTTGACCTCTTGCACGACCTCTTAATGTGTAAGGAGATGTTCTGCCAGAGTGGCACACCAGAGGCTGCCCACCATGGCCTTGCCCTGCACATCCTGCACCAGTTGTTGAATGGGCGCAGCAGTTCATTCCCTGAGTTCTTCAGCAGTGTACTCACGTCAGAGAAGAAACACAGGGCAGACTCACTTGCTGAAGTGCTCAGCTTCATCATCAACCCTGCTGGCATGAACGGTTCGTGCATGCACTCTCCATGTAGTGACTTGGCACAGCAGACTCAAAAGTGCTTCTGAACAAATACCCACACACAGAGAAGCAGGTACCATTTGTGGTGCAGGTGCTCTTTTTGGAGGCGCAGGCCCTTGTCAAGCAAAAGGCATCTTAAGACTACTTCCTGGGCCAGTTCCTGCACACTGTGTTCACATTCAATGAGAGTGGCAACTGCTCCTACCTCATCTTTGCCTCGTTCGATGGCCTTAATGACACAGCAATCTGTGGTGACCTTAAGATGTTGGGGCTGGGGATCGTCTCACTTGGCATGGGCTCACTGTCACACAAGGACTACGTCTTGCCTGCTTGAACAGGTTCTGCATGATGAAATGCACCAGAGAGCAGGATCAAGCTGCACACCAGCCTGCTGTTGCCCAGGCAGTGGATGCCAATGGCAGACGTCGCAAGGAAGTTGTACCAGTTCTACAGCAAGATTCGTCTGTTCACTGTTTTCCTCTGGCATGTCAGGTGCGACAGCAGCAGCAGTGGCAGCAGTGGCAATCAGTTCACATGGCAGAAGCTGCTATACAACCTTACGGTTTCTCAGCCAAGTGCATTGCATCTCAAGTCGTGGCTGGATCACATGGGGGACACAATTTGCTCCTTGTTCAACATCTACACTGCAGGTGTCCTGCACCTGCTTCTGCTGGTGCACCTCAACGTCCTGCTCACTGTCCTGTTCGAGAGGATCGTGAACCTGGCAGACGAGATCCGTGGCACTGCTGTGCTGTGCCTCATTATCAAGCACATGCCTGGGAGCTTCACGGGGACGTCACTCAAGCAGGGCAGGATGGCATAATGACCATTATGATCGTGGGGTACATGACACACATATGCTGCGACACCACCACGCACCAGGCATACCACACGTGGATGCAGGTCAAGTTACTGTCTGATACCATGGGTACATCTGACCTTGAGAATGCTGATGGTAGGGCAGCTGCCGTGGACGTGCACAGGGTCATCCTCGTGCAGCAGAGCCACTTCTCACAGGTCATGACCACAGAGCAGTAGTGGCTAGTGGCTCCAGGCCATCTGCTCCTGAGGGTCCTTCTGGGCTCACATTCCTCTCCCTGTCAACCATCATCAGGCACAGTCACAGCTTTTCAACTTGAAAAATTCTGGTGAGCACTCAAGTTGTGGAGAGGTAATGACAAGTGACGAGTTGTCAGACAAAAACTAACTGATGACAGACCCCCCCCCCCTCCCTGCTTCCCAGTGCTGAGTGATATCAAACCCCCAGACACTCATGTTCTCACTCAGGTTGAGAACATCGATTGAAGTGGAAATCCAGCTGAGAATATCCGTTTTTTCATACAACAAAGCCAAACAGAGGTTAACTTCCCATGTACTTAAACGTCTTAACAATAGAAACTATGCTGAAAAACGTGACTCCCCAATAAACTACTTATTGAGTGACAAAACCTTGATTCAAAAAAACACAACACATAAGCTGTAAAGAAGAGTATAGCAAGCACACCAAAGGTTGCACATGCCAGAGGGGCCCTCCCCCGCGCCCGCCACAGTCTGCAGACAGCCCCCCAAGCCCCGCCCATCAGTCACCCTGGTCCTCGGTGCGCACCGCGAACGCATTCGCCCTGCGCTCTGCCCGCACGCAGCTCTTTTTTCCCTTTCTTTTTCTTACCGCGCGCGCGCAGCCATTAAATGGCGACTTGTAATAACTTATCCGATTCGAATCGCAGAGCATTGAATTGACCTTGAACCCACTAACTCTGCGCAATTATTCTGATCCCAGAAACGAAGAGGCAAGAGGCTTCGCCCCCAACGAGTTGCCTTGTTTGCTGGCAAGATGCTGGGCAAAGGCCACGCACGCACTCGTGTCCGTGGGCAGCCTCTCTGCCAGCCTGGACAAAGTCCGCAGTGAGGCGCAAAAGGGCCTTACCACGGGGTCCCCTGGTGGGTGCACACCAGCGCGAAGCCAGGGGACCAGGCCATGGGGCAGTGTCGGTTCTCAAGCCGACCTTGTGGCTCCCCAAACCCCTCTTCTGCGTTGTGTCGCCCACGCAGTGCTCACTCACTGACTATTCACCAACTACTCACTCTCACCCTTACTCTCACTCGCTCGCTCACTCACTCACTTGCTCACTCACTAACTCACTCTCTTGCTCACTCACTCACTCACTAACTCACTCATCTCTCACTCATCCACTCCCACCCCTCCTACCTCTGCTCCCACTCTCAAGCGTCGGTTGCTGCCAGGAGGGCACACTGAGGAAGCCTCAGCCTCAGCAAGCAGCAGCAGCAGCCAGCAGCAGCAGCAGCAGCAGCAGCCAGCAGCAGCCAGCAGCCAGCAGCCAGCAGCCAGCAGCCAGCAGCCAGCAGCAGCAGCAACGAGGACCAGGTCGTGGGCAGCCCAGAGGCCCACGCCCTCAGCTTTGGAGCGCAGTGCAGTGTGCAGGCGATAATCATGCACAGGGCAGGGCATTTGCTTTCCTCATCCCACTGAGCCCACGAGACCATGCTTATAAAAATTTTGAGTGAGTGAGCAGCTGTAGTGAGTGAGTGAGTGAGTGAGTGAGTGAGCAAGTAAGTGAGTGAGCGAGTGAGCAAAGAGAAGGGTCAATTGATGAAATGGCACCACAGACACAATTGCAGTCGGCACAGTGAGCCAATTAGAAAAAAACGAGGAAGCTTTGTTTAACATGAGAAATTTTCAATGTGGTGCCAGATAGAGATGATTCTGGCGTCAATAGAACCGCTTGCATGATGGGAATACGGGTGCATGTTATAAATGTGCCAGATCAATCGGTTTCTGCCTTCTCGACTTGGTTTTTGTTGTAAATGCAAAAGCCGTAGATTACTCATAAGCCTTGCTGCTCATCTACCAGATCACCAAAGTGTCATACAGGGAGGAAACTGACATCGTTGCGTTCGCTTGAACGTAGGGAATCTGATTATATGTGGATTTTTGTCTTAAGAATGTATGTTTTTTGGACTGATTCTATTAATTCTGGTTACCACGAGCAGGATGGTGCCATGAAAACTTTGTATGATTGACAGAAGGCCCGGCACTCCGCCCTGTTCTGCATTAACGAAATAAACGGGATGTTCCTTTGTTGGGGCCGTCTCACCGGCTGACGGGCTGTGCTCTAGTGGGGTCGCACAACGCCCTGTGCATCTACTTCTTCCCGCGGCCGCGGCCACCGAGGCGACGGGCCTCGATGACGCCGGGGGTGATGGGGGCCTCGAGGCGCCACGACGAGACGCCCTTGGCGCCCGTGTCCGAGACGGCAGAGCGGCGCTTGGTGCAGCCGATCCTGTGCAGGTGCTGCTCGAGGCGCGACTCGGGCATGTGCCAGTCGATCGCGAGCTTCTTGAACAGCTCCTCGCTCAGCGACCACTTCTCGATCGAGAGCACGATGACGAGCGCGTGGTTGATGAGCGCGGCGTGCGAGGCCGACGTCATGATGCGCCCCGCGAACGAGTCCTGCTTGGACCGCGAGACCTCGCCGAACCTCTCGTACACCGACAGCATGAACTCCGACGGGATGTGCATCGCCTCGGCCATGTTCGCCAGCTTCTTCTGCCCGTAGACGAACGCCTTGGCCTCGAGGATGCGCGTGATGTACAGCACCTGCGCCCCACACACGCACACCCCGGCAGCGTTGAGACAACACAGCGGGCGGCACAGAGGGGGCAACACAACCGCAGGGCACAGAGAAAACACACAAACAGCGCACCGCCAGCAGCGCCGCTGCCCAGTCGACCTTGCGCTCCTGGGGGACGGGCGAGGCCCAGATCGCCGAGAGGACGCTCTTGGCGTACTCTGACGCGCGCCTGCCGAGGGAAGCAGAAAGCCCGTGTGAGAAACCAACTGAAGAGCCGAAAGCCCGCGCACCCGTTGTCGCGCTCGAACTCGGCGACGAAGGCCTCGGGGGTCGCGGCGCTCATCTCGACGACGGCCTGCGCCCACTGCGCGATCGAGTCCCACTCGGCGGGCCTGAGCACGCCGTCGTTGATGCAGAAGGCGTCGCGGACGGTCGCGGCGACGGGGTCGAAGGGCGGCAGGTCGGGCACCGCCTCGGCGCCCTCGGCCTCCTGCGCCTCTGCCGCGGCCTCTGCGGCCTCGAACCTCGTCTCGTCGTCGACGTCGGCGACGGCCTTGGGCAGCTCGCTGGCCGCGGCGGTCTTGGCGCGGATCTTGTAGCGCTTGGACCCGAACGTGTCGGTCAGCAGCGAGCGCTTCTCCATGTACGTCAGCGACGAGTCGGTGAACTCGCGCTGGCGTCCCGCGCTCTCCTTGACCTCGCGCGCGAGCTGCACGACGCCCGCCGGCGCCACCGCGTACAGGCGCACCTTGCCCGTCGCGCGGCTGCGCACGCCGACGACGTAGCGCCGCTGGGCGTCTGCCGCGCCCGCCGCGTCGCCCGTGTAGACGATCTTGTCCGTCTCGGCGACCACGAGGGCCGGCGCACGCGCCGCAGACGTCGTCCGGGCGCCGCGCGCGCGACGCAGGACGCGCACGCGCGCGCTGCCCGAGGCCAGCGACGAGGGGTCGAGGACCTCCAGCGGCGGCGCCGTGTCAAAGTGCGCGAGGACCGGCAGGACGGCCTCCTTGGGGACGCTGGGCACAGAGATCTCCATCGGCCTCTACGGCTCCACTGCAAACAAACACAGGGGGCACGCGGGGGGAGATTTTCGAGGGGGCGCTGCTGATGTCATTCGCAATCTACGCTGCGGTCCCGTCAGACCCTCGCAACCCCCCCGAGGCCGGCGAGGGGGGAGACACCCCGCGGCGCACTGGTCAGGGGAACCGACACCGCAATGACGGAGCAGCGTCAGGCAGCGGGAAAAAGCCGACACCAACTGGAACAGCAACAGATACGCGAATCTCGAAAATCCCTCTTCCCCGCCCAGAGAAAACGGTTTTCGCGAACCCGCCCAATGGCCGATTCGGCCGACCCGTGTGGGCCGGCGCGCGACGAGCGCGTCGTGGAGCTCACCATCGTCGGCGTCCGCCTGTTCCCCCCGTCGCCCGCCGCCTCCCAGGCCCCCGCGCTCGACCCGCCCTACCACGTCGTCGCTGACGTGGCGCCCGCCGCCGCCGCCGCCGTCCAGCGCCAGGCGGCCCAGGCGCGCGACAAGGACGCGTGCCACCCGCCCATCCTCGTCCGCGCGCGCGGGAGCGTCGCCCTCGAGGTCCTGCGCCCCGCAGAGCACTCGTCCTCGGGCCGCAGGGGCCGCGCGCCGTCGCCGCTGCTGTCGCCGCGCGCGGGGTCGTCGTCCTCGTCGGCGTCGTCGCCGGCGGGGTCGCCGTCGCCGGCGTCGGCGTCGTCGGGGGCGGGCGGGGCGCTGCTGCTGGGCCGCTGCGAGATCGCCGACGTCGGCGCAGAGTGCGCGCGCGGGTACGCGTGGCACTGGCTGCTCGACGCCGACGGCGAGCGCATCTGCGGCGAGCTGCTCGCCTGCGCGCGGGCGGTGCCCACGGGGGCCGAGCGCGAGGCGTCGCTGGCGCGCCTGCGGGCGGACATCCGCGAGGTCTGCGAGCTGCCCGCCGAGGCGCGGCCGCGGCTCTCCAAGCACAGGCTCGAGGTGCTGCTGTCCTCGCAGCTGCCGGGGCCCTGCGCCGGCGGAGGAGGAGGCGGGGGCGGCGCCCCTGCGGCTGCGGCGGGCGCTAGGGCGACGGGGCACGCGGCGGGGGCGCAGCACCCGAGGCCGAGGCCGGCGTCGGTGTACGTGCAGCGCACGATGCAGCGCCAGAGGTCGCTGTCGTCGGTCGACGAGCTCGGGGTCAGCCCCACGACGGCGCTGGCGCTCAGCTCGCTGGTCGTCGCGCAGCCCGCGGCGCCCCAGCAGCGACCCGCGGAGGACGACCCGGCACTCGGGGGCTACAACACGGACTTCGCGTCGCTCTGCGCCGCGGGCAGCGGCGGCTCCGGCGGCGGCGGCGCGCAGGCGTCGCTCGGCGGCTTCGTGCTGCCCATCGCGGGGATGCCGGGCTCGCGCGCGTGCAGCAGCGTCGCGGCGTCGCAGGACAGCGCGTCGCTCAATGCGAGCAAGACGCTCTCGGACGACTCGGGCAACGCCAGCACGAGCGACGACCCCGCGTCGGACCTGCACTCGTCGGCGGGCTCCGCCACGGCCGCGAGCGACGCGGGGTTCGGGTCGCCCGACGTGGGCTCGTACGTCTTCATGTCGCCCCCGGGCGCCGTGGGCCCTACCGGCGCCGTCGCAGGCCCGCGCACGCCGCACTCGCAGCGGCAGGTCCAGCCGCTGCTGCGCACCGTCTGCGAGTCGCCGTGCCAGTCGCCGTCGGTCGACGCGTGGCGGGCGGCGGTGCGCGTGCCGCGGTTCGAGGCGTCGCCGTCCATGAGCAGGCGGTCGTCTGACGCGTCGTCGCCGCCGCCGGGGCTGCGCCTCGACGCCGACTCTGTGGAGCAGCAGTCGCCCGTCCCGGGCCCCGTCGCGATGCCCACGGCCGCCCGCGTCCGCCCGCCGCTCGCGCGCACGATCGGGCCCTCGCCCCCGGGCTCGCCGAGCGCGTCGGCGGCCTTCTCCCCGCAGGCCTCGGCAGCAGACACCCCGCGCAGGGACGAGGACGCGGCAACGGGCAGACCGCACCTGCGGGACGTGCACCTGCACACCTTGGAGGGCGGGTTCAGGAGGCTGAGGGACAGCAGGACAAGGGGCGGCCTGACGGGCAGCGCGATACACGAGCCCAACACGCTGCCTGTGTCGCCGCCGCCCCCGCTGCACCTGGCGGGCAGCAGCGGGGTCATGGGGAGCTGCAACAGCGACGCGATGCCGCCGCCGCTGTTCGACTTTAACGAGAGGTTCCAGCTGCTCTGCGAGTGCGTGCGCGACCTCGACAAGGTCGATGCCTCGTACGAGCAGCGCCTGCGCATCAACGAGGAGATCATCAGCCTCTACAAGGACTTCCGCTACTGCGCCAAGACGTGCGCGAACATGCGCACATTCACAGCGGGGCTGACCATAGAGCCCCCCGCCGCAGCTACGGGAGGATCATCATCTCCGAGAGGTTCCTGACGGACGAGGAGAAGACTATACGCCCTATCGTCGACGAGTACGCGTCGGGGTCGTCCGCGAGCTACCTCGTCAACAACGTCACCTTCAAGTTCGCCGTCGAGAACGAGGCACGCTCTCGTTCCCCGTTGGCCCTTGCGTGTAACACGGTGTCAAACGAAGGGCGTTGAGAGCGACACGTTCGCCAAAGTCGCTGGCCACGAGCTGAAGTCTCTCGTGCACATCTTCAACTGCCAACTGCCGATCGCCCTGCCTCTCGTCGCCCTCGTGGACTTCAGGTCCTGCAGACAACCCTCAGAGCTACGCTGACACTGGGCACTCGCGGGTCAACACAGAGGCCAGAGGATCATCGCACAGAGCGCACTGCCGGTGTCTAGCGACACTCTGGTCTTCGGGGGAGTGGATAGGCCGCTGCCGCGTGCCGTGCCAGACGGCATGGTGGTCCGAGTGATGGAGGACCTGGCGTCGTCGCTCAACCTGTGCGTGCACAGCGGGTCCCACGGCACCCGCGTGTACACGAGCGCGTACAACGAGGTCCACAAGGGCACCGACGGACGGTGCGCACTCTGGCCCCCCTCTTCCCCCACCTCACTGGCCCGGTAGTTTCTACTTGGTCGGGCTGTCGCGCACGTTCCCGCCTGAGGGGCCACCGAAGGATGTAGAGTAAGCATCTCGCTGTCCTCGCTCGGACACGGCAACGCGACTTACTGATCACCACAAGGGCTGCGCGAACCACGCGTCTACTGCGCCCCGAGTACGTTGTCGCGTACAAGGAGAAGCTGTGCTCGGACGCGTTCAGCGCAGAGGTCGATCAGAGTGCGACCACCTCACTCGTTGGACTCATCGACGCTCGTGCCTCACTCCCACATGCGAAACTACCTCACTGCGTGCAGCCGAGGGCGGCTATGCGAACGAGGTGGTGACACAAGCAACGCAGCACCTACTTCACAGCGTGATACCCGAAACTGGCAAGTGGCTCGTCGAGTCTGTGTGCGACGCGGCGATGCACGGGGAGCTGTTCGAGTTCAGCGTGAAGGCCGCGCTGCACTCGCGCGGTGTGAACCTCAGGTACATGGGGAGGCTGCTCGACAGCATCCGCGGAACTTTGTTCCCTCCGCACATGCGATCAGCGGCCCACAACACGTCGGCGTTGCTCATGATCGAGATGACCGCCCGCTGCCTCAGGAGCCACCTCAACTCGCGCCTGCGCAATGTCACCGTGCGAGCACATGGGAACAATTATCCTTTGCGCCAACTGACCATCCATGGCATATAACAGGCGCGATTCACGGTCCCGCTCGAGGCTCCGTACATCGCCATCTACGTCGACATGCTCAAGATGCTGTCACCAGAGAGCTCGACCTTCTCGCACTGGGACAAGGCATGCGATCTCGGGACACCAAGGACGCCGAGAAGCAAGCAACTCACTCTTTTGATAGATCCTGCCGCTGGTCAGCACCAAGTATGAGGTGGACCTGATGACTGAGGGGTTTCAGGGCATCACGCGCTTCTATCCGGTACTAACGATCAGCAATTTGTGACCGCGCCTGACAAGAAGTTCGAGCAGGAGAGGTTCTTCAAGCCCAATGCCGGGAAGCACCTGCTGTTGTTGCGCGTGCTCGAGCTCACAGGCTGCAAGCTCAAGCATCGCGTGCTGTCGTTCCTGGACAAGTCGCCAGCGATGTTCGATAAGGTCGTAGCCAAGATCGATGAGGGGGACATCAAGAAGATCGGCGAGAGGCTGAAGGACATGAACGTCATCAACTCGGCCGAAGGCTACCTTCTTAAGCTCTCGGTATGGCACCGCCAACGTGGGCAACTCTGTTTCACAGAAGCGGTCAACAGGCGAGGAGCTCAGCGGACCCCAGCTACGTGCGAAGGTGTTCGCTCAAGACATTCTACAAGGCGCTGGCAGCGAACCCGAACAACACCGTCACCCTGAGGAACATCGCGCAGCTCCTCGTAGATGAGTACATGGAGCAGTTTGCTAAGCAGGGCATTTGCACGGCCAACTCCAGCCTCCTTCTGGACCGCAAGGTGTGCCTACTCCTTTTTTTATCACCACCCACGCGCTCTGTAGATGTACCAGGCGTACCAATGCTACCGAGACGCGGTCAAGTCCTCTCCGACAAACGCCGAGAGCCGCTTCCAGTACGCCGAGTTCCTGGACAAGCTGAGGCTCCTCGATCCAGAGCAAGTCCTCGAGGCTCGCCATTATTTCATGCTCCACGCGCGACACTAACACCCCCGCCGCAGCAAGTTCTCGTTGCTCTACACCACGACCCCGTTCACCACAGGGCCCTCACGCTGCTGCAGGGGCTCTGCAGTAACAAGCCGCGATTTTTGGAGGAATGGAAGCTCGTGGCGCAGAGGGAGATGAGCTTTCGCCCCAAGACTGCCGGCGAGTAGGGCTGACAAATGCCACTCTATCGGGCGCTCAGATATGTTGGCACATACCCCCAGCAGATCAAAGATGCGGTTTGTTGTTCGTAGAACCCTAGTCCACCCGTGTTTCAATCAGAGTCATCTGGGCATATGTACTCGTCGAGGGACGTGCGGAATGACGAGCTTCTTGCCTTCCTCGCCACCGGAACCGCCTCAGTGTCCCTCGCTCTGAGGTCGACTATGACCTTTGCTCTCGAGGGCTCGCTTACCTTGGCTCCCTGGAAGTAGGGCGACTTCTGTGCCGGTGCCTGTCCTGCCTGTGCCAGTTCCACCGTCGGCTTGCCGTGCGCCTCCACGTAGGAGCGTATGACAGCCAGGAACCGCTGTCCGTACTTTGTGCACTTGGTCTGTGTGACGCCGGAGAGGTCCAGGAACTCCTCTTCTGTCATGGGGCAGCGCTGCGCCATCTCCTCGAGCGTCGCTGTTGTGAAGATGTACCACGCGAGCGTCTTCTCCTCCGTTACGATCTGCTGCCTGCACGCCTGCAGCAGATCCAGCAGCTCCAGCACAGACCCTGTTCCCGGCTTATCCGCAAAGCCGGCAGCAGCGCTCGGGGCAGCGGAAACGGCGGCGGCAGCAGCAGCCGGCAGGGCGTCCTTGTCCTTTGTCCCCACCGCGATCTTGGATTTGCTGGCGACCTTCTCTGTCACAAGGAACGGCTCCCCCGAGTTGGCCTTGGGTCCCAGCTGCAAGTAGGCCACCGGAGCCATTCCGGGCCTGGAGGTGACGATCTCCGCCAGGAGTCCCGCCATCTTCATCTGCTGGATGATCCTCTGGCAGTCGGTCTTCTTCAACTCCTTCCCTGCGCTGCCGCTGAGTCCGGGGAGGCCGGGCGGATGCACAGCGTACCAGCCCCGTAGCCCGGCATCGTGGTTATCGACCCAGACAGTATCCTCTTGGAGCGGGACCCTCTGAACGCGTCGATGAGGAGCGTGCTGGGGCAGTTCTCCGACTGGGTTATCCCGTCGACTGGGGACAGGAAAAAAAGCAGTGAGACGTTCGCACTCATCAACGCCGTACTCACCCAGGCCCAGGATGCTGTGGGCTTCAACGCTGCGGTCGACGACCTGCGTCTCCGAAGCCTCGATGCAGTTGTCGCACGTCTTGTGGCACTCTGCCTTGTCGAACTTCTCGCCAAAGTACTTGTGCCGGAACCCCGAAGCTCGTGAGACGCCAGGGAAGGGAGGGAGGGCAGCAACGAAGGGCGCCGTAGGGTACCTCGAGCTGCATGGCTCGCCTGCACTCCACCTGGTTCTCGCAGTACGCGACCATCTTGAGGAGGTTGTCCCTGGCGTCTGCGAGGCGTCAGCGTTGGGAGAAAGCCCCGCCGTGGCTAATCGCACTCTCGCGCTGTATGAGGTCCTGGTGGTAGTCGCCCGAGCAGTTGCCGTCCATGAGGCTCTCCTGCTTGAACTTGTCCGCGTACTGGTAGTACAGGATGCAATGTGATATCTGCCCGTCTCTGCCCGCCCTCCCGCTCTCCTGGTAGTAGTTCTCGATGCACTTGGGCAGAGAGTAGTGAATGACGTAGCGGACGTCTGGCTTGTTGATCCCTGCGGCACAGCGGTCAGTGACCACTACGCCCCCCATGCAGCGGCGCACCCATCCCGAACGCGAGCGTCGCGCACATGATCTTGATCTCGTCGTTGCTCCACCTCCGCTGCTTCTCGACCCTGTCCTCGATCGACATCTTCCCGTGGTAGAACGCGGCGCTGAGCCCCGCTTTCTGCTCGCGGCCCGAGAGGTCAGTGGGGGCTGCACAATTATAGCGCCGCAGCGACCAGCGACCGGGTGGGTGGGGGTCTGAGCGAACGATCATGTGCTCGGCCATGTACTCGGTGTCGTGGCACGAGAAGCAGTAGATGATGCCCGTGCTCCTGCGCTGGTTCTCCTTGATCCACTCGACAATCTCGTCGACCGACTTCTTGGACTTCTTCCTCACCTCGTACCGCAGGTTGGCCCTGTTGAAGCTCTGGCTGAAGCACACGCAGCTGCTGACGCCCATGTTGTTCAGCACGTCCATCTTGACACGGTCCGTCGCCGTCGCCGTCAGCATCACGACCTGCAGCCCAGGCATCGCCTTCTTGAACCACGAGAGCTCCTTGTAGTCGGGCCTGAAGTCGTGCCCCCACTGCGACACGCAGTGCGCCTCGTCGATGGCCACCCTGCACGCCCCCCGTTAGCGGGGCCGCCGCAAGCAGGGGCTGTGGCACGCACATCTGCAGAGCTCCGCGCGAGTAGAGCTGGCGCAGCTGCTCGCGAGTGCGCTCGCTCTTGGAGAGCTTCTCGGGGGTCAGGTAGAGGAACTTGACGTCGCTCGAGGGGTCGAGGACCTCGCGCATCGCCTGCGCTGCCTGCTGCGCCGTGTCGTTGGAGTTTGTCGCGCGCGCCTGTATCCCCAGGTGCATCAGCGCGTCGACCTGGTCCTGCACGAGGCTGAGCAGCGGCGAGATCACGATCGTGAGCCCTCTGCGGCACATGGTCGGCAGCTGCTCGTGGACGAGAGAGAGACCGGGCAATTTGAGTACGTCGGCACAGAGGACAGAGGAACAAACCTGGAAGCAAAGGCTCTTGCCACCGCCGGTGGGCATCAGCACAAAGCAGTCCTTCCCGCTCATGATGGCGTTGACGACCTCCAGCTGGTTCTTCCTGAAGCTCTGCGAGGGCCGTCAGGCACGGCCCATGCGCGGGGGAAGACGGCGTACGTGGTGGCCGAAGATAGACCTGTTCTGAGCGACGAGGTCCTGCGACCACTTGAAATTCTGCTTCCAGTTGGTCGTGTCGGGGCGCATGGCCTGGCGACTGCTCTCCCACAACTCGATCCTGCCCCTGTTCCCGACCTCCGTTGGCAGCGCTGACTGCATCGTCCTCGTCTGCTCCAGGCCACAGGCTCCTCCCTGCAGAGCTGGGGAGGGGCACTGCAACTGCTGCTGCTGATGCTGCTGCTGCTGCTGCTGCTGCTGCTGTTGCTGCACCGAGCTCTGGAAGGGCGTCGATGGCGGCGGGTACCTGCTCTGCATGCCTGCAGAGCAGCCAGAGCTCTGCGCAGAGGGCGGCGGGAACCTGAGGGGCGTCTGTGCCGGCGATTGCCTCTTCCTCTCGATGGCCTTCCTGAGCATCTCCTGCTCCTGCTTGAGCTCCTCGCTGGGCGGGAGCAGAGGATGAGCGACAGGGCCGTGTGGTGTGCTGTGCGGTTGCGTACTGGTGCTGCAGCAGTTCCTTCTTGCGTGCCTCCTGCTCGGGCGTGGGGTTCGGTATCGTCAGCAGCTCCACGAGCGGGGCGCTGACCTCCCCCTGCTTCCTGGTCCAGTGTGACAGCTTCTCCTCCAGTTCCGACAGCTGCATCTCCTCGAACTGCTGCATGACGCTCTTCTGCGCTCGAGAGACGGGGTGAGAATTAAAGGAGGGCAAGAAAATACGAATCCGGAATTGCTCCAGTGTGCGCACCTGGGCTTCCTGGTACGTCGGGACCTTCGCGGGCGTCGTCTGGAGCTTCTGCGCGCTGATCATCTCTGACTCCGTGATGACCTGCATGAGCGTCTCGTCGTCTATCTCGTCGATGATCTCAATAGGCTGCTTGGAGCTCGTGTGCACCGGTATTGGCGCCTGCTGCTGCTGCTGCTGCTGCTGCTGTGGCGACTGCATGGGCGGCAGCGCCGGGGGTGGCGGGTACACGACCCTGCGCTGCGCCGCCGGGGTCCGCGAGCGGGGCGTGCTCTCCAGCTCCTCGGTGCCCCTCCTCCGCTTGGTCTGCGGCGGCGTTGTCGAGGGCGCCGCGTCGTCGTCCTTCTGTGTGCTGGTCAGGTCGATCACCATGTCCTGCCTCTGCTGCGCCCCCTGCACTGCCCCCGTCCCAGGCCCAGGCGCCCTCACCACCGCCTGCACCGGTGGGGCAGCAGCAGCAGCAGCAGCAGCGAGGTGCCTCGCAGGGGGCTCGGGGGATGTGGGGGAGGGGGCAGGGAGAGGGGCACGCACGCGCGGAGGGGGGAGAAGACGCTGCGGTGGAGGGGCACGTGGATGACGCCGTTCCAGCGGCGCCAGGCGTCCTTGCGGGAGGTGGCCAGCAGCGGCCAGTGCCACGCGGCCAGCGGCCTCAGTCCCAGCGCCCCCGCGCACAGCGCCGCCCCCGCGTCGTGCGANAGCGCGTCACCACCGGAGAACCGTGTGCAGAGGGCGACAGACGGGGGCGGGCGCACCTGGAGGGACACTGTGGGGCGCGCCAGGCAGTCGTGTGGCAGGAACGTCCACGGGCCTGAGCGGGGCTCGCGGGGGTGCGGGGGCTTCATCCTGGCGGCGGGCGGGTCGCGGGCGGTCAGTTGACACTGGCTGGTCAGGGGGGCGGCACCCCGGGCTGCCCAGGTGCGCTGCGCGTACCCGCCGGGGAGGCCCTCGGAGGGGTCGTTGGCCTTGGAGCGGTACCACTGGAGCTCGTCCTCCAGGTTGTTCTGTGGGAGCGCCATGCCTTGCGCGGCAGTTTCTGGTTGTTTGAAGTTGATATTCCTTCACAAATATCGGGGGCATTATTTGGATTTGGGGGGTGCATTATCTTCCTCTCCGGACCGCCTTTTTTTATTTGCCTTGCTCCTCTTCCACTCCCTCCGAGCCAATGAAACGTGTGCACCGGTCCCGTCCGCCTCGGTCTCGGCCGAGTCGTCAACCTGGTCGCTGAGCTCGGGCATCTCTCCTCTTCTTCAAACGTTCGAGTGACCGGACCCGACGGGCTGCCGCCGGATCTCCTCGGCTCTCTTCCGGAGCTCGTAGATCTCCTCCAGCAGGCGCGAGTCCTTGGAGGGGTTCAGCGACCGCTCGGCCTCGACGAGCCACGCGGCGAGCAGCGTGGCGCACTTGGGCCTGTGCGCAGCGAACGCCCTGTCGACGAGCCTGCCCGCGATCGCCACGATGCGGGGCCTCGTCGACTCGGCGCCGTTGACGACGCCCCACAGCCTCCTCAGCGTCGCCAGCGTCTCCTTGGCGACGTCCTCGTTGCGCGCGCAGCTGTGGAACAGCAGCTCCATGTCCCTCTCCGACGACGCCGCGGGCTCCGCGTTGGGCGCCGCCTGCGCCGTCGCCTCGCGGGCGCCCCCCGAGAGCCTGCGGATGGTCTCGCGGAGCCGGTCCATGTCCTCGATCCACACCCCTTCGCCTTGCGCGTTGAGCTCGCGCCACAGACGGAGGCGCACGAGGGCGAGGCGGTGCTCGCGGACCCCCTCGGCGAACTTGCGGGCCTCGCGTGCGCGAATGCCCGTGGCCTCGGAGAGCATGGCGGCGATCTGCTCGGCCTCTGCGCGCCCCACGGGCTCGAACGTGTAGACGCACCCGTCGCTGCCGACGCCCGCGTGGATCATCAGCCTCCACTCCCTGAACTCCCCGCCAGCGCACGACCTGGGGGCCGAGAGCGAGAGGTGAGGACGCGTGGCAGCGCGCGTGAGGCGAGGCTGACGAGAACTGCTGGATGGAGCTCAGCGCAATGTGCAGCGACGGGGACGAGGTGCTCGACGACGGCGACCACCTCGCGTGCGTGGAGTGAAGCTCGAGCTGCCCCCGCGCCGTGGAGCGCAGGCCCAGCACTTTACCGTTGGCTGTCTCAGCCTCGATCGGCTCCATCGTCAGAGCCACGTCGGGGACAACGCACAGCGCAGCCTCCGTGTCGTTTTGCAGCAGTGCGCCCGGGTGGTAACGCGGCGTCATCGGAGCCGTGCTCCGTGCCGGTGCCGCCGCTGGGCACCAGGGGTACGACGCGCGCTTCACGTGGATCGCTCCTCCACCGGACTGTACTGCCACGGCTTCGAGCGCAGCGTTCAAGTGCTGCAGTGCTCCCACGGCCTGAAGCTCGAGCCTGTCCTCTCGCCTGCTCAAGCTGCCTGAGCCCGAACGTGCGCGGATTGTCGGGGGTGGGCTCACAGCTGGGAGAGGTCCGACAGGAGGCACCGTGCAAGGGGCGCCGACGGAGGCCTCGACTCCACGTTGCTCACCAGAAAGCTCAGCAGCCACAGCACTTTGCGCCCGCAGTCCCTCGGAGCAGACCCCGCGGCGACGAGCTCGACCAGGGCCCCCGACACGCACGCGTACGTGTCGGTCCGCGTAGCCGTGTCCGCAACCCTGCGGTCGAGGCTGTTCGCCCCGAGCGCCAGAGGCAACGCGAACGGCTGCTCATGCAGCGCTGCGACCGCCTGCGCGTGCGTCGCCCCCTGCTGCAGCTCCAGCACCGAGCCCCGCGGCACGAGCAGCCCGCGGATGAGGTCCGCGCACGGCTGCAGCGCCAGCGCCTCGCGCACCAGCGCCGCGACCGACCGCGTGGCCAGGGCCGACTCGGCGCACTCCTGCAGCGACGCGAACACTCGCAGCCTCGCGGCGTAGGACTTGGCGTCGTGCAGCCCTCGCAGCGGGTAGGCCCGCGTGAACCACAGCAGCAGCGACGTCGCAGCGGTCGTCGCGGAGACAGAGTCCGAGGAGAGCGCGGAGCGGAGGGCCGTGGCCCAGGCCTCGTAGGCGGCGCCGCGCGTGTCGGGGACCTCGACGAGGTCGAGCAGGCGGGCCTCGCAGTCGTCGCGCTCGCGCTCGCGGTCGGCGACGGACGCGGCATCGTGGGCGTCGGCGGAGGCTGCGGACAGCTGCGCGAAGAGGTCCTGCGACGTCTTGGCGCCCTGCTCCCGCGCTCTGTTGGCCGCTGCCTCTGCCCACGGAGTGGCCTTCATTCCAGCCCTGTGCGCAATCCTACCAGCCCTGTGTCACAGAAATATCCACCTTTACGAGGGACACCCAGGATGCGATCGCAAGGCAGACCACCCAATATACTGGATTGTGCGACTCCGGTTCTGGTGTTGAGGATTCCGATTCTTGTAGATTCAACTGGAGGGATCCTCGATTTTGGCGTACTTAAAATAGACGGCGCCAATGAGCGAGCCACGACTGACAGCGCTCGTGAGCTCCGTGGAAACAGCGCGTCCCCCGACCATCACGGCGCTGGATGGCGCCAACGTGGCCTTCCTCAGCGAGAGCAGGTCTCCTGCCAGCCACCAGCCTCGCACACTCGCGATCAGCATCCCACCCGCGAACTCACCCGGAGACCCCCTCCTGCTAATGGCGATTGCAGGACCGAGATCATCGTCCGCCAGATCTCGTCCGGGGACTCCCAGTGCTTCGAGGGCCACAAATCGCGCGTCACAGCGGTCGCGCTGCGGCATGGGCTGCTCTGCAGCGCGTCGTGCGACGCCGTCAACCTGTGGGACCTCTCGGACGAGCAGGGAGGCATACAGCTGGCCAAGGACATCGGCTCGGTGCAGTGCGTGGCGTTCTCGCGCAGCGGGGCGAGGAGAGTGGCCCTCGCGGTGATCAAGGACGTGAGGCTGTTCGACACGAACGGCGTGCGCTGATCGCGCCGAGATCATTTGATTTCTCACAGCGGGGACCCTGCAGAAAGACTACGTCAAGGTCCTCAGAGGGCACAAGTCGCTCGTGTCGTCGTGCATATTCGGCGACGACGACTCTGTTGTCTTCTCGTCCTGCGAGGACGGCTCTGTAGCGGTGAGTGGCTGTAGCTGCCTCCGTTGCTGACATTTCTGCTTGGGTCAGGCTTGGGATGTGGACTCGGGCGCCATGATCTGCGATATGAACGTGTCCCCCAGTATGATGCTCCTCGCACACACGGCCTCTGACTTCTTGAAAGCAGCTACGCTGCTGTGCGTTGGAAGCGGGTGGCAGTTCCAGGGGTCTCGGCCGTTCTGCGCTGGAGCCGACGACGGAAAGCTCTTCATCATGGAGCTCAGGGACAACTTCATCCACCTGCTACGGACGATCAACCTGCGCCTAGACATCCTGCGGGCGCTTGGAGCCACGGATCCCGCGGGCGACATGAGCACTCCCATTATCTCTGTGGGGTACGCTGGGAGCCCCAAAGCGGTGTCGAGCAACGCCTGTGTCGTCGCATGCTCGCCACAGATGCTTATGTCCGTATCGCTGGGCTCGTTCGAGGTGCAGTACCTGTGCTACTTCGTCAAAGCCTCGATTCCTCGGCTGGCAGGTGCCTGCGCCTTCGCGATGGATGAGGAGACTGCCGAGGTCATGTGCGCTGTCGGGAGCGCGTTTGAGCAGCACTTGGAGGTGCTCAAGCTCTTCCCGACCGCCGCGATCGAGGCCGAGCCTCAGCCCGAGGAGGAGGCGCGCGAGGAGCTCACCGTGCATGCGAACGGCCCGCCTCCCAAAGGCTCTCCTCTGCTGCTTAAGATTCCGCCAAGAATTATGGCGGCACCATCGTCTTCGGGGTCGTCATCCAGCTCGAAGGGCTCCCTGTCTCCGAAGGGCGGGCTTAGTCCGAAGTCAAAGGCAACAAAGGAGGAGAAGCCCGTCATGTTCCATGCCAAAGTCAAGAGCTCTGGGTACGGAGCATCCACGCCACAAAAGATGTTCTCCCCGAAGACAAACGTACGCGAGATTCGCTTCCGACTGTGGCTGACCATTCTGCAGTCTCCGAAGTCGAAGACCAGTTCTCTCAAAGCGAAGTCTGTACACACGTTCAGACTTCGGCGGAATTGATGGCTCAAAAAGCAGGAATGGAGACGTGATGATGATGTACTCAGCCACTTGCGCTGCTCCAGTCTCTTACGATCGCGATGAAGAGCCCTTCTCTCGTCTACACAGCGGCTCTGTTCTGGCGGTCCGGTTCGTGATGCACCGTTCTGGCCTAACCTGACAAGCCTCGCAGCTACTCGGGTGAGAAGGGCAAAAGGCTGCTGACGTGCGGAGGAGCAGACTGCGTGGGACGTCTCTCCTTCCTGCCGCTGAGCACACACAAGGGAGCCGGGTCTCTCACATTTGCTCATTCAGCAGCCGTTCTGGGAGTAGGTCTCCCTTCGCTGTCGCCGCTGACCGATCCTTTCCCCAGATCGAGGGATCGGCGTGCAACAACTACGCCTTGTCGTTCTCATTGGATCAAACGATACGACTGTGGGCTCAGGGGACACCGCCTGATAAGCCGAAGTCGTTCAACCTGATAAACACACTCAAGGGCGCCCCGATACTCGAGATCAACAAGGTGAAGGGGTCTGCTGTCGCAGAGGTCAGTCTCCCCTGTTGGTAGCGTCTCTCATACGGCAGCAGGACAACCCAGCGTTCTCCAGCGCAGTCGCACAGGCGTCGTTCTTCTACAACGACGCATTCATCGCGGCAGCCTACGGAAGCACGGTGTGTCTCTACAGCTATCTGGTGGACATTGAGAGCTCGGATGTCCAACGGTGCAAATAGGACGACAAACTGTCGCTGACCCCTCCACAGGCTCCAGAATCTGAGCAAGACAAAGCAGGTGACGCAACTGGCCTTCCCCGGAAAGGTGTCGTCTCTGGCGGTGAACAACTCGATTCACTCGTGTACGCACCCAATTAAGGCACTCTTCTGAAGCCATCTACAGACGTTGGAGTCTGTGGGACCTCTGATCATGCACTGAGTGTCTTCGATCTGTCCGTCGGGTCTGTGCTGAGGACTGTTCCCGCGGCGCACGAGCGTCCCATTCACCGAATTGCGATGCTCAAGAAGGGGCCTGCCCTCACCATGACCCCGGACTCGTACAACATGTTCGCCACGATCGCCATCGACGGCTCGGCGAAGTTGTGGGACCTGCGGTCGGTGTCGTGCGTCCGGAGGTTCGAGGGGCACAGCAACCGGGTGCACAAGGTCGGCGTGGCACTCAGCCCGTGCCTGCGGTTCGTGGCCACGGGCAGCGAGAACAACGCAACGTACGTATACGACGTGACGCGGGGGACGGTCCTGTCTCGAATCCCCGGGCACTCGGACGTTGTTTCCGACGTGGACTTCTCGCTATACCGCAACCAGCTCGTCTCCTGCTCTCACGACGGAACCGTGAGGTTCTACCACCCCTGAACGAGGACGCACCCACACCCGAGTCCTCGGTTCGTTGAGACGGTGGGACTTGGCCGCTGGCAGTTCTGGTTCGGTGAATATCCCTTGCGTCAACGTCACTGGATATCTTGCAGATTCTTTTTGGCTGTGTTGTCTGATTGCCGCGATGAGTGGGGCTGCGCCGCCCAAGGACCGCGCCAAGGTCCTCAAGAAGCGCGCCAGGTTCACCGACTCCTCCACGGGCTCCGCCAAGCGTGCCAGGTCGCTGCTGCTGATCGCCGAGCTCGACGACGGGCCCGACTCGGGCAACAGCCCCTTCTTCCGCGAAAACCACCGCCTCGTCCTCGCCACGCTCACCGACATCGTCTCCACCGCCGAGTCCAACGCTCGGAAAGGCCAGTGCCCCTCCCCCTCTCCTCGATACTCGTCTCTCCCCCCACTCGCTCCCCCGGGAGCGTGCGGGTCGTTTCCGGTTGTTACGTGAGCGAGGCCTGCTGACGAGCGTTTTTTGAATTTGGGCCCCCCCTGCCCCTGCCGTGCGCACCGCACCGGCTCTTTGCTGACAGTTTTCGCAGGCAAGACTCTGTCGGAGAAGGAGGCCCGGGCGGTGATCTCCGTCGTCAACTGCGTGCTGCGCTACAACACCGAGGACGCCCGCGACGAGCGCACGAACCGCGTCCTCGGTTCGTTTGCCCTGTGCCCCCCCCCCACAACGGCACACCTGCTGTTGGTATTCATGCACAACCCCCCCCCCCCATTCCCTCTACTGCAGCGTCGGTGCTCGAGAAAATGCTCTACCTGGACAACCAGCACGGTGTCCGCATGGCGGCCCTGGAGGCCGTCATTGCCCTCTGCGAGGTCTGCCCGCTGCCCTCGCCCGAGGACCTGCGCCTCATCACGGCGTGAGTTGCCCGCTCTCTTCCAGATCCAATACGTCATCGCTGGATTACTGACTGCCCCGCCCCACCCACCCCCAGATCGCTCAACTTCCAAGCGTGCCAGTACGCCACGGGGCCGCAGGCCAACCTGCCCCCTGGCTACTGGTCTCCAGAGAGGACCGCGCTGTCGCCGGGCTCTGCCTCGTCGGGGAGGAAGGAGACGGCGGAGATGCTGGACAAGCTGCTGGCCGCCGCGGCCCGCACGCCGCAGGCGCTGGCGTTCTGGGCGCCGTTCATACGCGACACTCTGCTCGTCCTGTACCCGGCGGCGGGCGTGTCGTCGAGCTCGCCGCTCGGGGCGCACCTGCAGGCGCTGTCGCACCAGACGGCGGGCACCGTGACCAACGCCCGCGGGTTCACGCGCGGGTGCCCCGCGGACCTGCAGATCGTCGTCGGGCGCCACGTGGTGCGCTGGCTGCAGTCGGAGCTGCTGCACCAGGTCATGTTCTCGAACCCCCTCAACTACGCGCTCGTGCTCGAGGTGCACAGGCAGTGCGTCGTGATGCCGTGCAGCAACCTCCAGGCCATCTCGGCGCTCATGAAGACCGTCGCCTCGTTCTTTGTCCTCCAGCAGAGGGCGCTGCCGGGCCTCACGCAGCTGAACAGGTGCGACCTGCAGAAGGCGATACTCGCGGACACGGCTGCCATCTTCAGCGCCGCCGCCGTCGACAACCCGACAGAGTACATCGCGGCGAGCAACGCTGTGCTCAAGGGCGTGTACGCGCCGTGCGTAGAGGCACAGGCGACGCTCGAGCCGGAGATCCGCACCGCGCTACTGCAGACGCTGCTCAGGGCCGCGTGGAACCTCCTGAACCCCGCTGTCTCCAACCCCAACGTCTCCGTACTTGACGCGATGAAGGGCTCCGTCATGGACGTGCGTCCACAGTACAGCGCCGGGCGAGGACTCAATCGAACCCCCAGGCTCTGCTGACGGGGTGGCTGAGGATTGGGTGCACGGACAAGGAGATGTGGGAGGAGCTGTACCGCACGATAGAGCCGCTGCTGTTCCACCAGGAGGTCGTCCGACAGATCAAGGCGAAGCTCATGCACCTCACGCTCGCAGTCAAGGACACGTACAGGCCTCTCGGCCCGTGCACCAAGGAGGCCCCCTACAAGAGGAGGGACCGTGTCATCTGGGTAGGTCTTGTTTCCTTCGCCCACGGGCTCACTTGGTGTGCCCAGTCCCTGGATACGAAGGAGGCCGTGCAGATGAGCAAGGATGTCAGCCTCAACAACGCGATGTGGGACGGTGATACCGCACTGACCCTGTGGCACTACCTCCTCAGTGAGATGCCCTTGCGACCTCTTCTAGTCACTCAAAGCTGTTATCGCAGATGTGTTCAGAAACGCCAAGTCCTACAGCAACCCCAAAGCGCACGAGGGCGCGCTGGCCACCATCGTCGAGGTCCTTGATGCTGTCCTCGCGGCAGAAAACACAGCGGACCTCGACCTCTCAGACACGCCATCACGGTTCCCGCTGATCACGGTGTTCTGCCCGTTCCTGTTCGAGTCATGCAGTATTGAAGAGTAAGGACCTCCTTTTTTATCTCTTTAGTCTCTTATGCCCTCAGCAGCATGTCGAAGGCAAGTGGCATTGCCCACGCGTACGCTGGCCTGTGCCACCTGCTGTGCAGAAGATTCCCCGCACTGCCGAGAAGTCTCCTGTCGCACTTCTACACGTGCATACAGCAGGGCCTGTGCACCGGAGACCGCAGCATCTCGTGGTCGATCGTGACAAACTCGTACAACATCTTCAGCCTCGGCCTGCCCGGCTCATTCGCCCTGATTCCCTACTATGTCACACGCGCCAAGGAGCTGCTGATGAGCACCATGTCCCCGACAGGAAACCCGTACGCCAGGCACAAGTGCCTCGCGCTCGTCTACAGCCTCCTGAGCTTCCCGTCGCACTACCCGGAGCTGTCGCTGCCGTGCACAATCGGAGACGGCAAGACTATGACGGCGCAGACGCTGCGCGAGACCGTTCAATCTGTGGTGATCGCTACAGCGCACATCACGCACCTGCCCTCCGAATGCAAGTGCATGAGCGTGTGGGTGATGGTAGTCGCAATCTGCGAGGAGCTCTGCCACTGGAATGGCCAGAACGTACCCGATTTGGCGCACGCTCTTCTGTCGTTCATTGGAAACGAGGATGTCGCTGTCGCTCGGACTGCTCTCAACGCCGTCTCGCATATCGCCGCATTTGGGAAGTTCAGCTCGGAACTCGCTGGCACGGTGGTCGACGCGCTGTGCACTGCAACGATGTCTCAGAAGACGCATGAGGTCCTGATACCGTACGTGTACCTGGCACTGTCCGACTGGCTCGTTTGCGGCTCCGATGTACTGTTGTCGGAGACTACGCAGCAGAAGCTGCTCCTGGCGATAGAGTACGCCCTCAGTGAGCCGTCAGACCCCCGACTGTCAACTTCAGCTTCGGACCTGCCGTCGCTCCCTGACCTCAAGGCAGTGGGAAAGAAGAAGACACCACGCCGACTGTTGCTTCTGCGCCGATCTGTCGGAGGCACACAGGAGTCCGACGAATGCTCCGACTCGAGTGCCTCGGAGGAGGTCGAGCACAAGCTCACGGTGAAAGGTAGCTCCATGAACGACACTGCCCTCTTTCTCACTCGCTTTCCAGACGCTGTGGATATACTGTTGGCGCAAGCCCTGCACTTCAGGGACGTGTTCCCATTCGAGGAGGGCGTCGACGTGTGGTGCTCGCAGGTTCTGGAGACCGACGATGGTGGCGACGAGGATTCGGCACCGTTCTGGGCCGTGAACTCGACCTCGCTCATGAGCATCACCGAGGTCAAGTCTGGGGCCTTCAGCTGCGGAATCCGTCCTGCACGCATGATTCTCCGCGACTCTGTGGGACGCTGGGCGTGGGACTGGGTTCCAGTGCGGGCACCGCAAGAGGTCGGGTTTTCCGAGTCGATGTCGGACACCACGGACGCCGGCGCTCCGGTGGAGGACGGGGCGCTCGATGACAGCTATGTGTCGCGTCAGAGGGCCCGCACCAACACCAAGTTCCTCGCGTCGACGAACAAGCTCCAAGGCGTGCTAGCAGGGTATCTAACACCGATGTCCTGCGTTTCGTCTAATAGCTGTCTTTCCAGCATAGAGCAGGAGCACCCGGAGTTGGCTGCGTGGGTCCCGTCTCTCTCAAACCCGGACCTCGTCCTTGATTGCCTCAGGGATCCTGTCCAGGAGATGATGGGGGCCATCGACGCTCTGGGCAAGTCCGAGGCCGCGATTACCACGCCGCACTCGGGGCACGTGCAGGCTGGACAGCTCGAAATACCCACAGCCGTCGCTCCGGAGGGCAGAGTGACGACCAGCAGGCTGCTCGTGCAACAGCTGGGACTGCTTTCGCCTATTGGCCAAGCGCCCGTTGAGAGGCTGGCCATGTCGGAGAAGCTCTCGCGCTCCATATCCGCGCTGGACAAGCTGCCGGGACGAGAGTGCCACAAGATCGGTCTCGTGTACGTGGCGGAGGGCCAGGAGCAGCAGAGCGAGATCCTGGCAAACAAGGAGGGGTCGGCGCTCTACAACGACTTCACTGCCGCGCTCGGCTGGCGTGTCGAGCTTGCGACTCACAGGGGGTTGGCTGTTTCATTTTGTACTCCTACGTCTTACACTCGGTACCAGCTACATCGGATCGATGGATAGAGCGGGGAATGCGGGCAAGACAACGCTGTATTGGGCCAACTCCAACTGCGAGATTGTCTTTCACGAGGTGGTGTCGCTACCGACATCGGACACGGACACCCAGCAGATCAAGAAGGTGTGGCACTTTGATATGGGGGTTTCTGAGCTCTTCGGCCTTTCAGAAAAAGCACGTCGGGAACGACCACGTGCACATCGTATGGTGCGAGAACCTGAGAGACTACAACCCACTTGTGATCACGAGTGAGTTCAACGACGCGCACATCGTCATATACCCGCTGCCAAGTGGCCTCTTCCGCATCCAAATCTTCCGGGATTCCCAGGTACCAAACAAATACGTCGTTATGCCAGCTGAATGACTCTTTTAGATGCCACTGTTCGGGCCTTTGCAGCACGGCATGGTTGTCAGCAAGGACCTGTTGGCGCCTCTTGTGAGGCAGACCGCAGTGAACGCGGACAACAACTTGTGTTCCCAGGTGGCGCAAAGCGAGTACAACACACGCCCATTCCTGTTCCGGCAACGCCAAATACTGGAGGCGGCAGAGAGATACAGGGACGAGGACGCTGTAACCTATGCGGCAAACACCGAGGTGCTCACAACCGGGATAACAGCACTCCGGCCAGCTGCATCGGGCTCGCCATCTCCGTAGCGCGCAAAAACGGACTGCACAGGTATCAAGAGAAAACAAGGACACCAATTCAAACAAGAGGAAAGCTGTCACGATTTGCATCTGATTGTATGTAACATGAGCACCCAAGAGGGCCATTTTCCCAAGCACTGTCACAATCATCGCACTGACGCTGGCAATGAAACAGTAATTGCAATTCCATCGTTACTCTTCCTGGTGAATTCCTTTTTGCATTCTCAATATCGCGGTTCTTAACGGGCACGAATCAGCACGGATATCGAATCTCGTCCATCGGCAAATCCGGAGGCAGCCTGAGGGAATGGAGACCCGCGAGATGGCAAGGAGTTTGCTGATTCTCGGGATCAGCAAGTGGCCGGACGACCTCCGCCTGGTGGAGCAGCTGCGCCCCGGCGCAGTGACCCTGACATGCAGACTGTTCCAGACGACCACCTTGGGCTACGACCCCAAGTCCCTGCGCTCGCTCACCGACGCCCTCCACGCCCTGCCTACGCCCCCGCTGGTCGCTCTGGACCACGAACTCGGCCCCCACCTGCAGCTTCTCGTCAGTCGCCCCCCTCCCCTGGCGCCCCGCTCGCAATCTCACGCCCTGCGCCCTCCTGGACGCAGCGAGACAAGCCCCCGGGCGTCGCGGAGAGCGGGTTCGCCGAGGCCCTGCCCGAGCTGGCTGCCGCGAAGCGTTTCACGGTGTGGCCTACGCTGCACGACCTGCACCAGAGGTCCGCGAGCCTCTGGGCGTCGCGTGTGGAGGCCAAGCCCCGCCCAGACGACGACGACGCCGCGTTCGAGAGGACGCTGGCGTGGCGCGTGGGGCGCGCTGCGGGGCTCGAGCTACGCGCCGTCGGGATCGACGCCACGTGGGCCCCCGTCGTCGACGTGGCGCGCAGGGGCTACCACTACGAGGCCATCGGGCGGGCGCTCATGTCGGACGACGTCGAGGGCGCCTGCGCTGTCGCGAGGGCCCTGGCGCTGGGCGTGCAGTCCGCAGGCGTCGCCGCGTGCCCCAAGCACTTCCCCGGCATGGGCGCCGCCCGCGACGACAGCCACTTTGCAGTCCCGAGCGTCCCGGTCTCCGCCGACGAGCTCCGCCGCGTGGACCTCGCGGTCTTCCGCGCGAGCGTCCGCGGACCCGCGGGGGCGATGTGCGTCATGACCAACCACGCGCTGTACCCCGCGGTCGACCCCTCGAGCGTGGCGACGACCAGCGCCGCGTTCATGGGTCGCGGGGGCCTCCTGCGGGCGCAGCCGGTGCTCTTCGACGGCGTCGCCGTGACCGACGACCTCGGCATGGCCGGCGTCGTGCAGCCGCACGGCGACACGTCCAACGCGGCGGTGCAGGCGCTCAACGCGGGGTGCGACATGCTGATGTTCTGCTTCCACGCGGAGCAGAGGGCCGAGAGCGCCCTGGCAGCCATCGCCCAGCACGCGGCAGCGGGCAGGGTCGCCGAGGCAGCAGCGCGGGTGTCGCACCTGAGGCAGAGGCTCGCGGACGCCCAGTCGACCGTCGCCTGCGGCCTCGAAGTCGTGGGCTGCGACGAGCACGCGAGGCTGGCAGTGGATGCTGGGTACACAGACCAGGACAGCCTCCCGCACTCTGTGGGCTCCGACTACGTCCAGGGG